>CM035837.1:261689576-262234713 GCA_020510985.1 Pholidichthys leucotaenia
TCGCGTAGAACTCGCATTTTTCGGCCTTCACATACAACCGGTTCTCCAGCAGTCTTTGGAGGACCCGCCTCACGTGGACCCGGTGCTCATCCCTGGATTTGGAGAAGATGAGAATGTCATCCAGGTAGACGAACACAAAAAGGCCAATGAAATCTCGGAGGACGTCGTTGATAAGGCGCTGAAAGACGGCTGGAGCGTTGGTCAACCCGAACGGCATCACCAGGTACTTGAAGTGGCCGTTCGGGGTACGGAAGGCTGTCTTCCACTCATCTCCCTCCCGGATCCGGACGAGGTGGTATGCGCTGCGTAGATCCAGCTTGGTGAACCAAGTCGCCCCCTGGAGGGAGTGGAAGGCGGTGTCCATGAGGGGCAGGGTGTAGCGATCCTTCTCCGTAATGTCGTTTAGGGCACGATAGTCGATGCAAGGACGGAGGGACCCGTCCTTCTTATCCACGAAGAAGAATCCTGCCCCCACAGGTGATGACGATGGGCGGATTATTCCAGCACTCAGCGACTCCTTGAGGTAAGCGTTCATGGTCTCCTTCTCCGGCGCTGACAGGCTGTAGAGTCGCCCAGAGGGTAAGGGTGCCCCCTGGCGGATGTTAATTGCGCAGTCATAGGGCCTATGAGGAGGAAGAGACATCGCCTTGGACTTGCTGAATACCATACCCAGGTCGTGAAATTCCAATGGCACCAGGGACAGGTCACGGGGGCGCAGCGTCCGTAGGTGTAGGAGGAGAGGACGGAGAGCAGGCAGCGGACTGTAGACAGGTGCTCATGCAGAATGTGCTCCATGCCGACACCCCGGCGGACTTCCAATCCAAAACGGGGTTGTGGAGGCGTAGCCAGGGATACCCCAGGATGACGGGCGACACAGAGTTGGGCAGGACGTAGAAGGTTATCTCCTCCCGGTGGTTTCCAGAGATGATAACCGGAACGGGGACGGTCTGGTGTGTTACTCTCCCCAGGGAGACACGGGAGAGGTTGACCAGGGAGACAGGGGTTTTTAATGCCTGGCAGTGGATGCCCAATCGGGTTGCCAGGCTTTGTGAAATAAAACTGCCCTCCGCGCCCGAATCCACCAGTGCATGAGTGAGATGCCCAGTGGAGTTGTGACAAAATCGGACGGGCAGCTTCAATTGGGTGAGGGGACTTAACCGATTGACGTCCGCGAGGCCCCCTACAGTGACTCGCGGACCCCGCCGTTTGGCTTCTGTGGACAAAGATCTACCGTGTGTTGATTATCTCCGCAATACATGCAGAGATTCAACTCACGGCGGCGTTGTCTCTCCGCCGGGGAGAGCTTTGTCCAGCCCGTCACCATCGGCTCCGACTCCTCGGGGCGCGATGGTGGCAGCGTCGCCAGGGGGCAAGCTTGGAACGGGCACGACGAGGCTCCACAAGGGCGAGAAGAAGACGACTTCCGCCCCGAGGAGCGCTCGCGCAGCCTGTTATCCAAACTGATGGCAAGAGACGTTAGCTCCGCTAGAGTCTCCGGGATATCCCGTCCAGCCAGTTCATCCCTCAGATCATCGTTGAGACTGCGGAGGAAAAGGCCACAGAGTGAGCGTTCCTCCCAGCCCAATTCCTCCGCTGCTACCCAGAAGTCGACCGCATAGTCCGCCGCCAACCGGCTTCCCTGCTGGAGGCTGAGAAGCCGATCGACCTGGACCGTCTCGGTACGAGAGTGGTCAAAGACCTCCAGGAAGCATCTCACGAATTGGTCATACGTGAGGGTGGCATAATTGGGTCTCGCCATTACGGCGTAAGTCCAGATTAGTGCTCGCCCCTCTAGGAGATTCCCGATATAACCAATTCGGCTATGATCTGAAGGGAAGTCTCCGGGAACACGGTGGAACACGGACTCACACTGCATTATGAACCCCCGTGCTCCGCCGAGCTTACCGCTAAAGCGGGCAGGGGTTGGAATGGGCGTGAGCCGAGTCGGTGCTCCCGGAGCCTGCTGGACGGCCGCTGGAGCAGCAGGAGCCGCGCCACCCTGACGAGCCAGGGGGAACGGCTGTTGGGGGTCCAAGCGGTCCAATCGGTTAGTTATACTGATTAATTGATTGAGTATCACTTGTTGCTGATAGGCTATTTGGTCCACTCGAGCCTCGAGAGTGGTAAGCCGGTGTGCGAGCCCGCCGTTTGCCGAGCCGCTCTGCTGAAGCCGTACTGACATAATGCACGGCTCAGGAGACGCACACACACAGGCTCAGAGTAGCTCAAATAGCTTTATTGGCAACAAGGGTGTATGAATGTGTGTCTGCGAGATGTGAATGTGTTGGTGGCGGCGTCTGCTTCGGGCACAGAGGCAGGAGACCGTACAGCCGGACAACCCTATGGGAAAAGCACAGGGAGAAGGGTGACGGGCACACACCAACACAGGAGATATACGAGTAGGAGAGGAGCTTACTTGGAAAGGGCGGATGACTGGCACAGCAAGGAACGAGGTCCGGTAGACAGCCACCTGGAGAGCCCGGTGCAGCAGCGAGGAACAGGCGATGGAGAGGAATAGTCCACCGCCGGGAAATCCACCTGTGCACAGGGGAGCAGACTTGGAGAAGAGAAAGGTAAGATCTTCTTACCGCTATGTTTGCTGAGAATGAGAGGGAACTCACAGCAATCCATAGTGAAGTCTGACGGCTTCAGGCCGAAGCCCAGGGCGAGGCGGCTTAAATCCCTCGCCGCTGATGATGTGCAGGTGTGCGTGCAGCTGGCGCCGCTGATGAGTGGCGCGGCGTGACACTTGGGTTTTATGCATGTTTAATTTGTACCCCGATAAATCTCCATAGTCTGAAAAAACTGAGATTAGTTCTGGTAAAGAAGTGTCTGGTTGCCCTAGGTATATTAAAATGTCATCAGCAAAGAGTGCTATTTTTATGTTCCTTCTGACCAAGTGTAATACCTTGAATTTTTTGATTTTGTCTTATCCATTGGCTCAGAGGTTCTATGAAGATTGCAAAGAGCAGTGGAGACAGGGGGCAGCCTTGACGACATCCTCTTTCCAGCTCAAAAGATGATGATAAATTACCGTTAATCCTTATTTTAGCTGTTGGTTTTTTATATAATGCCTGTATAGTTCTAATGAAGTTGTTATGAAAATTGAAATTGGATAAGATTCTATATAGGAAAGACCAGTCAACCGAATCAAATGCTTTTTCAGCATCTAATCCCAATATGACTGCATTTAAGTTATATTTTTTTATATGATGAATTATGTGTAAAGTGCGTCGAATGTTGTCTTGTGTCTGTTTTTGTCCTATAAAACCTGTTTGGTCTAAGTGAATTAAGTCTGTCAGTATGTTTTCTAACCTTTTGGCAAGGATAATGGTAAAAAGCTTATAGTCCTGATTTAATACACTGATTGGTCTGTAGTTGGAGCATTCTAGTTTATCCTTTTCAGGTTTAGGTATAACTGCAATGACCCCTTCTCTCCAGGAGGGGGGGATTTCCCCTGTGTGGAGGACATAGTTAAATGTTTTCAAGAGGAGAGGAGATTGTTGCTGTTTAAAGGTTTTGTACCATTCTGCTGTATAGCCATCTGCTCCTGGGGATTTGTTAGCTTTAAGTTTCATAATTGCTTTTTCCAATTCTTTAGGTTGTATTTCTGACAGTAGTGTTTTATTTTGTGATTCCGTAAGTTGGGGAAGGTGTAATGTGTTTAGGAATGTCTCGGATGCGTTTTTATGTTTTTTGTGGGAGTATAAGTTCTTGTAGTAATTCTCGAAGCTTTTAAGAATATCCTGAATTCTGAATTTTATTTCCTTTGATACTGGGTCTCTGATTTTGTAGATTGCTCTTTCTGTTTGTTGTTTCCTCAATTTATAGGCTAGTAATTTTGCCGATTTACTGCCTGCTTCATAGTGTTTTTGTTTCAGAAATGTAAGTTTCTTCTGGATTTCTATTGTGTAGATCTCATTTATTTGATTTTTAATTTCTTTAATCTTGAGTGAGCCATTAGAATGAGTGTTGTCTTTGTGTTCTTTTTCTAGGTTCTTGAGTTCTGACTCTAGTGTGATTAGTTTTTCTTGTCTCAGTTTCTTTTGGGTTGCCAGTTTTGCAATAATTTTTCCCCTTATTACAGCTTTGCACGCATCCCACAGTATTAAGGGGGATACTTCTCCATTATCGTTTTCTTCCAAATATTTGAAAATATCTGATTCCAATTCATCTTTCAGTGGTCCTTTCAGGACATTTGAATTCAACCTCCAGGAAAATGTATTATTTGTGTATTTTTGGATGTTTAAGTCCATGTAGATCGGACTGTGGTCAGAGAGATCCATCAATCCTATTTTACATGTTTTTACTCTTCCAGTGTCTCTATTAAACATAAAAAAGTAATCAATCCTTGAGTAAGATGAATGTGGCGTTGAATAAAAAGTATAATCTTTTACATTGGGGTTGAATTCCCTCCATAAGTCACAGATTCCTATTTCTTTTAGTAGCATCCGAGTTTTCCTATTTTGAGTGTTATTTTGATGTGAAGAATTACCTGTTGCATCCCAGTATGGATTCAGTCTTAGATTGAAGTCTCCACCACATATCACTAAACCTTGGGCTTTAGTTATCATTAGGTCGAATACATTTTTATAAAATTTCCATTTAGCCCCTGGTGGTGCATATACATTCAGCAGGGTGATATCTTCTCCCTCTAGCCGCCCAATTACCAAACTGTATCTCCCTTCTTTATCTTTGTGTTCTGATTTTTTTTCAAATGTAATTTTGGTTGATATCAATGTCGCTACTCCCCTCCTCCTCCCTGATTTATATGAAGATGAAGAGATCATTTTAAACCCTTGTCTATTGAGTTTAGTGTGTTCCACGTCTGTTAGGTGGGTTTCTTGTAAAAATATTATTTCTGCTTTGTCTTTTTTCATTTTGCGTAGAATCTTGGATCTTTTAACTGGATTCAGGATCCCTTTTACATTATATGAGGCTATTTTGGTTACACCCTGTTTCTCCATTGTATTTTCTTATTTAGTATAACAGTGTGGTGGCCCTCTTTTTTGCTACTCAGAAACTGAAAGAACATTAAGAACATAAAAAACATTAAGAACATAGTGTATGAGACTTTAAAACAAAAAACTGTCAAAAAAAACTTCCTGAGCTGGGGTCTCTTTAAAGACCCTGTAAGAGCCCTGATGGAGTGTAGGCTCTGAGGGAAATTCCTCAAACTCTGTTACGTGTTGAGGGCCCTCTCTTACCCCTGTAAGTTGTCCCATGTTTTTAACGTGAATTTCAGATCCCAATCCGAATTTGTAATGATTTTTTTTTTTTTTTTTTATGCCTATACCCTATGAGATTGTGTGCACCCTCCCACCCCCATCACAGCAAACCTTCACTCTAATACAGTATTTGTTAGTGTGGGGAGAACATGTGGGTCATTGTTACATTTCTATTTTAACAAGATTTTTTTTTTCCTTTAAATTAAGAAGACATTTGTTTCTAATGCTATAACTGCTCCATGAAAGGTTTTACCACATGCTGATTCTGCATCTCCTTTAATGTTTGTTACCTTGTAGGAGGGGGGATGGAAGTGCAGAATGACTGAAAAGAGAGAAAAAAACAAAAAGGTCGCTATTCCTTCCTGGAACTGGAAAGCTTATCTTTGTAGCTCTGGGGCTGGGTTTCCCGCTGCTGGCCCGTGGATTTAGAAGGTCTTTGAGTGGACCACGTTTGAGCTCTGATTTTCTCGCTCAGATTCGCTGCGGGTTTAAACACTGTTACCGGGAGTCCTCTTCTCGCCATGTCAATTGTTGCTTTTTCCGCTGAATTGTAGAGACATGACTCTTCACTGTAAAAGACCCTTAACTTCGCCGGAAATGGCGTCTGAAAGCGTAGATTCTTTTCCCATAGAACCTTTTTGGCGTCGTTATATTCCCGTTGCTTTTTAAGAACCTCAGAGGCGTAATCGTGCTCCACGAAGACTTTTCTTTCTTGATGCATAAATCCTTTTTTCTGCCAAGCCCGTCTTACAACCTCTTGTTTTATTTTGAAATCGGAGAATCTTACCAACACTGAATGCGGGGGCGCCTCTGCCGCTGGCTTTGCGGCTAATGTACGATGGGCCTTTTCTATTTTCAAATCGGTGGTTTGTGGAATATCCAACTTCTCTCTCAATAAGGATTCCACGCATTCCGCCACTGTGTTGAAACTATCTTCAGCTCCTTCTTTTAGACTGTGAATTCTGATGTTATCTCATCTCTGTCTTCCTTCTTGGTCGGCTAGCTTAGCCTCCAGCCTTGACTGTTTTCTGTGTAAATCCAGCATAGAATCTTCAAGCACTTTTACTCTTTCTTCAGCTTCCAAGATTCGGTTTTCAGCCTGGTCCATTCTGCTGTTCGTCCTTTTTAGTTCCTCTCTGAATTCATGAAATTCAGCCCAAAATCGTCGTAATTCATCATATAGCGATTTCAGGCTAACCTTTTTGTTAGCTAGGCCCAGCTCTTCGTCTCCTGAATGGAGGTCCTCGGGATCAGACTCTGCGGCCGCCGCGCGTCCTGACCTGGGGAATGTCAGTTTCTTCTGTTTTTGGTTAGGCATGGTGTTTTTGTCTTTTGATTTTTATTCTTCCAATAATCCGTTAAGTCTGATTTTGAAGATGTTTTCCTTGGATTGGATCTGGGAGGTTCAGCGTTAAGTTGCTATCACCATGGCGTCCAGACCGGAAGTCGACCAAATACTTATTTTACCGAGGAATTTACCAATTCATTAAAAATCCTTCAATGTGATTTTCTGGATTTTTTTTTCCCTCATTTTGTCTCTCATAGTTGAGGTATACCTATGATGAAAATTGGAGACCTCTCTCATCTTTTAAGTGGGAGAACTTGCACAATTGGTGGCTGACTAAATACTTTTTTGCCCCACTGTATATTTCAAAAACCTTCAGTGCGAACTACCACCAAGCAACACTGTGTCTCAGTGCAAGGAGTCAGACTGTGGAATGCTTTTGGACCTGAATTAAAATCATGTACAACGCTTGGACAATTTAAACAAAAACTAAAGGAAGAAATACTCCAAACATATATACAAGATGACATGTAAAATCACATAAGAATTATACATATTCTGTCTGTGTTGTGTTGTTGCTTAGTTTTTTTTTGTCACGTTTTGTCTTAGCGTTGTTCTGAATTGTAATCGCTCTTGTTTTGTTTTTCTTTTGAATTTTTGGATGGAATATGGGTGGGCAATATAAGCTGTGGCTTCAGCCATCACCCATTTCAGATAATTTATGTTGAACTGTATAATCAGAGGAGTTATTGTTTAATTTGACCTTGTTAGATTTTTTTTCTTTCCCCTTTGTTATATTATTCTGTTCCTTTTTTTAATCTTTACTTTTAATCTATCTGAAATAAAGATTCATTCATTCATTCATTCATTCATTCATTCATACCCAGCCCCAAACAACACAGATACACAGATATATGCAGTACCGTCCCACCTACCATACCGTAGTGTCCCAGAGTGAGCTTAATGCATCATACATATTAATACTACCCCTCTAACATATATCCTTTTAACAAACAATGTTTATACCTATTTTTGAATTTATTTCTGTTTGTACATAGTTTTAGTTCCAACTCCAGACTGTTCCACAAATCCACCCCATAGACAGATATGTACACACTTTTCTTAGCTGTTCGTACCTTAGGTTTTGTAAAGTTTAAGTCTCCTCTCAAAATATAATCATTGTCTCTTTTCTGAATATTTTTTGTATATTAGTTGGGAGTTGATTATTAATTGCCCTGTACATTTCTTGTGCTGTCTTATATTTAACTAAATCCATGAACTTTATGGCATGTGACTTTAAAAACAATGAGTTGGTATGGTCTCTATATCATCCATTATTTATAATCCTTGTAGCTTTTTTTTTTGCAATGTGCGTATTGGCTGTAGGTTGGTCTTGTAGGTGTTTCCCCAGACCTCTACACAGTAGTTAAGATATGGTAGAAACAATGAATTGTACAGTAAGAATAATGATTTATAGTCCAAGATGTGTCTTGTCTTCACCAGTATCCCTATACATTTTGCCAGCTTGGCCCGGATGTGACTGATGTGAGGTTTCTAGCAGATTTTATTGTCTAGCGTCACCCCCACAAACTTAGTTTCCTGTACTATTTCAATTCTGGTATTATCTATCATTACCATTATTTCATGATTTATTTTTTAGTAGTAGTAGATTAGTTTATTTGACAGGGACAGTGCAATAAACATAGACAATTAATCAAAGACAATCAATCTGATGTGTTGCACATAGAGTGTATAGCTATTAGCTAATTTGCAACTCTTGTCCCTGGATGGGCTTTAGAAAAAAGAATCAAGATAAAAATATACACAATAACCACATACATCAATGCAGAAAAATTATAAATACACAATTATAAATATTATAAATATTATAAATACACAAATATAACAGCCTGACTCACCTTTAACATAAATATTATAAATACACAAATATAACAGCCTGACTCACATTTAACACATATAACATAACTCACATTTGCCTATTTCAGGCCTTCCTCCCTCCGTCACTCACTATAAACAAACACATTTATTCCTTCCCTTCATTCACTCTCACTTTGCAGACAAATAATTCATACATGAGTACATTCTTGTTTATTTTTCAGCCAGTTTTTAACATTTTTAGTGAATGTTTTAAAGTCCGTTATTATTTTAATTTCATTTGGCATTGTGTTCCAGATGTGACTGCCCTTTATAGAGAAAGCTGTTTGTCCAAATGTGGTTCTGCGGTGGAATATTTTACAGTTATTGTTAACAGAACTCCTGGTGGCTCTGCTGCTGTCCTGTCTTTGGACGAAACCAGCAAGTGGCTCGGGTGCTGATTTATGGAAACATTTGAACGTTAATTTCAGAAGACAGAGGTCAATGAAGCTCTCAAAACTCAATAGGTTGTATTTTTTTAAAACATTACAGTGATGCCACCTAATGGGCTTTTTGTCCAAGATTTTTAGGGTTTGATTATATAATGAACCTATATGTCTTATTGTGGAAGGGGCTGCTTGAGCCCAGACTGTCAAACAGTATGATATATGAGAAAAAAACATAGAATGCATATACAGTGCAGCTGCTTTGTAAGGTATGTAATATCTAATTAATTTAAAGCAGTTCAGATTTTTTTTTACTGTTTTTGAAATTTTCTTTATATGAAGATTAAATTTGAGTTGAGGATCTAGTACAATGCCAAGGTATTTGAATTCTGTAGCTAAACTGATGTCATGATCATGTATATTAACTTTAAAATGTTGCAGGTTACATTTTTTGATTGAAAAGCACATTGAGACTGTTTTCTGAAGGTTCAGCAATAGATGGTTCTTGAGGAGCCACTCTTGGACATCAACCATACTTGTAGACAGTACATCTGCAGCCTGTGCTGGAGTCTTGGCAGCTGTGTAAATAACTGCATCATCTGCATAAAGTTGGCATGTTGCAGCTGAGCAGTGTAACGGCAAGTCATTAATAAAAATGCTGAAAAGTAAAGGACCAAGAATGGACCCTTGTGGGATACCCATGCGGTTGTTTAAAAATGAGGATTTATCCTGGTGAACTTTTACACACTGTTCTCTATTCTGGAGATAAGATGCAAACCATTCTAATGTATTTGGGGAGAAGTTAAAAGATACCATTTTGGATAAAAGCAAACTGTGGTTTACAGTATCGAAAGCCTTTTTGAGATCTAGAAAAACAGCTCCTACCACATTACCCCTGTCCAAGGACTGTTTGACGTTTTCAATAAGGCAACAATTTGCTGTTTCTGTTGAGTATCCTGGTCTAAAACCAAATTGATGTGGATGAAGAAGTTGACTGTCTTGTAAGTAGTCTATCAGCTGTGTAGCTACAACTTTTTCAAGAACCTTAGATAGGACTGGTAAGATAGAGATTGGGCGGTAATTGCATATATCGTCTTTACTGCCTGATTTATGAACTGGTATGACGACAGCTTTTTTCCAGCCAGATGGAAATGTACTAGACCTAATGGAGAGATTAATGAGATGAGTCAGTGGTTTGATTAATATTTTGCTGTGCATTTTGAGAAAGGAGGTGCTCATATTGTAGATATCACTAGTTTTTGAGTTTGACAGTGTTTTAACAATACCAGCAATTAACTCCTCATTTACCTCATCGATGTGAAAAGTATCTGTTGGGAGTATGGAATTTGTGTTGTTGAGCACATTTGGCAGCACAAAAATTTTTGTTAAGTCTTCCACAGAGCCCACAAAGTGTGAATTAAATTCATTTGCCAAAGTAGCCTTGTCACTGACGGTCTTGCCATTGATTCTAAGTTCCTTTACCCCCTTCTGATCGTTTTTTTTTATTAGTTAAGTTATTTAAATGCCTCCATAGGGAACTGTTGTTACCCTTTGCATGATCTATCAGTTTATTGTAATAAGATATTTTTGATTTTCGCAGCTCATGTACCACTTTATTTCTTAAACTTTTGTACACAAGGTGATCATTTTGTAGTTTGGAGGTTAGTGATGTTTTCAGTGCATAGTCTCGCCTCTTCATAAGTTTTCTTATTTCATTATTTAACCATGGTAGGCTAATCTTCTGTTGTCTACTTTTAATTTGCTTTGAAAATTTTTCTATAGACTTTGTGATTGTTGCAGTTATAAAATTACAACAATCATCTACTTCACATGTTGACATGAGCTGCTCCCAATTTTGATTCTCTAAGTAATGTTCAAACTCCTCATTTTTTGATTTGGGGATAATAAAATTTGATTTGTCAATATCGACTCCCCCAAAATACTGTAGTCGCTTTTTAGTAAGTTTCCTGACAGCAAGAACCATGTTATGATCTGAGAGACCAGTTACAAGATTATAGGTTCTGGTTATTCGTTCTGGTTTATTAGTAAATACCATGTCAATAAGTGTTCTGGATTGTTTGGTTATCCTGGTGGGTCCTTTGATGATTTGCTGGTAATTAGGTTTAGTCATGAGGCTTTTCAGTTTTTGTTTGTCTTTTTTATCAGACCAGTTGATATTAAAGTCACCATGAATTATTGTTTCTCTGTTCTTCTCAAGTTGTTTAACCAGATCACTTAATTCATTATAAAAGGAAGAGTTGTGTGACGGTGGGTTGTACACTACTGCAATGTTGAAATTCATTACCGGAGAGAGACATACATTAACAGCTAAACATTCAAGTGAAGTATTCAAATCAACCAGTTGACATTTATATTTCTCTTTGATGTAAATTAAAACACCTCCTCCCCTCCCTACCTGCCTGTCTTTTCTAAAACACTGGTAGCCCACAATATCGATCATTTTAGTGTCTATGTTACTGTCTATGTTATAATTTCCAAACAACATAATCTTTGTTTTTTCAGATTTAAAGATAATTTATTTATGTTGCACCACTGCGTTCACCTTCTAATTTCTGTTGTGACCACTTATAAAACCTGCTGCAAATTCTCACCAGTGCAAAGGATATTTGTATCATCCGCAAACAAAATAAACCTCAGAAATTTTGACACTTGGCATATGTCATTTATATATAAGATAAAGAGTTTGGGTCCCAAAACTGACCCCTGGGGCACACCACAAGTGATGTCCATGAAGGGTGATTTGTGCTCACCTATTTGTACAAATTGTTGTCTGTTACTTAAATAACTTTCCACCCAATTCAGTCCGACCCCTTTTATCCCATACCTTTCCAATTTCCTCAGTAAAATTCTATGATCAATGGTGTCAAAAGCTTTCTTTAAACATATAAATACTCCTACAGCAAACTTTTTTTTTATCTATACAACTAGTAATTTCTTCTATGAGTTTGGTCAGTGCCAACGATGTAGATTTGTCTACTCTAAAACCATACTGACTGTCTGTAAGAAGGTTGTGTTTTTCAATGAAATTATACAGTCTTTCAGTGAAATTTTTTTCAAGTATTTTGGAGAATTGTGAGAGTAAAGCGACCGGCCTGTAATTTGTGAAATGATGACTGTCTCCTGTTTTGTATAGTGGGATTACTTTTGCTATTTTCGTTTTGTTTGGAAATTTACCAGTTTGAAATGACAGGTTACAGATGTGGTTGAGTGGTTTAACAATTCCTTCAATTACTTTTTTCACTATTGTCGTGTCAATTTCATTCCAGTCCGTTGATTTTTTTGTTCTTAAACTTACTCACAGTCTTGATAATTTCCTTTTCAGTTACTGCACCCAAAAAGATTGTGTTTGGATTTCTTTCTTATATTTCGCTTACAGAACTACTATCATTTGTTTCTGGTGTCACTATTGATTTTGCTAATTCTGGACCAACGTTTACAAAAAATTTATTGAAACCACTAACCACATCCTCCATATTATTTATCAAATTGTCATTTTCAATAAAATATTCTAGATAATTTGCATTCTTTGTTCGGTTACTAATAATCCCATTTAGCACTTGCCATATTCCTCTTAAGTTATTTTTATTATCCTCTAATATTCTGTTGTAGTATTCTTTCTTACAACTCCTCATTATATTAGTTAGCTTGTTTTTATATCTTTTATATTTGATCTCAGCCTCTACCATTCTACACTTAATGAATTGTTTATATAATGTATTCTTTTTACATGCATTTAATAGCCCCTTGGTGACCCATGAAATATTTTTGTTTTGTTGTCTGTCACTGTATTGTTTTATAGGACAGTTTTTTTATTGTACAATGATATTGAAATATTTGCAAAAAAATATCATATGCTTTATTTGTATCATTTTCATCACAAACTATCTTCCAGTCTTGCATTAATAATTCCTTTGCCAGTAAATACATAGATTCTTCAGTTCTTATTCTTTTATATTTAATATTTTTGGTATACTTTTTCTTCCTATAATCATATTGATAGACAACAAAAATCGGCAGGTGGTCAGTGATATCATTTAATAAAAGCCCACTCACAATATTGTTTTCCATAATGTTTGTGAATATGTTATCGATTAATGTGGCACTGTGTGATGTAATTCTTCTCGGTCTGTTGATTGTTGGATGTAAGCCCATACTGTACATTGTGTTGATAAATTGTTCTGTCAATCTATGTTGTTTTGAATTCATAAGATCTACTGTATATTGAAATCCCCACAGATGAACATAACTTTATGAGTTAGTTCGGCATACATTTTTCCCATCCAGTCCTTAAATAAATCAATATTTGATCCAGGTGTTCGATATACACAGCATACTACTATATTCTTCATATTGTCCAGACAGATTTGTCATGCGGTGGCTCTTGCGAGCCACCATAAGACGCCACACCGTCACCAGAGAGTTGTGCAAGAGTCTTTATTAACGGTGAAGTAATAATGATACAAGCTGCTGAGGCAATGACACACACAAGTCTACACACACCGGGAGGCGTAAGGCTAACAGCTCACTTATGGGTCCACAGGAGGTGACGGTCATACCACAGACAGGCAAAGTAGAAATAGTCCAAAGCATACGTTAGCTCCGACGATCAGCGACGGACACTGCTGCAAGGATGCAGCCGCTAGCATTGATTTAAGAAGTCCGCCGCTAACAACCGCAAATGCAGAACAGCTGTTCAGGGCTTGACAGCTGAGCAGAAGCCTCCCCGAGCGCTGTCACAATAAGAGCTCGGACAGCCAGGATAACAACGCCGCTGTCAAGACCTGACAGGAATAGCCTGAGTACAAATAACATAGTGCTCGGGTCACAACAAGATTTCTATTGTAATACATTCAAATAAATCATCCACAGTTACTGACAAATTTTCAACAACCTTGTACTGCAAGCTCTTGTCAACATAAATTGCAACTCCTCCTCCTTTTTTCACTTTTCTATTCATATAATTTAATTCGTAGCAATCCAATGTAAAATTCACTCCTTTCTCTTCACTGAGCCACGTCTCTGATATTGCCACTATGTTGAATGGCTCTTTAAACTGATGTAAATAATCTTTAATGTTATTAAAGTTAGCATAGAGACTTCTGCTGTTGAAGTGGAGCACTGATATATTAAAATCAGATGTGACCATTGTGCTAAACTGTTCATCCATGTAGTAACTACCGTTATTACTGATGGAGGTAAATAAATTATTGTCAGGGTCTATGTTATATTCTACATCCTGTGGGTTGTGATCTGTATATTCAGAAACTTCCAGTTCCTGTTGTTCCTGTTTGTTGATCTTTTGTTTCATGTAGTTATATGTCCTGTTGCAGATGAGTGTGATCCTTCAGTGTCCTACAGTTATCTCTTGTTGCTGTCGACTCCAGTTAATCATGTTCATTGATATTTGTCCAGTTCCATAATATTTCGGATGTTAATCCACTTGACTTCTTCAGGTAATCCATTTAATTTGATGTACAGACGTGGACAAAATTGTTGGTACCCCTCCGTTAATGAAAGAAAAACCCACAATGGTCACAGAAATAACTTGAATCTGACAAAAGTGGTAATAAATAAAAATTCTATGAAAATTAACCAGTGAAAATCAGACAGTGCTTTTGAATTGTGCTTCAACAGAATTATTTTAAAAAACAAACTCATGAAACAGGCCTGGACAAAAATGATGGTACCTTTAACTTAATATTTTGTTGCACAACCTTTTGAGGCAATCACTGCAATCAAACAATTTCTGTAACTGTCAATGAGACTTCTGCACCTCTCAGCAAGTATTTTGGCCCACTCATCATGAGCAAACTGCTCCAGTTGTCTCAGGTTTGAAGGGTGCCTTCTCCAGACGGCATGTTTCAGCTCCTTCCACAGATGTTCAATAGGATTTAGATGAGGACTCATAGAAGGTCACTTTAGAATAGTCCAATGTTTCGCTCTTAGCCATTCTTGGGTGTTTTTAGCTGTGTGTTTTGGGTCATTATCCTGTTGCAAGACCCATGACCTACGACTGAGACCAAGCTGTCTGACACCGGGCAGCACATTTCTCTCTAGAATACCTTGATAGTCTTGAGATTTCATTGTATCCTGCACAGATTCAAGACACCCTGTGCCAGATGTAGCAAAGCAGCCCCAGAACATAACAGAACCTCCTCCTTGTTTCACAGTAGGGACAGTGTTCTTTTCTTGGTATGCTTCATTTTTGCGTCTGTGAACATAGAGGTGATGTGCCTTACCAAAAAGTTGCAGTTTTGTCTCGTCTGTCCATAGGACATTCTCCCAGAAGCTTTGTGGCTTATCAACATGCAGTTTGGCAAATTCCAGTCTGGCTTTTTTATGATTTGTTTTCAACAGTGGTGTCCTCCTTGGTCGTCTCCCATGAAGTCCACTTTGGCTCAAACAACGACGGATGGTGCAATCTGACACTGATGTACCTTGACCTTGGAGTTCACCATGAATGTGTTTAAAGGTTGTTCTGGGCTCTTTTGTTACCATTTGTATTATCCGTCTCCTCCTGTGGCCACATCCAGGAAGGTTAGCTACAGTCCCGTGGATCTTAAACTTCTGAATAATATGTGCAACTGTAGTCACAGGAACATCAAGCTGCTTGGAGATGGTCTTATAGCCTTTACCTTTAACATGCTTGTCTATAATTTACTTTCTAATCCCCTGAGACAACTATCTCCTTTGCTTCCTCTGGTTCATGTTTAGTGTGGTACACATCATGTCAACAAATAGCACAGTGACTACTTGTCACCCTTTAAATAGGCCGACTGACTGATTACAAGTTTGTAGACACTTGTGATGTTAATTAGAGGACACATCTTGGTTGAGCATGTCCCTATGGTCACATTATTTTCAATCTTTTCTAGGGGTATCATCATTTTTGTCCAGGCCTGTTTCATGAGTTTGTTTTTTAAAATAATTCTGTTGAACCACAATTCAAAAGCATTGTCTGATTTTCATTGATTAATTTTCATAGAATTTTTATTTATTACCACTTTTGTCAGACTCAAGTTATTTCTGTGAGTATTGTAGGTTTTTCTTTCATTAACAGAGGGGTACCAACAATTTTGTCCACATCTGTATATTTTACATTTTGTTGTCCAGGTGTTTTGAATCTTTTTTTTGCTTTCTCATGTATCTTGCTTTTCTGGCTATTTCTGCATTTTCTTTTGTGAGGTGCTCGTTTATGTAAATGTTCATTTCTTTCAGTTTCCTCCCTTGTTTTAGCAGCACAGTCTCGTTTTCTGTTGACAAACCTCATGATGACAGCTGGTTTGTTGCTGTTTTTCCTGGGCAGAGGGTGGCAGGCCTCAATGGTGTAACAGTCCAGCTGGATTCCTTTGGACTCCAGGAAGGCTGCCACTTGTTGCTTCGTGGATTCGGCTTCCAGCTCACCGAGCCCCCCCTCCGCTGTCCGCGGCCACCGCCCGAGCATATGATAGGGGTTTAATGTGGAGCCCTGTGATGATTATGTCGTTCACCCGGGTGTATTGTTCTAGGTCCGACACTCTGCTCACCAGATACTCCAGCCTCTTGTCCTTCTCAGCATTCTGGATCCGCAGCGCTTTCACCTCCTTGAGCAGGCCGAGAATGTTTTATTGCTGCAACTTAACAGCAGAAATGTCTTCAGCCAAGAAGTCGAGCGACCTTTTAATATCATCCACTTCCTCAATCTGCTGAGCTTTCTTGGGACCCATGATCCCGGACGATTTGTGTTGACAAAACAGCCACTGAACAGCTGTTTGGCTAGCTGAGTGGCGGGCCCCTCCACTCTCGTATTCCCAGTCCGTAAATGCCGTTATCGGAGTCTTAAATCAGGCAGGGGTCAAAACGAGGATGTCCAATCCATAATCCAAGTTCAGTTATCAGAAGCCAAAACAGTAGTCAAAAACCGAGCACCAAAACCCAGAAATCCACCGATTGACAGCAGGTTGACAGCAGGTTGACAGCAGGTTGACTCATCAATCCAATTTAAATATTAAAGATAACACAAGTCAACACAAAATGCAGTTTTTAAATGAAGATGTTTATTATTAAGGGTAAAAAAATCCAAATCTACATAGCCCTGTGTGAAAAAGTGATTCCCCCCCCCCCGTTAAAACATAAATTAACTGTGGTTTATCACATCTTTGAAAAGCTGAGTTCAATTTCTTTAGCCACACCCAGGTCTGATTACTGCCACACCTGTTCTCAATCAAGAAATCACTTAAATAGAATCCACCTGACAAAGTGAAGTAGACCAAAATATCCTCAAAAGCTAGACATCATTCTGCAGTCCAAAGAAATTCAAATGAGAAACAAAGTAATTGAGAGCTATCAGTCTGGAAAAGGTTATAAAGTCATTTCTAAAGCTTTGGGACTCCAGCAAACCACAGTGAGAACCATTATCCACAAATAGCGAATACATGGAGCAATGGTGAACCTTCCCAGGAGTGGCCAGCCAATCAAAATTACCCCAAGAGCGCAGTGACGACTCGTCCAAGAGGTCACAAAAGACCCCACAACAACATCCAAAGAACTGCAGGCATCACTTGCGTCAGTTAAGGTCAGTGTTCATGACTCCACCATAAGAAAGAGACTGGGCAAAAATGGCCTACATGGCAGCTTTCCAAGATGAAAACCACTGCTGAGCAAAAAGAACATAAAGGCTCATCTCAGTTTTGCCAGAAAAAACATCTTGCTGATCCCCAAGACTTTTGGAAAAATACTCTGTGGACTGACGAGACAAAAGTTGAATTTTTTTGAAGGTGTGTATCCCATTACATCTGGTGTTTAAAAGTAACACAGTATTTCAGAAAAGGAACACCATACCAACAGTAAAATATGGTGGTTGTAGTGCGATGGTCTGGGGCTGTTTTGCTGCTTCAGGACCTGGAAGACTTGCTGTGGTAAATGGAACCATGAATTGTGCTATCTACAAAAAAATCCTGAAGGAGAATGTCCGGCCATCTGTTGGTGACCTCAAGCTGAAGCGCACTTGGGTTCTGCAGCAGAACAATGATTCAAAACACACCAGCAAGTTCACCTCTGAATGGCTTAAGAAAAACAAAATGAAGACGTTGGAGTGGCCTAGTTAGTCCTGACCAATTGAGATGCTGTAGCATGCCCTTAAAAAGGAGGTTCATGCTCAAAAACCCTCCAATGTGGCTGAATTACAACAACTCTGCAAAAATGAGTGGGCCAAAATTCCTCCACAGCACTGTAAAAGACTCATTACCAGTTATCATAAACGCTTGATTGCAGTTGTTGCTGCTAAGGGTGGCCCAACCAGTTATTAGGTTTAGGGGCAATCACTTTTTCACACAGGGCCATGTAGGTTTGGATTTGTTTTCACCTTAATAATAAACACCTTCATTTAAAAACTGCATTTTGTGTCTACTTGTGTTCCCTTTGTGTAATATTTAAATTTGTTTCATGATCTGAAACATTTAAGTGCGACAAACATACAAAAAAAAGAGAAATCAGGAAGGGGCCAAACACTTTTTCACACCACTGTAACTGTACTTTACATATTGAAGGATTCAGTTTTTAATCATTTAAAATATTACAAGTAATTACATATATATTCTTACCGGTTACTGGCTGCTGGCAGGCTCCGACCTCGAAATCTCAGACTCCTGACTTTAGGAGCTCATCAGATGTATCTGCACCAGCTTCAGCGTCTGATGTGTCAGTAAGAACAAGCACACCTTCATTCAGAAGTTGAGCCTGCAGACTAAACAGAAGAGAAATTACATTAAGCTGGTACAATATACAATCCATGACTTGTAAATTGACTATTACTAGTGCATACCTGTGCATGCCCATAGAAACCCGTGCATGCCCATAGAGGGGATGCATTGGAACAGAATTCTTGCCAGTTACAGGACATTTGGTATAGCAACGCAGCACTAAGTGGCAATCACATGTGATGGCTTTTGTATGCAGCAAAACACAAAAATATGCCCTGCCATCTGGGGCTGTTTGCCCGTGCTTGTTACTTCTTCTCCTGCCTGTCACTGTTCTGTGTTATGTTGCTTATCTGTGTCTATATATGTCTTGTAGGGAGTCATGTGCTCTGTCTATGTGCCGTCATATAGACATCATCTGGCGGGTCTTCTTCTTCTTCGTTCAGACCACTGAAGGGTCTCCTCCTGTCTCAGACGGCTGTGTTGTTCACAGTCATGCCTGCGGCGTACTGGTGGAACCTGAGGTGTTTCATGTTCACAGCATCCTTTCTGCGTGCAGCAGTTCTCCTCATTCTATTGCTCTCCATCTGGTGGGTCTTCTTCTTCTTTGTTCAGACCACTGATTGAGGGATAGGTGTGTCATAATTCAAGTTCATGGGCACGATCCTGAAAAAGTGGCTTTCGACCCTGTTCAGGAAGGCCCGTGTATGCCCGTAGAAACCAAGAAACTGGAGCACCCGGAGAAAATCAGTGCTTTGCTTGGCATTTTACACATTTGTAGTGTAGACTGGCATTCATCAAGGTTACACATTTGCTGTCATGTAGGCATGGCGAGTCGTCCTATGATGCCTGAGCTCATAGGATGCGCTATGATGATGAGGCAGAGATCATAGGCCATCCTATGATGTCCTAGAAGTGTGCTTTAAAGTCTGTTGTACCCTATGCTGGTGAAGGGTGTCCTCCTGTCTCAGACGGGTGTGATGTACTGCTGGAACCTCAGGTGTTTCATCTTCATGGCATCTTTTCTGACGTGCAGCAGCTGTCGTCATTCTATTGCTCTCCATCTGGTGGGTCTTCTTCTTCTTCTTCTTCTTCTTCTTCTTCTTCATTGAGACCACTGGTTGAGGGATAGGTGCGTCGTAATTCCAGTTCATGGACAGGATCATGAAAATAAATCTGAGCAAAAAGAGTCTTTCCAGCATGGACTTACTGTCTTTCTCTTGGTTGTCCATCGATCCGATGATGACCGTCCCTCATGTGTTAAGTCCTCTTCTTGTGTGCGCATGGAGATGGCTGTTTAGGCTGATCCTCGATCGACAGACACGGCTGCAGTAGGGGCAAGGAAACTGCCCAGGTAATAACACCTTTCTTCATGCCCATGCTTCAGCTAAATCAGCTCGCCTCTTCTCTTTAAAGTATTCTCACGCCTGGGTAGTGAGGGCGCGCCAGCCTGGCCTGTCCATACCCCGCAGCTCTAACTGTTTGGGAAGAATGCCAGTGTGTCTGATGTTGAGCTTCACGCAGTCTTTGAATCTTTTGCATGGTCTGCCTTGGTTCAGCTTCTCAGAACAGAGTTCGCTGTACATGAGCTGCTTGGGCAGCCTGTGGCCATCCATCCGGATCACATGACCAACCCATCAGAGCTGGGCTTTCAGAATCATGGCCTTGATGCTGGTAGTCTCAGCTCTGTGCAGGACCTCAAGGTTTGTGACCTGGTCTTGCCAGTGAATGTTCATGATCATCCGTAGGCTTTTCATGTGGAACTTCTCCATCTGCTCCAGGTGTTTGTTGTACACGGTTCACGTCTCACATCCATAGAGAAGGCTGGTGAGGACAACGGCCCTGTACACTTTGAGCTTCATGGATAGCTGGATGTTGTGCTGATTCAGGACGCAAGCTCAGAGACGACCGAGAGCTTGACTGGCCTTGCAGATTCTGGTGTTCATCTCCTTATCCAGGCTGCCATCGTTGCTGATGGT
The DNA here is from genome assembly GCA_020510985.1 of Pholidichthys leucotaenia. Taxonomy (NCBI): domain Eukaryota; kingdom Metazoa; phylum Chordata; class Actinopteri; order Cichliformes; family Pholidichthyidae; genus Pholidichthys; species Pholidichthys leucotaenia. The sequence goes on from CM035837.1 coordinate 261,710,088, forward strand.
GCTGCCGAGGTACTTAAACTAATCTACTGTCTTCAATTGGATACCCTCGATGGAGATCGGGGGGGGGGGGTGGAGACGGTGGAGGCAGGTACTGGTTGGAACAGTACCTCTGTCTTGCCGAGGCTGATGGTAAGACCAAAAAGGCGGGAGGCTTCTGCAAACTTATTCAGGATGATCTGGAGATCAAACTCCGTGTGGGCCATAAGGGCACAGTCGTTAGCGAAAAGAGCTTCCAGGACAATTTTTTCTGTGACCATGGTCTTAGCCTTCAGTCGGTGGAAGTCAAACAGTGAGCCATCAAGTCTGTATAGCAGGTATACCCCAAGGTCCAAGTCCCTGATGGCATGGTTGAGGACACAAGAGAAAAAGAGGTTGAAGAGGACCGGGGCCAGAATGCAAGCCTGCTTGATGCCCTTGCTGATATTGAATGGCTCCGATACCTCTCCACCTGAGAGAACCTGCCCAGTCATGCTGTCGTGAAACTGGCGTATGAGGTTTACAAACTTGCCTGGGCACCCAAGCTTGGATAGGATGATCCAGAGGGCCTCCCTGTTCACCAGGTCGAAGGCCTTAGTCAGGTCGATAAAGACTGCATATAAGTCCATGTTTTGTTCTAGACATCTCTCCTGCGCTTGGTGGACAGAGAAGATCATGTCCATGGTGCTGTGGTTTGGGCGGAATCCACACTGTGTTTCTGGCAGGTTCCCTTCAGAGATGTTGTTAATCAGTTGGTTGAGGAGGACCCAGGCCAGTATTTTTCCGTCAATAGATAGAAGGGAGATACCTCGGTAATTGCCGCAGTCAGACTTGCTACCCTTATTCTTGAACAGGGAGACAACAGTGGTGTCCCTGAAGTCTTTGGGCAGTTGTTCTTCATCCCAGATGCTGGTGAGGAGTGAATGGAAGATTTCAAGGGCCACAGGACCAGCTGACTTGAATATTTCTGCTGGGATTCCATCCATCCCAGGTGCTTTGCCTGAATTGGTCTGCCTAATCACCTTCAAGACTTTGTCTACTGTAGGGGGGAGGTCGAGGCAGTGGACGGTTTGATTTTTGTGGGATCAGATCAAGGGCGTGGGGGTCTACAGTGGAGGGCCTGTTGAGCAGGTAGCAGAAGTGCTCTCTCCATCGTGCATTGATGCTGCTCTTCTCCTTCAGCAGAGTTGAACCGTCTGCCGAGAGGAGTGGGGTAGTACATGGCTTGGCAGGTCCATATACTTCCTTGATGACACTGAAGAATATTCTTGGAATTCTGTGTCGGCATATCTCTGCACCTCATTTTTCGTAGCGCTGCTTGTGCCTGTCTCTGGAGATGCTTGAAGTGATCACGCTTGGAAATCGAAGTAGGGCCATTCTGCCACTCAACAAAGGCCTTCTGCTTGTCATCCAGGAGTGTCTTGATGTTCTCGTTGTTCTCGTCGAACCAGTCCTGGTGCACTTGTTTCCTTGGGCCGATGGTGGTTTTTGCTGACTCTGTCACCAGTGCTCTAAACTGTTCCCACCTTTGTGTTGGACAGCCAGTCAAAGGTCCATGGGCAATCAGTCAGCCGTCCAGATGTTCTGCAAATTCACTGCGTCGCTGAGGTTGTTCAAGTTTGGCAACATTGAGTGCTGGCCTGATGACTTTTGGCGTCTTGCGGTGTGTTGGGGTAATATGCAGGGATAGGATGGATCTGACTAGATGGTGGTCCGTCCAACATTCTGCTCTGTGCATGGCCCTGGTGATCCTGACTTCATGGATGTCTCTCTGATGGCAAAGAGCAAGGTGCATCCATGTTCTTTTGTATTTGTCTGCTTGCCGGAACAGTGTGTTTGTGATAGTGAGGTGCTTTTCAGTACAAAGGCTCAAGAGCATCAAGCTGTTGGAGTTCAATTTTCCAGTGCCGTGTGGCCCCAGCCCGCCTTTCCAGTTACAGCAGTCTGTTCCGACTCTGGTGTTGAAATCGCCTAGCAGAATGAGTTTGTCATTGGGAGGAGTGTCCTTCATGAGGGTATTGAGCTCCTCATAAAAGGCTTCCTTCACTTCATCGCTGCTGGTTAGAGTTGGGGCGTACGCGCTGATGAGGGTGACGTGCCGGTTATGGTTGAGGGGGAAACTGAGTTTCAACAGCCGTTCGTTATCTGATGTTGGTAGGTCAGGAAGTTGCTTGAGAACCAATGTCTTGATGGCCAGTCCTACTCCATGGATCCTCTCTTCATCTTTGGCCTTGCCTTTCCAGAAGAAGGTGTAGCCGCCTTTTAGTTTGGCCACAGATCCTTCTTCGGCTAGTCTGGTCTCGCTGAGGGCCGCGATGTCAATGCGGTAGTGGGCCAGTTCCCTTGCAATGAGGGGTGTTCTTCTCTTAGGCCTCGAGGAGGCCTCTCTGTCCATGAGCATGCATACATTCCACGCACCAAGAATTATTTTCTTTCTTCTTTGGTTTCGACTGCTTGAGGGGTAGAACTGCCAGCTGCGGTGTGCTGGCCAGTTGGAAGGGACAAGCATTTGTTTGGGACACATTTTCTAGTCCCCTCATTTTCTAGTATATGACATCATAAAGACACATTTGTCTATGTGCCGTCATATAGGCATCGCGAGTCGTCCTATGATGCCTGAGTTCATGGTCTATATGACATCATAAAGATACATTTGTCTATGTGTCCTATGATGCCTGAGCTCAAAGACACATGATCTATATGACATCATAAAGATACGTTTGGCTATATGTGTCCTATGATGCCTGAGTGTCTGTCTGTCTGTCTGTCTGTGTGGCCTATGATGTTCTATGAAGTGTGACAGACACACAGACAGAGACAGACACAGAGATTTCTTGCTTTTATAGAGTGCTTATTTTGTTTTGGTTTAAAATGTGTAGTGACTTAAAATGAATAAGATGCTAAAGTGGTCTAAATCATAAATAAAACAAGAATCTTAACAAAAGAAATATGTTAATGCATGCCTTGTTTGAAGATAATCTTATACACAGAAAAAATATTTCTTATTTTTATGTCATGCAAAGCATATATCAACAATTGTAATCTGAAATGTGTACAATAAATTCAAAAACAAGTAAAGAAAACAATTTGTCAAAACTAAAATACATATCAAATTTATCCTCTGCAAGACACCACAGTAAGGACTAAGGGTAGACTTTAAGTTATTGTTGTTTCATGTTCACCGTGCAGATGTCGGGCAGACTTATTACAGCACAGTGATAATTACAGCACCAACCCAGCAAACAGTAAGGCCAGAGGGTTAAAGTATTCCCAGATCAGCCGTTTAGGTTACCCAAGTTCCAAAAACTACACTTATCCCCCAAGGTTCCCTAAAGACAACCATTAGCTACAGTATATATGTAATAATAATAATAATAATAATAATAATTATTATTATTATTATTATTATTATTATTATGGCGGTGCCCTAGGGTAGAGAGGGGTGACGCCCCGCCTCTGGGAGGTGGTGTCACCTGGAGTATATAAGCCAGCTGCGGGAGACATCTTGTCTCTTCGCTGTGGCTCCTGTGCTCGTGTTAGAGTCTCCTGTGTTCGTGTTCTTAAACCTTTGATGTTGCATATTTTGCACGCTCCTAGTAGCACAGTGCAGCACTACGTCTGTCAAGTCGTAACCACCTGCCAAAAACACTGTCGGCTCTATGGACCATTGTGCTATCATGCCCATAGCCAAGATGGCAGACACGCGTTGGAGGACACAGAATACACCACAGAAGAAGAATCTTCTTCTTTAAGAAACGGAGAAGAAGAAGAATACGAAGGATTCCATTTTACACCTAGAATCTGAAATTAGGAAGGCCCAGGTAAATAGGGAAAATGTGATAGCTGTCTTCTTTGATGTAGAAAAAGCATATGACATGCTGTGGAAGGAAGGATTGCTGATTAAATTAAATCAATTTGGTGTTGAAGGTAATTTATACAACTGAGTATTAGATTTCCAGTATGATAGAACGATTGAGGTAAGAGTTGGTACAGAGTACTCCAAAATATATCAAGTTGAAAATGGTACTCCCCAAGGCAGCGAGCCCTGTTGTGTTTAATATTAAGATTAATGATATTTTTGAAGGAATCGATAGGGGAATAGGGAAGGCCTTGTGTGCAGATGATGGGGCCTTATGGATAAGGGGACGTAATCTTGAGTACGTTCAGAGGAAAATCCAGGCAGCAATAGGCCAAGCTGAACAATGGGCAAACAGGTGGGCTTTTAAATTATCGGTCTCAAAGACACAAGTGATTTGCTTCTCTAAAACTCACTAAGACATTTCTTTAAAACTTTATGGCCAAAAGTTAGAGCAAGTAAAGGTAGTTTGGTATTTAGGTTTGTTATTCAATGAAAACTAACCTGGAAGCAGCATATTGGAAAAAAACTAAAGGAAAATGTAAGAAAATAAATAATATTTTGAGATGTCTAGCAGGACAGGACTGGGGGGCCTCTAGGGCCTCTCTGTTGAGGGTATATCGAGGACTAATGAGAGCAACACTAGACTATGGATGTGTTGCGTTCATGTCGGCTGCTGATTGTCACCTGAACCTTCTGGACATAGAGCAGACAAAGGGTCAGGATATGTTGTGGTGCATTTAAAACTTCTCCAGTATCAGTGATCAAAGTAGAGATGGGTGAAATGCCCTTAAGATTAAGAAGAACCAAATTAATGTTGGCATACTGGATCAACTTGAAGGGGCATAAGAGGTCACATCCTGCAAAAGCTATTCCTAATGATTGCTGGGAGCATAATGAGTCCAACATTAGTAGCTTTGGCTGGATAAGTGATGCCATTGCTGAGCAGGCAGGATTAAAACACTTAGATTTTAGCCCAACGGTCCTGTGGTCTGTTATTCCTCCATGGCTGTTTAAGATGCCACTAGTAGATTTTGAAATACAACAATTGAGGAGGCACCATAAGCAATCAGCAACAGATTATATAGTGCATAAATACAGTATATTGAACAGAACTTCAGAAACATACTGATAGCAATTACTGATGGTTCCAAGGACCCTACAACTGGTTGTAGTGGAGCTGCGGTATACATAACTCAGTCAAAACTGGACTTTGAACATATTTACACAAAGAATGGTTCAGTCTTTTGACACCGTTTTTTTGTACAGAGGTACCTCATCATCTTATCTTCAAAGAATATGAACAAGAAATCAGTACAATGTAAAAAAACAAAAAACAAATTTGTCACTTACCGGCGGCTAAGGGGACTCGGTCGCTGCCGTGGTCAGTGCGTTTTCGTCCATTGTGGTCGTTATTTTGCGTTCTGTTGGTCATTTACGCTCCCTACCACATCTACAAAGTCTTATGATTATCCCACATAAATTTTGCTTGTATCCCAAGGCTATTTTCCATGTACAAAGCCGTCTAAGTGACGGTGCATGACTATGGATGGCAGCCATATTAGCTTTCTGGGCTAAAAGGATGAAAACAGGAAAAGGAAATGAGGAGTTCTTCTTCTTTGGTGTATTATGTGTCATCCATTGAGTCCTCCAACACGTGTCTGCCACCTTCTGAAACTGTCAGATCAGTACAAATCTTCAGTGCAGCCGGGGATGTCAGAGTGAGATGACAGGCGCAGCGCCGCGCTTTGCCACTAGGGGCACGCAAAATCTCACACTCAAAGGGTTAAGTTTGCAAAGTTCTTGAATAATAACTGACTGTTGATTCATGCAACAAGTAAACAACAGCAACTGAAAATACTGGCAATGACATGTCTAAACAGAGAACAAATGAAGGCGCATATTCCTGGGGCAACAGCTAACTTGAGAGGAGTTACAGTATATCAGGTGTCCCTTTGAGCATGTCTATGGAAGAAGTGAAAAACGAGATCCAAGGAGGAAAGGTGAAGGATGTGAAAAGGCTAAAGAGTAAAAGAGAAGGTTCACCGAAGGACACACTGTCTGTCATGATTCATTTTGAGGAAACACTCCCTAAATCAGTCCTAATAGGATACATGTATTACAGTGTCAGAGAATATGTCCCAAAGCCACTCAGGTGCTACAAATGTCAAAGGATGGGTCACACTGCTCAGCAATGTAAGGGAAAGTTAAGATGTACTAGATGTGGAGGGGAGCAAGAATATGATAAATGTGTCAAGGATGCCAAAGTAAAGTGCTGCAACTGCGGGGGTGAGCACAGTGCTGCTTATGGAGGATGTGTTGTGCAGAGGGAAGCTAGACAAGCCCAGCAAATCAGAATAACTAAGAAAATCTCGTATGCGGAAACTCTAAAGACAGTTAGAGAGGCAGGAATACTCAGAAACACAACAGGTCTTCCTCAAAGAAGTTCAGTTCAAATGGAAGCCCAGCCATCAACAAATCCCACACAAGCACAAGGTCATGCCGCTGCAAGGAATGTTTATGTTCACAAATGCAAAATGGATGATGACACATTGATAGTTAAGAGGACAAACTTTATAGCTTTTATCTGCCACACCATTAATGTTGCTGCACAGTTAAAGAAGAAAAGTGACAGAATCAAAACCATTGTGGAAGCAGCAGGAAGCTTCCTAGATGTGAAAGCTATCACAGCCGACCAGATTTATGCTTTATTGAAAGCTGAAACTGGGGAGACTGCACATGCTGAAACAAGACCTTAATTATGGTACTACACATACTACAGTGGAATGCGAGGAGTCTTATAGCAAACGGACAAGAACTCAAGAAGTATCTTTACGAACTAGAAGTTGTTCCACAGGTAGTGTGTGTATAGGAGACATGGCCTCAACCTCACTTAGATTTTGTTATTCCAGGATACAGTTCAATCAGACAGGATATAATTAACACTGTAAATGGAGGAGGATGTGCCACTTTCATTAAAGATGGCCTGGTGTATAGGGTGATTCCCTCCCCTGAGGATATAGAGTGTAATATTAAGATAAGATAAGATAAGATAAGCCTTTATTAGTCCCACAACGGGGGAATTCCAGGATTGCAACAGCACAGGGATAGCAACACTCAGAGCAACAATCAGAAGGCAAGAAAAAAAAAAACAAAAAAACAAGCAAGCAAGAGCAGCTAATAAACATATGTACGTATTACTATAAAATATATATATATACACACACACACAGACACACAGTGCAGAGCATTGTAGCTGGATGGAATAAATATATGAATATATGAACACACAGTGCAGAGCATTGTAGCTAGATGGAATAAATATGTAAATATATAAACACCCACAGTACGGAGCATTGCAGCTAGGTGGAATAAATATGCAAGTATATAAACACACACAGTGCGGAGCAATGTAGCTAGATGGAATAATATGTAGATATATAAATATATAAACACCCACAGTACGGAGCATTGTAGCTAGATGGAATAAATATGCAAATATATAAACACACACAGTGCAGAGCATTGTTGCTAGATGGAATGAAACAGCATAACCGTCTACTTAGTTATCCTACATGGTATGATTATGTGCCCATACATATTCTCACCCTCCATAGCGACCGGTATGTTCCTAGTTGTATGCCGGAGAGGACCATTGTGTAAGTCTATTGCATCTTTTGCATTCAAAAAACTATTAGTTTGTTACGTCTTTTTGCTATCTCTGCGAGCAGCCCTGCTTAGGTTGTACAGTCTGACAGCCGTTGGTAGGAAGGACCTACGAAACCTCTCGGTTGTGCACCTGGGATGATGTAGTCTGCTGCTAAATGAGCTCCTCAGTGCATTCAGTATGTCCTGCATAGGGTGGAACTCGGACTCCAGCAGAGATGACAGTTTAGCCACCGTCCTTCTCTCTCCTATCTCCTCCATCGGATCAAGGCGCTGCCCCAGGACAGAGCTAGCTTTCTTAATCAGTTTGTTCAGTCTCTTCCTATCGGCTGCAGTAATGCCACTGCCCCAGCAGACCACTCCAAAAGTGATGGCTGATGCCACCACCGTGTCATAGAATGACTTCAGCAGCGCCCCTTGTACACCAAAAGACCTGAGTCTCCTCAGCAGGAACAGCCTGCACTGTCCCTTCTTGTAGAGTGCATCAGTATTGTGTGACCAGTCTAGTTTATTGTTCAGATGAATACCCAGGTACTTATAGGATGTCACCATCTCGATGTCTGTTCCCTGTATATTTACTGGTACTGTGAGGGGCTGCCCATGCCTGCGGCAGTCCACCACCAGCTCCTTAGTTTTCCTCGCGTTGATCTGGAGGCAGTTCCGATGGCACCAGTCCACGAAGTCCTGGATAAGCCCTCTGTACTCAGCTTCATCTCCATTGGAGATGAGGCCAACGATCGCAGAGTCATCAGAGAACTTCTGTAGATGGCAGTGTGTTGTGTTGTGTGAGAAGTCCGCAGTATAAAGAGTATTATATTATTGAAATATGTAGGCCAAATGGACAAGGAAATATTAAGCTGATTAATTATTACAACCCATGTAGGAAGTTAACAGCAGATATTTTCAGTGTTATGGCAGGGGAAGGGCATATGAAAGAAGTATGGTGTGGAGACTTTAATGTCCATAATAGCTTGTAGGGAAGCACACACAGATAACAATGGAAATGTGGTGGAAGAGATGTTAGATGAAAGATTGTTAATTTGTCTAAACAGTGGTGAAGGTCCCAGGGTGGATATGCATAGGGCCACATTATCATCTATTGACCCGACTCTGGTATCTGATTCTTTAGTGAGCACCTGTGAATGGATGGTTATGAACAGGACAGCTATGGGAAGTGATCACTTCCAAATACTTACAGTCATTAAAACTGAAGTATGTATACAAGAGGGAAGATGTTTTACAGGATGGTGTTTTGACAAGGAATACTGGAGAAAATTTAGGCAGTACTGTGTTCAGTCGTGTCATTTGGTAACATTAGAAGGTGGCATAGAAGAGTGTTCAAGTCAGGTAACCAATCATATTCTGAATGCTGCAATAGCAAGTATACCTAAGAAAACAACACAGGGTAGGAAGAAGGTTGTACCCTGGTGGGATGACAAATGTAGTATTGCAGTAAAAGAGCAAGACAAGGCATTCAGAGAGCTGAGGAAGAATATGAATAGTGAAAACTTAATAGAGTACAAAAAGAAAAGGGCAGTAGCTCAAAGGATTATCAAAAACAGGAAAAGGTCAACATGGAGAGAATTTTGTTCCACCCTTGGTAGGAAAACATGACTAGGTGATGTCTGGAGTATGTTTAAAAAAATGAGTGGGAAAAGGGTATCAGTTAAAACTCCAGCTCTAGTGGATGGGGACAAGATGGCTGTGTCAGACAAAGAAAAGGCAGAAGTCCTAGGTAGAGCATTTGCAGCGGTGCATAGAGGAGACCATGTTGGTGAGAGTCATAGACAGCAAAGGAAGCATAAACTCAGACAAAATGCAAACTTAAAAAATGAAGTGAAAGAAGACATGACTGCGTTAGACTTCGAGCTCACAATGTCAGAGCTTAAGAGAGCTTTGCAAGATAGTGGATACACAGCTCCAGGATATGATCAGTTAAGCTATGCTATGTTCCGGCAGTTGCCTATGCAATCAATGCAACTGGTGCTGAAACTGTTTAACAGAATATGGAAGGAGGGGGTTATCCCAAGTGGGTGGAAAAAGGCTGTAATTTTACCATTTAATAAGCCAGGGAAAGATCAAGCTCAGCCAGGCAACTACAGGCCAATAGCATTAACGTCACGCTTAGGGAAATGGATGGAGAAGGTGTTACTTTACAGACTGTCATATGTACTAGAGCAAAAATGATTAATAAACAACTATCAGAATGGTTTTAGAAGAGGAAGATCCACAGTGGATGCTCTGGTTAGGGTAAGTAATGATATTGAAAAGACTCTCAAAATGAAAGAAGTAATGGTTATAGTTTATCTGGATATTCAAAAGGCTTTTGACTCACTGTGGAGGGATGGACTTTTTAACGAATTGAATAAAATGGGCATTTGTGGTAGGATGTATAATTGGATAATGAATTTTTTTTAACACACAGTACAATTAGGGTTAAAGTAGGATCAGAAGTTTCTAATGACTCTGAAATAGAAAATGGTGTTCCTCAGGGGAGTGTGATAAGCCCTGTTTTATTCAATATAATGATTAATGAAATGTTCGAGGATCAAGAGGGATCCATCAAAACAGCACTATATGCAGATGATGGAGCCATACGGACGAGGGGAAGAAATGAGAAACTTGTGTCCAAAAAAATCAGGAAAGCAATGGAGAAAGTGGAAAAGTGGTCATATGACCGGGGATTAAAATTTTCAAACAGTAAAACCTGCTATATGACTTTCACAAAAAAAACACAAAATTGGTACTGGTGTAGGAGCCATGAAATGAAGAGACTGAATGATTTCTCAGTATTGGTTTATTTCATCTCACGTCCTACAGCTCCTCTCTCAGTCAGGGAATGAAGAGGACGAGCTGCGGTAAACCACATACCTTTATACTTTCACATCAAACACGAATCACATTCACATCAAACAAAGAATCAGATTCACATTTAATCCTCCCATTGTCCTCTCGGCTTCTCTGTCTGACCCCAGGAGGTCAGACAGTCCCTTCAGGTCCACTCCCAGATCTTCTCACTTCTTCCCCAGTCCGCAGGGGGTCCAGACTCAATGTCCGTTTGAGGCGTGATGTCAATACACACTGCGAGCTCAAAGTTCTCTCATGTCTGGGTCTCTGCCAAGGAATATGAGCTACATAATGTTACGCCACACTGGTACAAAAAACTGCAAAACGCAAAAAAAACGCAAAACTGGTACTGGTAAAAAAAAAAACAAAAAACAAAACATTAACATTATATAATCAACCAATAGAGAAAGTCAGTGAGTTCAGATATCTAGGATTGTGGTTTGATAGTGCATACACATGGAGAGTTCATGTTGAAAATCTGGAGACAAAGTGCAAAAAACTCATTAATCTCATAAAAGCTGTAGCTGGACATGAATGGGGTGCAGATAAACAGGCATTAATTCATATTCACAAAGCACTAATGCTATCGACAATAGACTATGGATGCATGATTTAAGGAGCAGCGGCAAAGACGACTTTGGAAAAAATAGAATTCAGCATAGAGCGGTTCACCTGTGCATTGGAGCCATTAAAACAACACCAAACAATGCAGTATCATAAACGCTCCCGTGCGCCTCTCCACTGCACACGACGAGGGGTGAAAGGATGAGGATTTACGCACAGGGTTCTCACCATACACACATTTATTAAACACAAAAACTGACAGACAGTTCCAAGTCATAAATTCCACTGCGGCTTAAGGAGTCCTCCAGGACGCTCCTGACAGAGCCCCCCCTTTAAGGGGTGGCTTCCTAGACACCCAAAGTAACCCCCCCAACCCCAACAGGAACAGACAACATGAACCCGGTGGGTGGTAGGGGGAACAGGAAAGGAGGGAAAACAATACCCCACCCAGGGACCACAATAAACCCCCCCAAGTCCAAAGACGTGGAGGTTCGGGAGGCCACCCAGAGTCCCAGGCCCACCAGGCAATTTGGCGGACAGAGTCTGGTGGTCTGCCAGAAAACACGGGCGATCTGGCCCAGACCCTCAGTCCCTCAGGCAGTCGGCCAGCGCTGTAAAGCCACCTGGGCCGGCGGGATGAAGCAGGAGGCGGCCTGCCCACCGGAAGGCTCACTGGTGGGTGACCGGACCGTAGAGAGGGAACCCCCATGGCGTTGGACAGGGAGGAGAAGGGGGCCACTGCGTCCTCAGGCAGATCCACAGCATCCTTGGAGATCCCAGCTTTGGACACAGCTGCACCCACAATGGACCCTGACCGGGCCAATGCTGCACCCACCGTGGACCCCCACCGGGCCAACGCTGCACCTGCGGTTGACCCCAACCAGGCCAATGCTGCACCCTCAGTGGACCCCGACTGGGCCAACGCTGCACCTTTGGTGGACCCCGCGCTGGAGCGTGGCGTCCATGATGGGTCTGAGCAGGAACGCAGCACACACGTCGGGCTGATCCTGGAGTGCAGCCCCCACGAGGGTCCAAAGCCAACGTGCCGCACCCACGGAGACTCAACCTGTGGAGGGATCCATACGACGGCCTCAGGCAGCAGGGAAGCTGAACCCACGAAGTCGTCAGGCGGCGTGACTGGTTCCATGGAGACCCCCAGTGACAATGGTTCCTCTCCAGCGACCCTAGATGAACACTCAGGAGCGGGAGAAGAAACCAGGTTATTAGGGTCACAGGCAGTGGCGGAACCCGGCAAAGGAAGGTCAGACGCAGCTGCGCGCTGCGCCTGACTCCCCCCACCTAGAGCCAGACAAGATCTCTTGAAAACTGTTATCAGAAAAACAAGAGAGAAAACTTGCCTGAGCTCGAGCTCCACTGCTGTCCAGGACTCCGTCAATCCTGACGATGGGCACTCGGGCCTGGCCTCAAGGAGGTCCAGCTCAGGCTCCCAATCCACTGCGGGCACCTCCGCAGCTGGCGAGATGGTGATAGTAGTCTCTTTTAACTCCTGCAGCGGCTCCAACACTGGGGATTCCACCGGTGTGGCTGCAGGAAAACACCTTCGTGTGGGCCCCTGGGCAGGATCATCCAGGGACACAAACTCCTCCTCCGTCTGGCGGCTTGGTCCTAGGCCCAACAGGCCCTCAGGGATAATTGAAGGAGACACAGAGAGGGGAAAAAAAGAATTATTATTTGCAGCTGGAGGAGAGGACCCAGTGGACTGCTGATACTGGGCCTCTCCCTCGGGAGACAGGCAAGATTCAGAGCCAATGAGTAGTTTAGAATGAAAAAAATACTTGCTTGTCCTCCCAGTAATTGGTGCTCTCAGCTGCAGGTGGCAGACAATCATCCCTCTCTGTGTCAGCGGTGAAGTGGGTCCTCTCAAGGGCTTGTGGAGGAGACGTCTCCACAACGACAGAGGTGGGCGTTCCTGAGGTGACCTCAGTGGACCTCACAGCAGCTGGAGGAACGATGGCAGCTGATGGAGGAGAGGGCTTTTCCTGGCACTTCCACGCAGGGCGACGTGGCCCCCTGTTTATTGGTGCTGGCCGTGCTGGAGCGGGAGGAGGGTCAGGCAAAGTGTCACGGAGGACAAAGGTCTGCTGGTTACTGGGCCTCCGTCTCGGCCTCTTGGGAAATGCCAACCTGGAGAAAATGCGCTGGAGCAAGCAAACTGTAGCCAGCAAGTCAGCTAACTGTGGGTAGTCCCATAACCCGGGATGCGCCTCCAGGACTCCTACAGCTCCTTCCATACATTCCAGCGTTTTTTTTTTTTGGTCCCCAGGCGGCGGGGGCTTCATCCACGAAGCTCCGGATAAACTCAGCTGCCCAACCCTCCACCACCGTGGGAAACCCCACTGCTGTTCCTCCTCTGCCTTGTCGAGACTGGGGCATGGTGAACTCCAGGAACAGGTCAGCCCCAAAAAATGACACACATGAAAAAAGGGAAAAGGGATGTGTGGGTGAACCCGCTAAATCCTCTTTTCGTGGCTGGGTCATTCTGTCATAAACCCTCCCGTGCACCTCTCCATTGAGCACGGCAAGGGGTGAAAGGACAAGGATTTACGTGCAGGGTTCTCACCATACACACATTTATTAAACACAAAAACTGACAGACAGTTCCAAGTCATAAATTCCACTGTGGCTTAAAGAGTCCTCCAGGACGCTCAACAGTATATAGGTGAGGACCACCAGGGAAAACATGAACAGATAATACTCACAGGACTGGAGCTGTCCGAGTAGTCCAAATAAAGCACCGAGTGAAACCAATCCTTCAGTGACGTGACTGTCATACAGCGAACAACGACCGTATGTGAAGTGCAATGACCCAGCAATGCGTGACTGGCAAAAGGCTCCTAAAGTACACACACTGCTGGAGATGGCAAATTGGTCACACCTGGGCGAGGAGTGGGGAGATGGAGCACGGGAGTGGGAACAGCTGACAGTAATAAGAGAGGGGGTGTGGTCGGACCGGCAGACAGTCAGACAGTGCTCTCACCAGCGTGAGCCAAAGGGGCTGTCTCACCGCTGCCGGCCAAAAAGCAGTGGCAATGGGCAAGGCAAAGCACAGAATACATAATATGCACATACCTAGTGGCACCTAAACCGACATAGAGATCAAAACCGAGCCGGGGTTAACCAAGCCAGCTCGGCTCCTGACATGCAGTGTTAATAGAAGCAGGAGAAATGCCAATGGATTTGAGAAGAGATAAACTCGCATTATCATACTGGGTCAAGCTGAAAGGAAGTGAGGAAGCGAATATTTCATAAACAACACTGCAAGACTGCTGGGGATATTCTAACTTCCAGGGACACGGGTTTGGGTGGACAATTGAAAGAAAAGCCAGAATGTATTGGCTACACACTATTGATATAGCTAACACCAATCCAGTGAGTAATGTGCCCCCTTGGCTGTTACCGGGACTAGAAGTAGACGCTAGTCTGTTAATGAGGAAAAAGGATTGGCATGTGAGTGAAGTTGGTGTTAAAACAAGCATTTACCTCAGGAACAATTACTATAACTTCTTACAGCTCTATACTGACGGTTTAAAGTACAAAGAGGGCTCTTTTGGAATTGGAGTATACATTCCAGAGTTTAAAGTGACCATTGCAAAAAGACTCTCCAACAATATATCCGTGTTTACAGCATAGATGGTGGCAATAATAATTGCTTTGCAGTGGGTGGAGGAGGTCAGACCGGACCGGGTGGTGGTGTGCACAGATTCACTTGCAGCTTTAAAAACCATACAGACACTAAAATCTACAAGGGAAGATTTGGTGATTGAGCTATATCACAGTTTGTTTAGGGTACACAGGGGTGGTGGAGAAGTTCAGTTTTGTTGGGTTCCTGCACATGAAGGGTTGAAAGGGAATGACTGTGCAGACAAATTAACAAAAAGCACTGTTGGGAAAGAAATAACAATACCATTGTCTCTTGGAAAAGGTAAAGGGAAAGCAGTAATCAAGAAAAAAAGGACTTGAGCTATGGTAAAAAAAAAAGATGGGATGAAGATCAAAAAGGTAGATCACAAAATAAAAAAAAAAAATCTATTGCAATAAAGAATTACATAACAACCAAAAGGAGGGAAGACATCATTATAGCAAGATTCAGACTGGATCATACAGGTTTAAATGGCAATTTATTCACCATGGAGAAAAGCAAAAGTGACAAATGTGGAGAATGTGGAGTAAAAGAAAATGTCGAGCACATCTTATTACACTATCACAAGTATGGAAATGAAAGACAGATAATGAAAAATGAAGTTCGACAGGCTGGTAGGGAATGGGATTCAACTGGGATTCTGGGAACAGATGGAGATGGAGAGGCAATAAGAATCACGAGAAGGGCTCTTTTCTCTTTTTTAAATAACACAGGATTAAGTCATAGAATTTAGGGGTCGGGCTCAAATGATATAATGTTACACACTCTTGTACAGTGGGTGGCGGTATGCACCTTTCAGTTGTTTGCTATCCGCCAGTAACCGAGAGAAGAAGAATCAAGTCAGTGGCGGTAATGCACCTGTAAGTTGGTTGCCAACCATCAATCAAATCTAAAAGAAGAAGAAGAAGAAGACCTCCACAGTTAAATATGGTCGGTCGCCGGTGGGACAATAGCAGCGTTTTTGAATGAAATTGCAAACAATCACGGCATTTATGTTGGAATTTGCAGTGGAATAAATCACAAGATTCATGTGAGACTTTCTGGATGTGGAAGAGAAAGCAAAATTGCCTGGCAGAAGATGAAATACGGACCGTAGATGACGAGAGTGGACAAATCCAACATGCTACCATTCAACACGCCACCATGGTAAGTCTGATTGTATTCCAGTTTGTGTACATTCTACAGAATTTCTGGTTCATATACTTTAAATACTTTAAAGATAAGATAAAAAAAAACCCAAACAAGAAACTGTGACATAAAGCAGAACCATTCTTTGTGTAAATATGCCCAAAGTTCATTTTTGACCAGGTATGAATTATGCACGTGAAATTATGCAAATTAGATGGTAAATTTTGACATAATGCACGGCTCAGGAGACACACACGCAGGCTCAGAGTAGCTCAAATAGCTTTATTAACAACAAGGGTGTATGAATGTGTGTCTGCGAGATGTAAATGTATTGGTGGTGGCGTCTGCTTCGGGCACGGAGGCAGGAGACCGTACAGCCGGACAACCCTATGGGAAAAGCACAGGGAGAAGGGTGACGGGCACACACCAACACAGGAGATGTAAAAGTTGTGATGAGCTTACTTGGAGTGAGCAGGTGGCTGGCACAGCAAGGACGAGGTCCGGTAGACAGCAACCTGGAGAGCCCGGTGCAGCAGCGAGGGAAAGGAGACGGAGAGGAATGGTCCGCCGCCGGGAAATCCACCTGTGCACAGGGGAGCAGACTTGGAGAGGGAAAAAGGTAAGGGCTTCTTACCGCGATGTTTGCTGAAGTATAGAGGTTACTCACAGCGATCCAACGAGTGAAGTCTGACGGCTTCAGGCCGAAGCCCAGGGCGAGGCGGCTTAAATCCCTCGCCGCTGATGATGTGCAGGTGTGCGTGCAGCTGGCGCCGCTGATGAGCGGCGAGGCGTGACAAATTTATTCCTATCTGAAACTTTGGATCATATTCTACATCTTTCTAATTGACAGTAAGCCATAATCTCTTACCACTTTAAAGTTATAGCCTTGGAAATCTGTCTTTCAATATTTTATTGAAAAAAATCATTACCACTCTTGACCACTAGGGGTTATGTTGCAGTTTGGCGATATTCACAGACAGAGGGTTAATAAAACTTTAAAATGTCACTTCAACTCCTTCTTAATTAGAAATACTGTCATGAGCCGAGCTAGTGGTTCCCAAGATCAGGCTTCATGACGGTTCCCTGTTCCGTATCATCTGTGTTTAATGCTACCTTTGGCTTTCCATTTATTTTTCTGTGCCTCCTACCTCTGGTAGCCACTCCCCCCCCCCCTCCTGTCAGTTTCTGACAGGTGATTCCAATCTGTCATTGTGTGTTCCTCTCCCTGCTCAGGTTCACCCATTCATGCCCCCCCCCCACACACACACCGGCACTCTACCAACTCTTAGCACACACCCATTCATTCCTACACACATATCAAATCAAAAATCAAATCAAATCAAACTTTATTGTCATATTGCTGTACATACAACTGCAGTGCAGGCAAGATGAAATTGCGTTTCTCTCGGCATCCATATAAGAAGCAGCAGGATTAAGACACACTCCCACATAGCTCCACCCCCCACCCCACCCCCACCCCCCCATCCATTCACACATCCGTGAGACATACTTGGGGAAAAAGAATAACTAACTATAATATACAAAATGTCCATAGGTGCAGTAGTGTGTATGAGAGATTCCGGGTCAGCTGTTCAGCATCCTGACAGCTTGTGGGAGGAAGCTGTTGATCAGTCTGGTGGTTCTGCCTCTGATGCTCCGGAATCGTTTACCAGATGGAAGAAGTTCAAAGTGTTTATGCAGAGGGTGAGAATGGTCCTTGACAATGTTCAGTGCCCTGCTCCTACAACGGTTCTGAAAAAGTTCTTGGACAGAGGGGAGGGAGACTCCAATTACCCTCTCCGCCCCCTTGACTATCCTCTGCAGGGCTTTTTTGTCTGACATACTGCAGCTGGAGTACCATGTAGCAATGCAGTACGTCAGAACACTCTCCACCGCACCTCTGTAGAAGGTCCTGAGGATGCAGATGGGGAGAGAGGCCTGTTTGAGTTTCCTCAAGAAGTGTAGTCTCTGCTGAGCTCGCTTCCTGATCTCCAAGGAATTCTTGCTCCAGGTCAGGTCCTGCGAGATCTGCACTCCGAGGAACTTGATGTTCTCTACTCTCTCCACTAAACGGCCGCCGATGCTGAGGGGGACGTGCTCAGGCTGTGACCGCCAGAAGTCGATAATCATCTCCTTCGTTTTGTCCACGTTGAGCGCCAGATTGTTCTCCCTGCACCAGCCTTCCAGGTCTCTCACTTCTTCCCTGTACATTGATTCCTCATCCCTCTGAATAAGTCCCACCACCGTGGTGTCATCTGCAAACTTAATAATCTGGTTCCCCTTGTGTTTGGATACACAGTCATGTGTTAGAAGTGTAAACAACAGTGGACTGAGTACACAGCCTTGA
Organism: Pholidichthys leucotaenia; assembly: GCA_020510985.1. NCBI lineage: Eukaryota > Metazoa > Chordata > Actinopteri > Cichliformes > Pholidichthyidae > Pholidichthys > Pholidichthys leucotaenia. The sequence continues at coordinate 261,728,133 of CM035837.1, forward strand.
GGGGTTCCGGTACTCAGCGTGACAGAGTTGGAGATGTTGTAGATATACACACACACTCTTGCACACCTGCTCTGACTCAACCCAACACACACCCATTCAGTCCTAATCTCACACACACTCTCCCAGGCACACCAGCAATTACTTTAGTCATTATGTTTGGTATTATTTAAGCTCTGCTGGCACTCCTGTGATTGTCGGTGCATTGTATTGCCTACATGCTGTAAGTCGTTCTGTTCAGCCTTCTCCTCGTTTTTGGACTTTTTCCCCTGGACTATGTTTGCTGTTGTTACCTCAGAGCTTTGCTCCAACACATCCATGTAAGTCCTCCTTCCTGGTTTGCATTTCATTTCTTGTTTTTCCCCAGCGGCCAGTGTTATCCTGAGGCTGATGTGAACTGTTATTCTCTAGTCCAAAACTTGACTTTACTGAACTGTATTCACCTGCTGTGCAGCCTATCTTTAGGAATCTTATGTTGGGGTTGTAGCCCTTTGATTCATGGTAATAAAACTCACTCTTCATTCGCAAGTGGGTCATTTCTCCTCATTTGTGTGTGGGTAAAGCACTCTTTCTTGACAAATACAGCATTTGGCGACGAGGATATACGGAGATGGAGAGGGCTGCTACCGCATTTCGTCCATTTTTGGAGTCTCCGGATGAGCCGTTGGTCCCTTGGCCCAGATGGTATGCGGCCTTTGAAAACTACCTTACGGTGTTGGACCTCGGCAACCTAGACAAATTACGCGCAAGGGCTATTCTGGCCCACAATCTCGGTGTGGAAGGCCAGAGGATCCTGAGTATGCTTGGAGGAGGTGACTCATTTGGCAATGTCGTGAGGCTCATGGCAGGCTACTTTCGCGCCCCTGATAACACCATAATGTGGCGCATACGCATACAAAAGACGTAACAAACTAATAGTTTTTTGAATGCAAAAGATGCAATAGACTTACACAATGGTCCCCTCCGGCATACAACTAGGAACATACCGGTCGCTATGGAGGGTGAGAATATGTATGGGCACATAATCATACCATGTAGGATAACTAAGTAGACGGTTATGCTGTTTCATTCCATCTAGCAACAATGCTCTGCACTGTGTGTGTTTATATATTTGCATATTTATTCCATCTAGCTACAATGCTCAGCACTGGGTGTGTTTATATATTTATATATCTACATATTATTCCATCTAGCTACATTGCTCCGCACTGTGTGTGTTTATATACTTGCATATTTATTCCACCTAGCTGCAATGCTCCGTACTGTGGGTGTTTATATATTTACATATTTATTCCATCTAGCTACAATGCTCTGCACTGTGTGTTCATATATTCATATATTTATTCCATCCAGCTACAATGCTCTGCACTGTGTGTCTGTGTGTGTGTGTATATATATATATTTTATAGTAATACGTACATATGTTTATTAGCTGCTCTTGCTTGCTTGTTTTTTTTTTTTCTTGCCTTCTGATTGTTGCTCTGAGTGTTGCTATCCCTGTGCTGTTGCAATCCTGGAATTTCCCCGTTGTGGGACTATTAAAGGCTTATCTTATACAGTTCAGGCAGCGGTGCCAGCAGCCCAGAGAGTCGGTTCAACAGATCATGGTGGACCTTCGGCAGCTGGCGGGTGAGTGCGGGTTCGGGGCTTTGGAGGAGGAGATGGTCTGCGACCAGCTAGCGGAACACATGGCCTATTCCTCTGCGAGGGTCCGTCTGCTAACCCACGCTGGAGAGCTAACACTGCTAGCAGCCATGGAGCTAGCGCAATAGCATGAGGCAGCAGAAAGGCTAACAAAGAATCTTGGTGACACGGAGGCCCTGCCCCGGAACAATAAACAGTGAAAGGCACAGGCCTTGGATTCAGACAATGGCAGTGAAGATGAATACGCGGCCATTGTGAAAATTAGGTCCACCTTGGGGACGTCGGGATGCTACGGTTGCGGATCCAGTAGACACCGTTACAGAGTGAGGGAGTGCGCAGCGAGGGGCAAGGGTTGTGGATGGCGTGGTTTGTTCTACCACTTCGCCAGGGTTTGCCGAAATTTCGAGAAGGAGGAACAGGGACCTGGAAAGGGAGCTTCAACAAAGAAGACGCCTACAGTGGTCCACACTGTCTCGCCCAATCGTATTATGTGCAACATACTGTTGGACGGGACACCAATACTGATGATGTATACCAATACCGACGGGGTCGGCGGCCTTCATCCTGAATTTGGCAACGGTAAAGAAGTTCTTCCCCCATTACACCATGAGTAAAACGAACATTGCTTGTTACGGGTATGGTGACAACCCTTTGGACACTGTGGGCTCGGTGTGGCTGTCGGTGAGGTACAGGAAAGCCTCTATGTGTGCAGCCAAGTTCATGGTGGCCCATAGTGGTAACAACTTAATAGGCTGTGATTTGTTTTATGGGCTCGGGTTCTCCATCGCCTGTGGAGAAGTGGAGGAGTGGTCAGGTGGTGGATTGTGGGACCGGCCATTTTATTTGGGAAGTGGCGAAGAAGTGTGGGACTTAGGGTGGCCCATTCCGGGTGTAGAGGGATGCTACCAGCACCAGAATACACCGACACGATGGGAACTCCGTGCCAGTGTTTGCGGTCCTGTGGATGCAGGACCCGAATGGCATGGTTTAGCCCCCGTGGAGGTGGATAGTTCCAGAAAGCAGGCGCAGCGAGGCTCCAGTGGCCGGCCGAATAGTACTGTTGAGCTGGGCACTGCCACTGCTGCTCCGATGCAAGAAATGAAAGTGATCGGGGTGGGACCAGATGGCACAAACCCTAGATGTGCCCAGAATGAAAACAAGGGACAAGGCTCAAGCAAGCCTAGCAGGATGCTGAAGAGCCATATGGGTACCGGTTCGTGACACAGAAGAAGAAGGAAGCCAGTCAGTGCACCCCTGGGCGAGGGCGATGGTGTGTGCCCTAGGGTCGAGCCTCGGCTAGGATGTGTGCGCAGGTCAAGGGAGCAGAGAGGTGGACAGGGTGGTCTGCGTGTGGTATGAGCTGACGACAATGGTTACCTGAAGTTATCAGATGGGTCGAGATGGTACCCGAACAAGCTGCGGCATTCGGGAAGGAAGGAACACCAGTGCAGCCCATCTCCGGTCACGAAGAAATGGAGGCGCTCTGGGAGTGGGCCAAGGGACGGACACTCCAGACGGGGGCCTATGGGAGACCCAGGTTAGGACTTTTAGTAGGGCTTATGGTGTGTCTAGTTGTGGTGTGTTCTGCAGAGTGTTTGCTAAGGTTAATGTTGAAAAAAAAAAGCGAAAAGAACCAGAAGAATATGCAAATGTAATCTGAATGTGTTATATGACCACCGTTGTTTGTTGTGAATGCCACATAGCAGTGATGGTGTTCTGAGTGTGTGTGTGTGTGGGGGGGGGGGGTAGGTTCAGTAACACCTTTGTGTGAAAGTTAGTAAGGAGTGTGTGAGACTGAGGTAGGGCATTTACCTCAGTCATGTTGTGTGGTTTATTGCCATATTTTGCTCTGGAGTTTCTGTGCCCAGGTGGAAATGCTGGTCTGTTAAGTTGGGTACCGCCATTGTTCATATTTGCATATATTATTGTGATTGTAATGTGTGTATTTATTTATTTTGGGATTAATTTATTTTGGGTTGTGGCCCTTTTATGTTCAGTCACTGTTTTTTTTAAATAGCGGCGTGCTCCACTGGGCCAGTGTGTAGACTTATAAATTTCTCTGTATTAGTGTGTGAGCCGGGTGTAACTTTTAGAAAAGGGGGTCAATTGGTGTGGTTTTGATTTTTCAAAGGGGAGGGGGGTGTTGGATCATATATATATATATATATATATATATATATATATATATATATATATTATTATTATGGCGGTGCCCTAGGGTAGAGAGGGGTGACACCCTGCCTCTGGGAGGTGGCGTCACCTGGAGTATATAAGCCAGCTGCGGCAGACATCTTTTCTCTTTGCTGTGGCTCCTGTGCTCGCATTAGAGTCTCCCGTGTTCCTGTGTGCTCCTGTGAGTGCGTTACGGTCCAGGGGCAGGGAGTGGAAGGCGGAAGGGGGGGGGGGCAAAGGTCAGGGTCCTGATGGCCTGATGAGCAAAGCTGTTTGTCAGTCTTGTGGAGCAGGCTCGGAGGCTCCGGTACCTTCTCCCTTAGAGCAGGGGGCTGAAGAGGGAGTGTGAGGGGTGGGAGGTGTCGCCTGCAATGTTGAAGGCTTTGGGGGTGAGGCGGGTGTGGTAGATGGTCGCAAGGGAGGGCAGAGGGGCACTGATGCTGCCTAACTTTCTTTTTTGCATGTTTTCATAATGTGTTTAGTCATTTTATACCTGGATGCACTAGATGTGCTGTGTGCTGTCTACACATCACAAACAACTGTGTGTGTGTGTGTGTGTGTGTGTGTTGTGGATGGTGGGGTATCAGGAGGTGATTTTTTTTTGGCGGGGGGCAAACAAAATCTTGCATAGGGCCCCCAAGAAACCTGCGTTTTGAGGGTTCTGGTTTTTTCACTCCTCCGATTATTCAGAAGTAATCGCTATCAAAAAAATTGTTGCTATTAAGCAAAGCGTTGCATTATCATTCAGTAACGTATTAATTTGCCCAGCACTGGTTAAAAAGAATCTGTTCAAATTAATATCCTTGCATTTTAGCTTATTCTGGCAAAGCCGAGCTCATACACAATCCTCAGGTGTGTCTGTATCCAGCTTTTGTTCAAGGTCAAATTAAGGATCAAAGGTCAGGTGTTCTGTGCACTGTGGGTTGTTTCATCACCGTGGAATGGGCTACTCTGTCAGTGATTGTCTCTTTGTTTTTTTTTATTTTTTTTCCCTAGATGAAAATTTGTGCTTGGTGTGAAACTTAAAGATTAGATACAAATCTAACCACAGTCATGTGCAAGGCTTGTACTAGCCTGTGAGGACCTAAGGTGAAAATGCTCAAATTCATTCAGGCACCTGAAGAAAAAACACAGTTCAATAGGAACAGAGCCAAAAAGCCCAAGGAGAGGTCTAAGCAACAACTTCTGACACAAGTAAACTGGTTTAATACATTAAAAAAAACACATTCAAAGGTGCACTCTGGATGTGGTTTATAGTTTGTTTGAATATTTGATAAATGCTTTTGAAACTCAGCCTGAGCTTCTGTCTATGAATGAAATTAGAGTTTATTTCAGCTCATTTCAGCAAAATCAAAAGGAACTAATGCAGTGTCCCTGCATCCGTCTTTCATCTGTCCATCCATCCACATTTCACACGAATCACTACTCCTCATGGACAATTAACCCCAATGCTCACTAACCTTACTCACAGTGATCCTCAGGTGGGCCTGCATCCAGGCTGTGTTCATGGACATATTCAGAGGTCAGTAGAGCTGGACACTTATGTGATTTTATGGAAATCACTACTCCTCCTATCAAGTCATTCTTTTCCCCCTTTTTTGTTACTGAATAGGTTGAAGGCAAATAATTTAATGTTTGCTTGAGAATTGTTCTTTACCTTTACTTATTTATAACACAGGGTTACAAAAATTATTTTTTTGTAAGTTGTCTGTGCTTTTTCAACTGATTTAAGACAATTTTGCACCACTGAATCTGAAATAGACATCCTTTTCTCTCAATCAGGTGCTAAGTAAAAACCTGTGCTTACTTAGTACTGTGCATGTACTTACTTTTATATAAAGGTAAGTACATGTAAATTGAATGTTACATCATCATTGTTCAAAATTTAGAGAATTTCAAGACATAAAAAAGAATTTTGCATCACATAAAGCAAAAATGCCCGTACATGTAAACAAAAATGTATAAAACAACATGTGGACATAATTCAAAAAGTTGACCTGATTGAGCAAAACCAATGTGATTTTTAGATTCAGCACATCAAAATTGTCCTAAATCAGCTAAAAAAAACCTTAGACAATAAATTTGGTGTTGACCAGTGTTATCATTGGAGACCTGATCTTAACAGATTAAGCCTGAAGTGAAACACCTGGGCATCATCTTGGACTCAAATTTGCACTTTAAAAGCCACATCAGCAACTTTATAAAAGTAGTTTTTATTATTTAAGAAACATTGCAAGAATCAGATCCTTCCTCTTCTTGAAATCCAATTAACTTAACATTTTTAAGATCCAACACCTTGCCACCCGTGATTTAAACCAAATAGAACTGTAATAATTACTTATACAAAATAGTATCTAAAAACCACTTATGAAAATGAAATGAAATGCAAGGCCATATTATACACATATCCTGGTAAACATAATTACACACAAATAATTGCAGGATTGATGGTGCCTACCTTACCTCTCCATTGTAGAACATTTGTTTCTTTGCCTTACAGCCAAAATGGATCCTGTCCAAAAATATGGTTCGCTCACACTCCCTTAGCAGTAAACAGAGAGAGCTCCCAGAGTTCAAACAATGTGCTTCAGGTGAAAGCAGATCAGTTAAAAGGGGCAAAAATGTCATTGATTTTGCACATACAGAAATCGTTGGTATTTCTCATGAGGACAAGGTTTTTTCCCCTGTATTTTAGGGCCTAATTCATGTTTCAGATGTCTTGCAGCAGCTATTTTATTTTAGTCAAACCTGCACGACTCTCTTTTTACAGCACATTTTTGTCTGCATGTGTGTGAATGTTTTTTTCTCCAATTTTCATGTGTTAAAATAATGTACATAATGCAAAGACTAGATGAGTTGCATCAGAATATTTTCCTCCAACACAGCCTCCTATATAGACCCATCCAATGAAATACCAGAAGTAAAAAGCCACCATTACTGCAGTAATCACTTCCAGATAAATTGTCCTTACAACACTTAAAAAACTACAATTACAACATTGTTTTTTTTTAAACGGAATAGATGTGACGGTGTGGGTTTGAGTGTTTCAGGTAACTGCACAGCATAAGACATACAGGCAGAATACAACATTTGAATTTCCGACAGTATATTTGTGTGTATCTGTTGAGCCAAGAACTGTGTCCTCGCTTCCTTTGAAAAAGCTGGCATAAAATAGAGGAAAGAGAGATGAAGGGATGGAGGCAGTGAAGGTTTGCACAACCACTGGTCGTCACAGGCCAGCGCGCACATGCCTTTAGCTTCCTTCAGGCCTGACCTGTGTGTGAGCTCTGTCTATCGCTCACAGTCTGGGGTATACACCCGACAAACAAACAAGTAACATACAGTCACAAGCACACACAGACAAATCTGCCTGTCCTGCAAATGCAGACAGGTGTGTGGAAACAGCACATACACATACTTATGCAGCGCTGCCACCTGGGGAGCACATTTGACAGACACGTTTGGGAGGTCACCAGTGGCGTAGGTGCTTCCTGCTGCTGAAGCTGTAAAAATCCTTATGCTTTCCCCACATAATTCCCCTCACTGGATGCATTCTGTGCACAGACTACCTGTCAAATTGTTGTCTCCATACTGGCCAAGTTCATTTTAGTCCCATCAAAAATCGAGTCATATCAACTTAGCGTAAGGTCGGCATCAGCTGCAGACAAACCCATTACGTTGCTGTCGATGCAAATATTAGAGATGCTCAGGGTCATATCTTGGTCACAGACCGGAATTAAGATTCAAGATTCAAAGACTTTATTTGTCAGTACTACTATACGTACAGAACATACAGAAGAATTGAAATGGCGTTTCTTTCTCTCTTCAGTGGTGTACACAATATAAAAAAAGGAAAAAGGAATAAGGCTGGAAAAACAACAACAGCAGTCTATGTACACTAATGCTACCTGTAGTGCAAATGGTGACAAAAGATAGACCCAGACCTCCCATAGTGCAAATAAAGAGAAACGATAGACGATGAAACCCAGCAATCCTATATACAGAAAAGTGGAGCTGTAATACCTGTAGTACCAAGTTCAGTGTGGTAGTGTAGGTGCAGACAGTGACAGATAGGACTACACATGATCAGTATTGCAATCATAGACAGGAGCAGATACGGCATTTGTGCAAATGGCTGCAGTAAAGTGCAGAGACATACAGACAGGGACAAAATTGTTGGTACCCCTCTGTTAATGAAAGAAAAACCCACAATGGTCACAAAAATAACTTGAATCTGACAAAAGTGGTAATAAATAAAAATTCTATGAAAATTAACCAGTGAAAATCAGACAATGCTTTTGAATTGTGGTTCAACAGAATTATTTTAAAAAACAAACTCATGAAACAGGCCGGGACAAAAATTCAATTCAATTCCACTTTATTTATATAGCGCCATTTCACAACAACAGTCATCTCATAGCACTTTCAACTGTAGGGGGAACCCCCACAGCTGCAGAAAGACCCCAGCAATCAGGCGATCCCTTGTGAGCAAGTGCTTGGCGATGGTGGAGAGACAAAACTCCCTTTTAACAGGAAGAAACCTCCAGCAGAACCGGGCTCAGGGAGGGGCAGTCATCTGCTGCGACTGGCTGGGGGGTGAGGGGATAGAGAAGATGAAAAGAACAGACATGTAGAGAGCAAACAGCACGATGGGGACTCAATGTATGGGAGAGAACAAACAGATGTTAATGACCAGCAAAAAAAAAAATTCATTGAGAGTGAAGAAAGGAGTGAAGCCCAGTGCATTATTGGAGGTCCACCGGCTGACTAAACCTATTAGCAGCATAACTGAGGGAGGGTTCAGAAACACATGATCCCTCCCTAATTGTAGGCTATATCAAAAAGGAAGGTTTTAACCCTATTCTTAAAAACAGAGATCGAGTCTGACTCCCGAATCCAGATTGGCAGCAGATTGCACAGGAGAGGAGCTTGATAACTGAAGGCTCTGCCTCCCATTGTACTTTTGGAGATTCTAGGTATTACAAGTAATCCTGCATTTTGGGAGCGTAGTGCTCTGTTAGGATAATAGGGTAGTATCACATCTTTTAAATAAAAAGGGGCCTGACTGTTTAGAGCTTTGTAAGTAAGAAGAAGGATTTTAAACTTAATTCTAAACTCTATGAGAAGCCAATGAAGGGAGGCCAGAACCGGAGAGATATGATCTCTCTTTCTAGTACCTGCTAAAATTCTTGCTGTGTGGGCGACACATTGTGGGCTCACGTTGCCACAGAGACAGGACTGCATGTGTATTGAGGGTGTCACGTCTGCAAGGACAAAAGACTCGAATCTGCAGAAGATAACAAGGAGGTGTGAGATTTGTCTCTTTGTCCCACAGAAGATGCCCCGGAGAGATTTCCGGTTCATCAGGAAATGAGAGACAATGGTGAAGCTTCAAAGGGATGCTTTGTGACTGTATGTTTACCGAAGACACCATGTGACTTGAATTCTGATGCTGGAAACATATAAAAGGGTGTTGAGATATGACTCTTTCTCTTTCCTGCATTGAGAATGCTAGAAGCTGTGTTCTATCAATAAAGCTGGTTTACGACTAAACTCAGCCTCGTCATTTGAGCACATCTTCTACACTGGTGACCTACGACGAAGAATGAGCAGACAGAATTCTCCCGAGCGGGGCTCGGCGGAAGCCAGCCTGATGGCCGCCTCCACGATCCGGCTGCCCGATTTCTGGCAGCACAGCCCACGCTCATGGTTTAGCGCAGTCGAGGCGCAGTTCAACCTCCGGAGAATCTCCAACGACGACACACGATTCTACCACATGGTAGCGAAGCTGGACAGCAACACGGTCCAGAGAGTGGAGGATCTGGTTAATCATCCACCAGACAGCAACAAGTACAGCGCATTGAAGGACGTGCTGATCAGCCATTTCACCCCCTCAGTCCAACAACGAGCAGAGGGGCTCCTGACGTTGACGGAGGCAGAAAACGATAGACCTGCGGACCTGATGGTGAAGATGCTGAAGCTCAAAGACTCTGAGGATGGCGAATTCATTTTCGCCCACCTTTTCCTTCGGACCCTGCCGCCAGCAGTGAGAGTGGCCCTGGCAGAGTCGCCCCGATTGGCCAGGCGAGACTACCATGGGTTGAGCAAAGAGGCGCAGCGGTTGGTCGATGCCCACAAGCGGAACGCGGTTTCGGCTGCGGCGGCTAGCCCGGGAACGGCGTCCGGAGACAGCGCAGGTCCAGCGGCCGCGGCGCCAGACGCACCAACGGCGGCGGCGACGGGAGCCAGACGACACGGAGCGGAGGACGGCCCGTGTTTCTACCACCGCCGTTTTGCAGAGAGACCGCACAGGTGCATCCCACCGTGCAACTTTAAGCGCCAGGGAAACGCCAAGACCGAGGGCCAGTAGCAGCTGCGACCCTCGGCAACAAGAACAGGCTGCTTTACCTGACGGATGCACGCTCGGGGAAACAGTTCCTCGTGGACACGGGCTCGCAGCTGAGTTTCGTCACACCCACCTACGCGGAATGGCTGATGCCTTCTAAAGCTCCCTGGGTGTCAGTGTCAGCAGCGAACGGCTCCACGATTAAAACGTTCGGTGAGAGGACCATGCTTCTGTCCTGACAAGGCCGTTCATTTGAGTGGACATTTATTGTAGCAGCAGTCAGTTTCAACATGTTAGGGGCTGATTTTTTGTGCTCACATGGTTTATTGGTTGACCTTGCTAATAGACGTCTGATTAATGCACTGTCCTTTCATTCTATTCCCTGCACAGCTCGGGTGGCCCCGCCGACTGCACATGCCAGCGTCTCAGCTGCGGGTGGTAAGTTTCACACATTGCTTGCTCAGTTCCCAGCACTCACAGTCCCCACGTTTTCGGCAATGGTGGCTAAACATGGGGTGGAGAATTTCATAACAACCACCGGCCCCCCCGTTTTTGCAAAAGCTCGGCGCTTGGACCCAGCTAAACTGGCCATCACGCGCGAGGAGTTCACTAATCTGGAAAAACTGGGCATTGTTAGACGCTCCAAGAGCTCTTGGGCTTCGCCGTTACACATGGTCCCAAAGGCTGATGGCTCGTGGCGACCTTGCGTCGATTTCCGCAGTTTGAACAACGTTTCAGCTCATGACCGCTACCCGATTCCGCACATTCAGGATTTTTCTGTTCATTTGGCGGGGGCGCGCATTTTTTCTAAAATAGACTTGGTGCATGGTTACCACCAGGTTCCAGTGCGCGCGCAAGATGTACCCAAAACAGCGGTCATAACTCCTTTTGGCCTTTTTGAGTTTTTGCGCATGCCTTTTGGCCTCAAGGGGGCCGCGCAGACTTTCCAACGCATGATGGATGCAGTTTTACGCGACCTTCCTTTCGTGTTTGTTTATTTGGACGACATTCTGGTAGCCAGCGCGTCCGAGGGCGAGCACGAACAACACCTCACAGCAGTTTTTCGGAGGCTGGCAGAGCACGGGTTAATAGTTAACCCAGCGAAGTGCCAGTTTGGGGTGGCGCAGATTGATTTTTTGGGACATCGCGTTTCGGTTCCTCTTCCAAGTAAAGTGCGTGCCATAACGGATTTTCCGCAACCTCAAACGGTCAAGGCGCTTCAGGAGTTTCTAGGGATGGTTAATTTTTACAACCGGTTCCCCCCAAGCGCAGCACGACTCATGCAGCCATTGTACACCGCGTTAAAAAAACAAAAGCCCGCAAATAAAGTTGAATGGTCTCCGGAGCGGGAGCGCGCTTTTGCCCAGGTCAAATCAGCCCTGGCAAACGCAGTTTTGTTAGCACACCCAGTTCCAACGGCCCGCATGGCGCTCACCACTGACGCTTCCGATGTAGCGGTGGGGGCGGTAGTTGAACAGTTTGTGGCAGGTACCTGGCAACCCCTCGCGTTTTTCAGCAGGACTTTGCGCGATAGCGAGCAGAAATACAATGCGTTTGACAGGGAGCTCTTGGCCCTACACTTGGCCATCCGTCATTTTCAGTTCTGGTTAGAGGGGCGACGTTTCACCGCATTTGTGGATCATAAACCGCTAATGTTTGCGATGGCCAAAATTTCAGAACTCTGGTCAGGCCGGCAACAAAGGCAACTAGCCGCAATATCGGAGTTCACTACTGATATTCAGCATGTCACGGGTAAACACAATGTTGTGGCAGACTGCCTCTCGCGCGTGGTAGCACCACCAAGCCCCATAGGGGCAGACTCTGTAGCCGTGGCCGCGGGCCCGGGCAGCAACGCGGGAGCGCGCGCAGCCCCGGTCTGTGTTGGGTTAGATTATGCAGCCATGGCTGCGGAGCAGGTTAACGACGCGGACGTGCGCGCGCTCCAGTCTGGACCAACAGGGTTAAGGCTGGAGCACAGGGTGCAACAAAAGGGTATGCCCCCACTAATCTGCGATGTCTCCACGGGACGGCCCCGCCCCGTGGTGCCAGCCGCGTGGCGTCGCCGCGTTTTTGACTCGGTCCATTCTCTCGCGCACCCGGGGGTGCGTGCATCGATCAAGTTGGTGGGGGAGAAATTTGTTTGGCCCGGGTTGCGCAAACAGGTCAAGGAATGGGCGGCAGCCTGCGTAGCGTGTCAGTAAGCCAAAATACACAGACACACTAAGGCCCCGTTAGAACCTTTTCACATCCCCGCTAAGCATTTTGATCACGTGCACGTTGACTTAGTCGGCCCACTTCCATTATCACACGGGCACACACATCTTTTGACGATGGTGGATCGCACCACGCGCTGGCCAGAGGCGATTCCTCTGACATCAACCACAGCGGAAGAAGTTGCGCGAGCATTTTTAGCAGCGTGGGTTGCGCGTTTCGGTGTACCGTCGGACATAAAGTCCGACAGGGGTCCCCAATTTATTTCCGAGCTATGGTCATCGATGGCCCGCAGCTTGGGGGTGAAAATTCATCGCACCACCGCGTATAACCCCCAGGCTAATGGTTTATGCGAACGCTTTCACAGGTCATTGAAAGCAGCCCTCAGAGCGTCGCTAACGGATACAAATTGGGTGGACAAACTTCCATGGGTTTTATCGGGGTTGCGTTCTGCACCTAAGGAAGATTTGCATGCCTCCCCGGCTGAATTAGTTTTTGCACAACCTCTCCGTTTGCCGGGGGAGTTCCTTCCCGATAATCCCGCACCAAATGGCCCCCCTGCTCAGCCGTGGCAGAGCAACTCAGGAGCAAACACGCTCCCTGGCCCGGTCCATCACAGTTTACCACACATTTTTGTGCCAAAGGCTTTAAAAAATGCAGAGTTTGTTTTTGTTAAACATGATGCTCAGCGTCCAAGTTTGCGGCTGTTCCGAGTGCTGGAGACCGGGCAGAAGCATTTTCTGCTAGATTTAGGGGGCAGAAGGGAGTTGATTTGCATAAACAGGCTCAAACCCGCCTTTGTTTTGGCTGATGAGGAAGTGCAGCTCGCGAGGCCCCCCCGCCGTGGCAGGCCGCCGAGAGGACATTCTCCAAAGTCTTCACGGAAAGGTGCTAACAGCTTTAATCCACTGGTGCAGAGAGATGTTGCAGGTGCAGCCAAGCCAGGTTGCAGCAGATTCGGCAGAAAGTTAAAACCTAGGCATTTGGTGGATTGATTAGCAAAGTATGGAGTGCTTTGTGTTTTTCTTCTTTTTATGCCATGCAGGTTTTGCCTCACTAGACGTTTGGGGGGGGGTAGTGTGGGCGACACACATTGTGGGCTCACATTGCCACAGAGACAGGACTGCATGTGTATTGAGGGTGTCACGTCTGCAAGGACAAAAGACTCGAATCTGCTGAAGATAACAAGGAGGTGTGAGATTTGTCTCTTTGTCCCACAGAAGATGCCCCGGAGAGATTTCCGGTTCATCAGGAAATGAGAGACAATGGTGAAGCTTCAAAGGGATGCTTTGTGACTGTATGTTTACCGAAGACACCATGTGACTTGAATTCTGATGCTGGAAACATATAAAAGGGTGTTGAGATATGACTCTTTCTCTTTCCTGCTTTGAGAATGCTAGAAGCTGTGTTCTATCAATAAAGCTGGTTTACGACTAAACTCAGCCTCCTCATTTGAGCACATCTTCTACAGCTGCAGCATTTTGGATCAGCTGAAGACTTTTTAAAGATGTTTTAGGACAACCTGATAATAAAGAGTTACAATAATCTAATCTAGAGCTAACAAAAGCGTGGATCAGTTTCTCAGCATCACTCTGAGACAAGATGCTCCTAATCTTGGCAATATTATGCAAATGATAGAAGGTAGTCTTAGAAACAAATTTAATATGTGAATTGAAAGACAGATCTTGATCAAAAATAATTCCAAGGTTCCACACAGAGCTATTAAGAGAAAGAGTAACCACATCCAAACTGAAAGTTTGATTTGGAAAGGAATTTCTAAGGTTTTTTGGACCAACAAGAATGACTTCAGTCTTATCTGAATTTAATAGCAGGAAATTACAAGTCATCCAAGCTTTGATTTCCTTAAGACAGGCTTCCAACTTGGCTAATTGATTACTATCATCTGGCTTCATTGACAGGTATAATTGTGTGTCATCTGCATAACAATGAAAATGTATACGGTGCTTTCTAATAATGTTGCCTAACAGAAGCATATATAAACTAAAAAGAGTAGGGCCTAGCACAGATCCCTGTGGAACTCCATGACTGAGCTTTGAGTTGAAAGAAAACTCATTATTGACATGAACAAACTGGAACCTATCAGATAAATAAGATCTAAACCACTGCAACGAAGTTCCATTAAGTCCAACATAGTGTTCTAATCTATCAAGTAGAATATTATGATCAATAGTATCAAAAGCTACACTAAGGTCTAAAAGGACAAGTACAGAAACAAGTCCATTATCAGATAGGATGAGGTTGTTAGTGACCTTCGCTAAGACTGTTTCGGTACTATGATGGATTCTAAACCCAGATTGAAACTCTTCAATTAAACCATTTCCCTGCAGGTGGTCAAATAATTGCATAGCAACATAGCAACAACTCTAAGATTTTTGAAATGAAAGGGAGATTAGAGATTGGTCTATAGTTAGCTAAAGCTCCTGGATCCAGCGTTGGCTTTTTGAGTAAGGGTTTAATTACAGCCATTTTAAAAGCCTGCAGTACATGGCCTAAAGTTAATGAAGAATTGATTATATGAAGAATAAAGCTACCAATAAGTGGGAAGACTTCTTTAAATAACCTTTTAAAATGATGGTACCCTGACAGTAACTTAATATTTTGTTTCACAACCTTTTATAGATAGATAGATAGATAGATAGATAGATAGGTAGATAGATAGATAGATAGATAGATAGATAGATAGATAGATAGATAGATAGATAGATAGATAGATAGATAGATAGATAGATGTACTTTATTGATCCCAAACTGGGAAATTACAGTGTAACAGCAGCATGACAGTTGACAGCCAAACAACAGAAACACACATGACAGACAAAGGGATTACCCATGGAAAGTAAAAAAGAAACTAACACGACTATAGAACCTATATACATCATATATCTCATACACATATATCATTTTGAGGCAATCACTGCAATCAAATGATTTCTGTAACTGTCAATGAGACTTCTGCACCTCTCAGCAGGTATTTTGGCCCACTCCTCATGAGCAAACTGCTCCAGTTGTCTCAGGTTTGAAGGGTGCCTTCTCCAGACGGCATGTTTCAGCTCCTTCCACAGATGTTCAGTAGGATTTAGATCAGGGCTCATAGAAGGCCACTTTAGAATAGTCCAATGTTTCGCTCTTAGCCATTCTTGGGTGTTTTTAGCTGTATGTTTTGGGTCATTATCCTGTTGCAAGACCCATGACCTGCAACTGAGAACAAACTGTCTGACACTGGGCAGCACATTTCTCTCTAGAATACCTTGATAGTCTTGAGATTTCATTGTACCCTGCACAGATTCAAGACACCCTGTGCCAGATGTAGCAAAGCAGCCCCAGAACATAACAGAACCTCCTCCATGTTTCACAGTAGGGACAGTGTTCTTTTCTTGGCATGCTTCATTTTTGCGTCTGTGAACATAGAGCTGATGTGCCTTGCCAAAAAGTTCCAGTTTTGTCTTGTCTGTCTATAGGACATTCTCCCAGAAGCATTGTGGCTTGTCAACATGCAGTCTGGCAAATTCCAGTCTGGCTTTTTTATGATTTGTTTTCAACAGTGGTGTCCTCCTTGGTCGTCTCCCATGAAGTCCACTTTGGCTCAAACAATGACGGATGGTGCGATCTGACACTGATGTACCTTGACCTTGGAGTTCCCCTTGAATGTGTTTAGAGGTTGTTCTGGGCTCTTTTGTTACCATTCGTATTATCCGTCTCCTCCTGCGGCCACATCCAGGGAGGTTGGCTACAGTCCCGTGGATCTTAAATTTCTGAATAATATGTGCAACTGTAGTCACAGGAACATCAGGCTGCTTGGAGATGGTCTTATAGCCTTTACCTTTAACATGCTTGTCTATAATTTTCTTTCTAATCTCCTGAGACAACTCTCTCCTTTGCTTTCTCTGGTCCATGTTTAGTGTGGTACACACCATGTCAACAAACAGCAGAGTGACTACTTGTCACCCTTTAAATAGGCCGACTGACTGATTACAAGTTTGTAGACACCTGTGATGTTAATTAGAGGACACATCTTGGTTGAACGTGTCCCTATGGTCACATTATTTTCAATCTTTTCTAGGGGTACCATCATTTTTGTCCAGGCCTGTTTCATGAGTTTGTTTTTTAAAATAATTCTGTTGAACCACAATTCAAAAGCATTGTCTGATTTTCATTGGTTAATTTTCATAGAATTTTTATTTATTACCACTTCTGTCAGATTCAAGTTATTTCTGTGACCATGGTAGGTTTTTCTTTCATTAACAGAGGGGTACCAACAATTTTGTCCATGTCTGTACAGCAGTAAATGTATTACTGTTGGTGTGACAGTCTTTCTGTGCCAACAGCTGAGGTAGTTATTGTGTGGGTGACTGCGTTACGGTCTGGGGCAGGGGGTGGGATGGACAAAGTTCAGAGTCCTGGTGGCCTGATGAACAAAGCTGTTTAGCAGCCTTGTGGAGTGGGCCCGGAGGCTCCAGTGCCTTTTCCTTGAGGGCAGGGGGCTGAAGAGGGAGCGTGAGGGGTGGGAGGTGTCGCCTGCGATGTTGATGGCTCTGCGGGTGAGGTAGATGTCGAAGAGTTTAGTCCGACAGTTTAGTTACAAACGCAGTATATGTATGCTGAATTTATGAACAAAACAATGTCTGGACAAAAGTGAGGCTGTGACATTTCAAGTTTTAGAAAGCATAAATATGAAATGGCAAATTTGTAAATCAATGTGCAGATAAAAGGAGGCAAGGTCAGATCTATTTTTTTCCTGTCCTTATCCAAAAAACTAAAACTAATCTAAAGATTTGTAGCTTCAAACGTATAACTTGCTTGGCCCAGAATCTGAAGGTCTAATATCTAACATTATGCTAAATGTGAAGAATAAATATCTCCATATGCAGAAGAGTGATTCTGCCCTGTAGCACTGCAGATTATTGCTGATGTGTTACCAGTTGCGGTGCAAGACAGATTGGCCCAGCAAGACAATGTCTCACCACATGATCAATATCTATCTCTGTCTCCCAGTTAAATGAAAAAAAGACAATCTTCTGCTAATGTATCTCCCTTATTACTCGTATTTATCACCAAGTGAGATGAGAAGGAAAAAGGAGGGCGGGTGGCAACAGCCTGGTGTGTTGAATATGAACATAGTGAGTCACACATAACAGCCTGTCAGCTCCAAACAGGGCAACCGAGCTATTTTCCACCATATGTGGAAGTGTGGTTTTGTATGAATATGGTAAAACAGACCAGCTTTCCACCCTCAGCATTGTGGATCCTGCTTCAGGAGTTTTGTGTCCTGCTATCCCACAGCCTTTCCTGACTGCTGCTTTAATTTTTGATGAATCTCATAATAGCTAAAGCAGAATATATTGAGAAAGTGGCCTTTGTGTCAGGAGTGCTGGAAGGAGGGCGGCTCCATGTGTTGCAAAGTGGATATTGCTTTTGTCTAAAATGGAGAGAAAAGCCCAGAGTCTGCTTGACTCCTGCTGTGAGGAAGAGGAAGTAAAATGGGGGAAGAACTCCCCCTCATTTCCTCATCACCTCCAACAAAGCAAGGTATTAAAGAAACACCTGTGGTTTGAGCGATGAGAAATCCAGAGCTCTCACTCAGTCATCTTCCCTCACCCCCCGCCCTCTCCCCACTCCTGCTGCATCCCTTTTTGGCCTGGGGCATAATCTCTTCCCCAGATGAAAAAAGAAAGGAAGAGATGCTGACATGTAATAAAGCAGAGCTGATTCTGTTTGGAGGCTAAGGTGGGACGCGGGCGCCGCAGGAGCCTGGCTTCTGTCTTGCTTTTGGGTTGCAGACCTGCGAGAGAGTGGCCGGGCAGCTCTACTGCGGAAAGATGATATTACTTACCAACAGATGCCTGCTAATGAAGTGTTGACAGGCTGGGTGAAGGGCCAGGCAAAGCTGCTGTATTGGAAATGATGGAAAACCAAGTGAAAAAATGAATGCCGAAAAGACTGACTGAGGCAAGTGGTATGTGTGTGTGCGCGCGTGTGTGTGGGTGTGCACGCACACACGCACAAACCTAGACTAAGCTTCTGTTCTCCAACCACAGAACTTGTGCTGTGCTCCATCACCAGGGGAACAGATAGCTTTTAGCAAGCTACCCTGAGGTGGAAGAGACTGCCTCTTTTTTGCTCTCTCCGTGTTTCATCCTTCTCCTTCGAAGCATTTTGTTTTCCTTTGGTACCCTGGTGACACTTTTTTTCTGAGGCATGTTTCAATTGAAATAAATTTATTTCTTCTCAGGCTGCTGCTGCCACCGCCGCCCCTGTAGGCGTGAAAACGCCTTCTATCCATAGCAGTGAACGCTGTCATTGAAACGTATTACCTCTGTTTCGTGCCTTCCTCACACAGGTGGAGTCGAATTCTCTGGGCTGTGGATGAATAGCTTGGATGAATTTATTTCAAAAAAACTTATCAGCTTTGCTTGCTATTGCTGTTGTTTCCCACTGTGAACTGATCTGAGCTGTATGGCAAATATGGGAGACAGACCTGGCAGCTGATGAAACCCAAGGACACACTCGGCAGGGAGGTGAGGACTTGGGATGGCGTGGGGTTCTGGTGAGTCTGAAAAAAGCAGGTGAGGGTTTTGGGTTTTTTTTTGCATGTAATAGGATGAATCTAGTGAAGCAGAGGGAGCTGAACATTATTGGTTCCTTAAGCTTGCAGATTTGACATGAAGCGCCCACTTTTGAACCCCTTCAACGTTCCTCCCGCTGCCTAGATTGCTCCCGCCCCCTATGATCACCAAATCATCCACTGTAAGGTCATTCTAACAGCGTCTCCATCTACTTATTTTCTCCTTTGAAAATGGGCACCTCAGATCTGCTCCTCCAGTATTTTTATTGACTCAACAAATGCATGGAGAGACAGCCATTTGGTTGAGCCTGCATTGCCTCCTGCTGCTTCAGATTACTGCTCATTAGCAGTAGCAGGATGAGAGACGGCCCACAGCACGGCTCCCCTCCGATTCCCTCATTGTTCCCTATGATTCTGGAACCGTGCACCACAGTGACAAAAATGGTGGAGGTGGTTAGGAGGGCTTCTTGGTTTGCTGGAAGAGAAAGACACCAACGAGGCACTCCACAGAGTGATGGTAAGTAACTTCAGGGATGGAAATGACATAAAGTAAGAATTATGGAACTGATATTTTTTTTAAACTAATATTTTCTTTTAAGAGTGATCTTCATATAGCTTGTGTAGTAGTTTTTATTTTAAAGGTGCTAGGGGTCCTGTACACAGAGTGGAGATCGTTGAGAGATTGAGTGGCAACTTTGAGGAGACTGTAGCTTCTGTTTAGATCACTGAAGATCATTCATAGAGCAAAAATTGGCCAGATCTCTCAACAATCTCTCAATGATCTCCACCTCTGTGTAAAGCGGGTGTAAGGAGATGAATAGTAGCTTGTTGGCTGCTTTTGCAGTTCAGCTCTTGTGCATCTGCCATAGTCTGTCTTTTGTCTTTTGTTTGCAAGAATAAAACGCATTACGAGTGCTTCTCTCAAACTGTCAGCTGTGCCAGGCAGTGCGTGGTAATTGCCATTGAAGGGCTTTGTGTTTCTGCACATTCACATTCATTATCTTTTTTTTTCTCTCTTCCTTCCTGTTTTAGAAGCTGGTAGAACTTGAGCACATCCCCACAATCTTCCATTCTCCTCGCCATCCTTGGACAAGTTTTGGCTAAGCTGCAGAAGGAAACAGGCACCAGATGTGCAGACATTCTGATTACTCTCCTAAATAAAGCGACCTTTTGTTTTTTGTTTTGTTGTTTCTTTATATATGGTGCCAGCAAAGGCTTGTAAATGTCCTTCTAAATTAGAACAACATATATTAACTAGATAGGAATTTATAGTTGTGTTTATCAGAGAATTTTACTTCAGTAGAATCCATTAAATTATGGTACTGTTGCTTCTTCTAACTCTGCACTGCTGACTTTCATTAAAAAAAGCTGGTCTAATAGTTATTGTGGCTAGCTTTGCCCCGCAGCACAATATGCCATTGGCTAAATCTTCTAGGATGTAAAACAAGATTAACTAAGTAGAGTGCGAAATGACTACTCAGATTGGGTTCAGTTGCCATCATTTTTTTTTTTCCAAGGAATATGCCTGAATCCATGCACAGTTGGATGCTTTACATGCACGTCATCTACTTGGGTTCCTTCAGACTGAATTAGTCAGAGTTATAACAGCTCTGTGGGCTGTGGGTAAAATGAAAATGCACAAATAAATAAATAACAGTCCATCCTACAGCACTGCCTAAAGTCACTTGCCCGCCACCACCCATAATCCACCATGACCTCTGGTCATTTAGTCATCAAAGCAGACAAAACTCCAACATGACATCCACCAAAAACTGCAACGGGAAAGAGGCCATAACATTCTTTTTTGATATCTGACTTACACGACTCTACAATATTCACCCCACTAGACATTTGTGATCACACCTGGTGCATTAATTCACAGCCAATAATACTGTAGCTCTCGACTCTTGAGTCATTCTGGATTATTTATTATAGTTTGATAAGGCAGATAGGCCAGCTAGCATTGGATTTGCTAGGCAGCCCAAGTTGGATTTACAACGCCATTACAGATCACTCTCACCAGTCGTCGGCCTCCGTCGGTCTATGATGACCATGGAAGAGAATCCTAAACGTCTACTCTGCTGGAACAGCACTGCCTGTGGCTGAACAGGCCGATGCACGAATGGCAGTCTCTGTCACACAGGTCGCACTTGTGGGTGGTCTCCGTGCTGCTGGCTCTGTGGCGGTTCTTCCTGCGGGTCCTTTTTTCATCTGCTGCAGCAGTCAGTCTCTCTTTACCCGCCTTGAGCTGTCTGGTCAGGATGCCTCTCCATTTGGAGCGGTCCGTTGCAAGGTCCTCCCAGCGCTTTGTGTTGATCTCCAGGGCCTTCATGTCTCTCTTGCAGACGTCTCTAAAGCGCAGCTGTGGGCGGCCAACGTCTCTCCTGCCAGTTGCCAGTTCTCCGTAGAGGACGTCTTTGGGGATTCTGCCATCCTCCATACGGTGAACGTGGCCTAGCCAGCGGAGCCTGCACTGCCTGAGTAGAGTGAACATGGAGGGAAGGCCGGCGCGGGACAGAACTTCTGTGTTGGGCACTTTGTCCTGCCAGGATATGTCCAGGATGTGGCGAATGCAGCGCAAGTGGAAGGAGTTCAGTCTCTTTTCCTGCCGGGCATATGTTGTCCACATCTCACTCCCATAGAGCAGTGTGCTGATGACGCAGGCATTGTACACTGCCATCTTCGTCTTGAGAGAGAGTTTGGGATTCTCCCACACTCGTGTGGTGAGGTGAGCGAGTGTGAAGGCTGATTTTCCAATCCTCTCGTTGATCTCTGTATCAAGGGAGAGGTTGTTGCTGATCGTGGACCCCAGGTACGTGAACTGATTCACGACCTCCAGCTCGTAGTTGTCGATGGTGATGGTTGGTGGTGCTTCCGTGCCTTGCGCCAAGACGTTAGTCGTCTTCAGGCTGATGGTAAGCCCGAAGTCCTTGCATGCCTGGGAGAAGCGGTCCATCAGGGTCTGAAGCTCCTGCTGTGTGTGGGTTGCGACTGCAGCGTCGTCTGTGAACAGCATGTCTCTGATTAGAGCCTCGCGTACTTTGGTTCTGGCTTTCAGGCGGGCGAGGTTGAAAAGCCTGCCGTCAGATCTTGTGTGCAGGTAGATTCCCTCTGTTGCTGCGCTGAAGGCATGCCTCAGGAGCATAGCAAAGAAAATCCCAAAGAGGGTTGGCGCAAGTACACAGCCCTGTTTCACTCCGCTGTGTATGTTGAATGGCTCTGAGACGTTGCCGTCGTGCTGCACTATCCCCTGCATGTTGGTGTGAAACGATTCGATGAGGCTTTGCAACTTTGGTGGGCATCCTATTTTTGGCAGGATCTTGAAAAGGCCCTCTCTGCTGACCAGATCGAACGCTTTGGTGAGGTCGATGAAGGTGACATACAGGGGCATGTTCTGTTCTCTGCATTTCTCCTGGAGTTGGCGGATGGAGAATATCATGTCTACCGTCGATCGCTCAGCGCGGAAGCCACACTGAGACTCGGGGTAGACACATTCGGCAAGCTTGTGTAGGCGAACGAGAACAACTCGTGCGTAGCCTTTGCCAACAACGCTGAGAAGGGAGATGCCCCTGTAGTTGTTGCAGTCGCTTCTCTCCCCTTTGTTTTTGTAGAGGGTGATGATCTTGGCGTCCCTCATGTCCTGTGGTACGGCACCTTCCTTCCAACACTGGCAGAGGACGTCATGCAATGGCAGCAGTAGGGCGGTCTTGCAGTGCTTGATCAGGTCAGGGGGTATGCCGTCGTTGCCGGGTGCCTTGCCAGCGGCCAAGCTATCAATGGCCTTGCTGAGTTCGTCGATGGTTGGCTCGGCGTCAAGTTCGTCCATGGATGGCAGGCAGTCGATGGCATTAAGGGCTGACGGTGTCACAGTGTTCTGTCTGGAGTAGAGGTTGGAGTAGTGTTCCACCCATCTCTCCATCTGTTGGTTACATATTCCCCACAAATGTGTTGCTGTATGTTTATTGTGTGCTTCACATCTCATGGAACAAAGAGGACTGAGACTCTGGGATTCAGCAGAGGAGTGTGAGATTCGGCCTTTGTGTCCGGGAGACGACCGGGGAAGATTTCCGGGCCACAGAGACTAGAGGACACTGGCGTGAGATCAAAGGGGTTACTTTGTGGTTGAGATTAAGTACCATGTGACTGTATGTTTGATCAAACACCATGTGACTGCTGTTTCGTGCCCGGGGTATAAAACCCCTGATGTGAGATGAAAACTTCCTCTTGATTTGCTTTGAGATTTGTTGGAGATGTGCTCTGTGAATAAAGCTGAATCTGAGGAACAAACTCAGCCTCATCCTTGAACACATTCTCCACACTCCACATTACAGATCACTCTCACCAGTACAGTCAGAAAAATCAGGTCATCTAGCCTTAGCTTAACCACCATATTGGTATTTTCTATAAATTCTATCCATCCACACTAGATAGCAGTGTTCATCTATCAATGCTTGACCATATAGCTCATTCCTTGATGTTACTTTAGCTTATCTTACTATAGTTTATTATGCTCGGCCTGGTACCATCTGGCATTAGCAGAGCGAGCCATTCTGTCAGTCAGTCTGGTCATATACTATCGACCACTCAAATCACACACTCCTGTCCCTGGGTAATGCTTTAATTGGGCTATTATATTCACACATTCAGGCAATTTTACAGTAGCCCAGGTTGTGTTTGTCACCAGAGCCATTGGCTAACCAGCTAGTATTAGCCCGCATATGGCATCACCCCAGAGCAGATGAGAGAGGGGAGCGTGGGGTGAACTGGGGCTCATTAGCATTTAAAGCACGCCCACACTTTTGGCTGCTCCCTATTCTGGGTTGCCACAGCGGATCATGGGCCCACATACTGTATTTGATTTGGTAAGGATTTTACACTGGATGCCCTTCCTGATGCAAACCTCCATTTACCAGGGCTTGGGACTGGCACAGAGAGTACTCTGGTTTTACACTGGTTTTTACCCATCTTGTTAATGCTGAGCTCAGGGGCAAAAATCCCATTTCACTGTTTTGTGTTTTTTTGGGGGGGGGGCAAAAAACAGGAAAATTTGAGAGTTTAATTTTTGAGGGGACATAAAAAATGCCATTTTTGCTGTGTTGTCTGATACTTTCTCAAATGTCTTATCTAATGATATTAGATAATTATGTCATTGTTCTGTATTAGTCCATATCCTACCTGTCTACAGGTTTTTATACGATCAACCAGCAATACCAAAAGTTGTATTGGGTGGTCGGTGTCAATTACACCATATATGATGTAACAAAATGTCTTTGCTCACCATGAACACTGGTCTGATCCCCACCACAGCAGCTTTACAAGAATTTAAAGCTCAAAATATGTTCTAAAACTGGAAGAAATACCTTAATGAATAACTAAGCTACATCAAACTATTCTTCAAAAATATGTATTTATTAACAAGCACCAACAAAACTAAATTTCAATGTCTTACAACAAGGGCTGTCAAACAATAAAATTTTTTAATCAGATTAAAAAATTTAATCTGCAGTGGCTCAGGAGGTAGAGCAGGTCGTCCAATAACCACATGGTTGGCGGTTCAAATCCCGCTCTCCCCGGATATCCTGCCGTTGTGTCCCTGGGCAAGACACTTCACCCAATTGCTCCTGGTGGGTCTGAAAGCGCCATGTTAGGTAGCATGCCGCCATCAGCGTGTGAATGGGTGGATAGCAGGATCTGTAAAGTGCTTTGGTCATCAAGAGATGAGAATAAAAGCGCTATATAAGTGAATGCCATTTACCATTTAATCATAGTGATACTGTGGAATAATTAACAGTAATCATGATTAATACCCATCCATTATTACTTACAGTATGTTTCTATTTGTGGAGGCAAAAAGACTAATGACTGAAGAAATGAACTAATATAGACAAAAATGCATTAAAATAAACAAAATAAGCAAAGAAAACAAGCACAACTGGCAGCAAAATCTAGAAAAAAATGAACAAAAATACACAAACTTAATGGGCAACAGTTTCTACAGCGAAAAATGCTGAAAGTATTACTCTATCATACAAAATGTATTATTTACAAAATAAACAGAAATGTCCTAGTCCTTTTTTTATCCTGATGATTTTTCATCATCATTGATGCCAGATAAGGAAACAGTTTGCGTCTGCAATGAGGAAATGTGCACTTCAGCACATCCTCCAAACTATCTAAAGGGTCATCCATGCATTTTTATTACATTTGCAACATTTTACTTATATATTTGGCTCTTTTTGTATAGTAGCAATTGTACAGGAAATGGGCCAAGTATCTTGAAGTAAATGCACTCTTTGGCTCTAACGGAGGGGAAGTCTACTTTGCACACTCTTTGGAACACCATCTCACAACAAACTGGTCTCCATCTCTCTAAACAAAAGAACCAAATGTTTTTCTTCTGGTGTCACTGGATCCAACAAACTGCTGGCAGATCATTTTTAAGTCCAGTTTGTCTAGTCTCTCCTTATGGACATTACAGACAACCACATTGTTCAGTCTGTCTTGGACCATAGAAGCCCAAAGCCAACTCTTAAGCCTACACAGTGCACTAAAACTCCTCTCAACAAGACTTTGGACAAATGAGATGACATATCACTTTCCATGTTCTGTATGTGATTGTTGAAAACATGGACTGATAAATAACTTATTAACCATTCACACATTAAGCTTTCAGTGCACTTACTCACTCTGAACCGCTCTCTGCCTGAACTGCCTTTCTGTCTGCATGTGTGTTGGAGACGCAGCAGCCCCGTCTGCAGGGGAGAAACAGATTGGACTAAACCACTGTGAGGAAGGGAATGGGGGAGGGGGGGTTTCTAATCTTTCAATAGTTATAAATGTCAAACAATGTGTTTTTAAGTCACACCACTTGTATTGTGCCTTCAACAAACATTACTATGCTATTCAAATAAAAAATGTTTGTCATTACAATGTCATTTTTTGGGGGGACAACTTTAAGGAAGGTGGGGACATGACTCCTGTGTCACCCCCGGGATTTACGCTCATGGCTGAGCTCCAAGCTAGAAGGCAGAAAGTACAATTTTTGGGGTCTTTGGTATGATCTGGCTGGGGCTTGAACCCACAACCTCCCAGCTGTGCGGCGAATGCTCTACTACTAGGCCAAAAAGCAGCTTGTTTTGAGGAAGACTCCTTCAGCTGGGTGTAAAATGGTACTGCAATATTTCAGCCCTTTTCTCATCCATCCATCCATCCATTTTCTACCAATTTTCCGGAGGTCCGGGTTGTGGAGGCAGCAGCTCAAGCAGAGAAGGCCAGACTTCCCTCTCCCTGGCCACCTTCTCAAGCTCTTCAGAGAGGATACCAAGACGCTCCCAGGCCAGCTGGGAGACATAGTCTCTCCAGGGTGTCCTGGGTCTGCCCTGGGGCCTCCTCCCAGTGGGACATAGTCAAAACACCTCAAGTGGGAGGCGTCCAGGAGGCATCCTGATTAGACGCTCAAGCCACCTCAACTAGCTCTTTCGATATGGAGGAGCAGCGGTTCTACTCTGAGCCTCTCCCGGATGACTGAGCTCCTCACCCTACCTCAGAGGGAAAGTCCAGCAATCCTACAGAGGAAGCTCATTTCAGCTGCTTTTTTCCGTCATTACCAAAAGCTCATGACCATAGGTGAAGGTAGGAATGTAGATTGACCGGTAAATCGACAGCTTTGCCTTAGAGCTCAGCTCCCTCTTCGCCACAACAGACCGGTACAATGTCCGCATCACTGCAGATGCTGCTCTGATCCACCTGTCAAGCTCTTGCTCCATTCTCCCCTCACTCATGAATAAGACCCCAAAAAACTTAAAACTCCTACACTTGGGGCAGGAGCTTTGTCCCCAACCCAGAGAGGACAATCCACTGTTTTCGGACTGAGGACCATGGACTTGGACTTGAAGGTGCTGATTCTCATTCCAGCCGCTTCACACTCAGTAGCAAACCGTCCCAGCAAGGCCTGTAGGTCATTGGTCGATGAAGCCAGCAGGACAAGATCATCTGCAAACACCACAGATGAGATCCTGTGGTCACCAAGATGACACCCTCCGATCTTTGGCTGCACCTAGATATCCTGTCCATAAAAATTATGAACAGGATTGGTGACAAAGAGCAGCCCTGGTGGAGTCCAACTCTCACTGGAAACAAGTTTGACTGAGTGTTGGCAATATGAACCAAACTCTTGCAATGGTCGTATAGGGACCGGATAGCTCGTAACAACGAGCCCGATACCCCATACTCTTGCAGCACCCCCCACAAGAGACCACAAGGAACGCGGTTGAATGCTTTCTTCAAGTCCACATAACACATGCGGGCTTGTTGGGCAAACCCCCACGATCCCTCGAGGATTCTTGAAAGGGTACAGAGTTGGTCTGATGTGCCATGGCCAGGATAAAAACCACATTGCTCCTCCTGGATCTGAGGTTCGATCAGTGGTCACTCTCCTCTCCAGTACCCAGGTATAGACCTTCCCAGGGAGGCTGAAAAGTGTGATCCCCCCAAAGTTGGAACACACCCTCCGGTCCCCCATTTTAAAAAGAGGAACCACCACCCTGGTTTGCCATGCCAAAGGCACTGTCCCCGACCTCCACACAACATTGCAAAGGCGTATCAACCATGACAGCCATACAACATCCAGGACCTTGAGGTACTCAGGGCGAATCTCGTCCACCCCCGGGGCCCAGCCACCAAAGAGTTTTTTAACTACTTTGGCGACCTCAGTCCCTGTGATGGGCGAGTTGTCACCCTCATCCTCAAGTCCTGCTTCCTCTGTGTAAGGTGTGTTAGCAGGATTGAGGAGATTCTCAAAGTATCCCTTCCATCGCTCAACAATATACCCAGTTGAGGTCAGCAGTGCCCCATCTGCACCATACACAGTGTGGACAGGGAGCTGCTTCCCCCTCCTGAGTCGCCGGACAGTTTGCCAGAATCTCTTCGAGGCCGACCGAAAGTCTTGTTCCATGGCCTCACCAAACTCCTCCCACACCTAAGTATTTGCTTCAGCAACCACCCGAGCTGCACTCCACTTGGCCTGCCGGTACACCTCAGCTGCTTCATGAGTCCCGCAAGCCAACCAAGCTTGATAGGACTCCTTCTTCAGTTTGATGGCCCCCCTCACCACTGGTGTCCACCACTTGGTTTGGGGGTTGCTACCACAAGATGCACCAACAACCTTGCGGCCACAGCTCTGGCCAGCTGCTTCAACAATGGAGGTGGAGAAGATGGCCCATTCAGACTCCATGTCTCCAGACTCCCTCAGAATGTGGCTGAAGTTCTTCCAAAGGTGGGAGTTGAAGACCTCCTGGACAGGGGCCTCAGTCAGACATTAACAGCACACCCTCACTATACGTTTAGGTCTACCGGGTCTGAGTGGCATCCGCCCCTGCCATCGGATCCAGCTCACCACTGTCGCAGCCAGAAGAGTTGCCGGCGGCCGTGAGTCGCTGTGGAAATGTACCTTTCTGTCCGGGTGTCAGCGCTGCTAGCATGCCGTTTCCCAGGAGTCACTTCCGGCGCCAGGGCGACGAGCTGAGGTCCATCTCGGAGGCTGTCGACGGGACATTCTTCACCCTGCACGACGCCTCCAACGCGAGACGCTGGCATCCGGGCCGTGCTGAGGAACTCCTGGACTGTCACCCTCACTCTCTGTACCATCTGGAGGACAGTGCCAGGATAGACACTGCAGGTACACAGCGAGAGAAGCTCCACGGGGTGGATGGAAATCCCGGCAGGGAGTCGAAGTGGGCGACGTCTTTCCCCGCTTCGGAGTCCCGTTCCTGCCGCCATTCCAGTCCGGGAGTTCGCGCCAACCAGAGGACTTCCCCCGACCTGCGCCACGTCACTCGGGATTCCCTTCAAGGAGCCGCAGCTGACAGCAGTTATGTCTGGGGTCGAGTGGCTGTCGCGAGCTCCACTGTGTTTCCTGTCACCACCTTCAGGCATGTGGCGGCGGCAGTGAGGTTGATGGAGAGGACTTCAGGGCTACGAAGCTTTCCCGTGCTCGGCGCCTTCCTCGCCTCGATCTCCAATCTGGAGCGGCGAATCCTGGGTTTCCCCCTCGCTTCGTTCCCCGGGAATAGCCGCCATCACATCGCCGAGTCACCTCTGCACGAACCTCGTCCGGATCCAGTTCTGAGCCATCGTCAGGACAGTTCCTCCCACGCAGCTGTCACCTCTTCGCCTCGTCTGTGTGGAGATTCTACAGCCCCGTTCCCTGAGCCTCATTTCCCCGCTGTCATTCCTGGACATTCGGGCTGGCTCACCCCGGCTGTTTTCCCCTCCTCCTCGACGCGCTTTCTGACTGCTGTGTGTGCCTGGAATCCCGGCCTGGTGAGCTCTCTGCTGGAGACAACGCGAGCGATCCTCAGACGAACTCCCGGGGGGTCCTCCGTTATCGCCGGGCGGGGAGAGGAAGAAGCAGAATCCACTACAGCAGGCGATACTCAACCTCCAGGGGGCAGGCAAGTCATTGTTTTTTCACACCTGCTTAATGATTTGCTCTGTCACATCCCTGGAGGAGAAGTTCAGGGTTCGCAGCTCCCTGAATTCTCCCCGCCTGCTGTAACCTGTATTCCTAATCCCGCATCCTCTGTGTCTCTCTCCGCCGAGCGGTCCCCGGCTCCGGGTCAACGTGGTGGGATATGGAGAGGGCCTGTGGTTCCGCAGCTACATTGCGGACGGAGGAGGGGGACTGACTGCTGCGTGGAGTCTACGCCGACGATTGAGCGTCCCCGGGTCTCCACGGAGGAGCGGTTCGGTCCAGCGGGACGAGATTCTTCTGGCTTCACGCCGAGTGGATCGTCGGCGGGGTTACCTGAGCTGGAGGGATCTCAAGCTGCGCTGACCATCGTGCTGGCCGCGGGGCCCGACGCGGCTAGATGGGAGCCTGACAACGACCTGACGACGGATCCTGGATCTTCGCAGTCCTGGACGGCGTCAGAACCCGAGATCAGGTGAGTGCTCTCCTTTCTTTTCTCTCTTTTTATCTTTGAGCACTTCAGCCTATCTCCAGGGGAGACGAGCAGGGTGCAGCCGCCCGCTGCGTCTGAGCTCGTCTCGCCGGGTTCTGGCGCTGCCGGTGATCCTGATCCCGGTTCTGTTTTCTCTTCTGAGCCTTCTTCCAGGGTCACCGGCGAGGAGTTGCTGTTCCTCGTGGTGCTGGAGGGTCCGGGTTCAACGTTGGAGGTCGGTTCTGGTGCGGGGTCCAACGTGGGTTCGCCCGGGACCCAATCGGGGTCCAACGTGGGTTCGCCTGAGGCCCGATCGGGGTCCGACGTGGGTGCTGCCCCAGTATTGTCCAGGTCCGGTGAGGAGGTGGCCGTTTCCCTGCGGCCTGACGCCCGCTGCCCTCGTCATCGGCTCTCCCCAGAGCCTCTTCCACCGGGATCCGCTCTGACCCTTCGCCCGTCTCAACGGTCCTGGTGGTTGAGTGATGCGGGTCGACGACCCGACCCATAGAACTTTCGGTTCGGTGATCTGGTTCCCCCCACTGGTCTGTTTCCCTCTGGGCAGCCTGGTTCGGCTGCCGGTGGACTGGATTCCTGGGATCTGGGTCCAGAGTTCGCCGTCCGAACACTTCTCTTCCCCTGATTCGCCAGCTGGACAATGGGCGGGGAGATCTCCGGAGCCATCTCGGCTATTTTTGGACTCTGCCTGCCATGCACCTCGGGTGTCACTTTCTTTTATCGTTATTAAGGTCACTTGGGTGTAGTATTTTGTCCTGTTGGTGGATTCGTATTTATAGTGCTGTGTGTTTTCCATCGCTCATGCTCAGCATTTTACTTTTTGTACTATGTTTTTAGTCCCGTTTTTGCATTGTAGAGTTATGTTTTGTTTTCCGTAACACCATGCTCTGCAGTTATCCATTTATTCCAGTCACTTTCATTTCTTTAGGTGACTGGGTATTTATATATTCGTGTGTGTGGGTTTTTCTTTGCCTGCACTCAGTATTTCTCTTATGTCCTGTTTGTTCATTATAGAGTCATGTGCCTTGTTTTTCGTAACACCATGCTCTGTAATTGTCTATTTGTTCCAGTCACCCTCACTTTTCTTGGTGACTGTGTGTATGTACTTAAATTAGCGCTGTGTATAGGTTCCCCTTAATTTAACCGTACTCAGCATTTTTGCCCTGTACCTTTTTGGTGGTTCTTTTTTCCTTGCTCTGGGTCACGCATGGTTGGTACTCTCTGGGTAGTATGTAACCGGCGTGCTGACCCAGTTCTTCTCCCCATCTGTACCTGGGTTAATTATTCTGTTTTGTCAGTATTGTATTTGGGTTTTTCTTTCCCGCTACCCTACATTGCCCCATTGGTGTTCTTCCCTTGGCTTCTTCCCCTCCGGTCCGCCTCCCTTCCTCCCACCCTAGGTGGGGGGGGGGGCTGGGATGTTCCTGGTCGTTCAGAAGCCCGACCTTGAGGGGGGGCTCTGTCACCATGGGTTGAAATGCCGTCTCGGCACTCAGCCCATGTTTTCCCTCATCCCTGCTTCCCATTGAGCAGCGTCTCAGCTGGCCCCCAGCTGGCAGCATTATGGACGGCTGGGGCCAATTAGTCTTCATCAGCTGGGGCGCTGCCAATGAGGATAAATAGGAGCAGCCTCGATGACTCGGGGCTGCGACATAAACACATTGCTAAGCTGAAGCCCCTTCGTCTGGTGTCAGCTTATACTCCTCTTGCAGCATTCCTGTGTTTGTATCCCGCTGTGAGTATGTACGTCTTGTTACCCCCACGTCCGGTACGAGCTGCTTACCTCTGCGCTGTGCAACCTGTGAGTGTACCTCTGCATGAGTATCTGTGCTCTCCTCATCCCTTCCCCTTTACCCAGAATAAAACATCTCGACTCACTGGCTTGTCCCTGGCTCTGATTGCCCGGCTCCCTAGAGCCGGATATGACAACCACCAGGTGGTGGTCAGTTTACAGCATTGCACCTCTCTTTACCCGAGTGTCCAAGACATGTGGTCACAGGTCTGATGACACGATAACAAAATCGATCATCGACGTGCGACCTAGGGTGTCCTGGTGCAAGGTGCACATATGGACACCCTTATGCTGGAACATGGTGTTCATTATGGACAAACTGTGGTTGGCACATAAGTCCAATAACTGAACACCACTCAGGTTCATATCGGGCAGGCTGTTCCTCCCAATCACCCCCCTCCAGGTTTCACTGTCGTTGCCCATGTGCTTATTGAAGTCCCCCGGTAGGACAATGGAGTCTCCAAAAGGAGTCACTCTCCAGCACCCCAGTCAGAGACTCCAAAAAGGGTGGGTAGTCTGAGCCATCATTTGGTGCATAAGCACAAATGATGGTCAGGACCAGTTTCCCAACCCGAAGGTGCAGGAAAATTACCCTTTTGTCTTCCGGGGAGAACTCCAATGTTGAGACAGCAAGGCAGGGGAATACAAAAATACTTATCCCTGCCCATCGCCTTTCGCCCGGGGCAACTCCAGAGTAGGCCAAGCTCCAGCCCCTCTCCAGGAGATTGGTTCCAGAACTGGAGCTGTGCATTGAGGGGAGCTCAACTATATCCATCTGGTATCTCCAGCTCCAGAGAGGTGAGGTTCCACATCCCAAAAGCCAGTTTCGAAAGCTGGGGTTCAAACTGCGAAGGCCTCTGCCTTCGCCTGTCACCTGATTCGCATAGCACCGGACCCCCATGGTCCCTCCTGCAGATGGTGAGCCCACTGGAGGGTGGACTCATGCAACTCTTTCGGGCTGAGCTCAGCTGGGTCCCATGGACAGAAACCTGGCCACCAGGCGCAAGCCATCGAGCCCCCTTCCCTAGGCCTGGTTTCAGGGCAGGGCCCCGGTAATCCCATACTGGGTGGGGTACACTAAATCTTTGATTTTTTATTCACCATGGGAGTCTATTGGATCACTCTTTGTCTGGCTCTTCACCCAGGACCAGTTTGTCTTGGAAAACCCTACCAGAGGAAAATTGCCCCTGACAACATAGCCCCTGGGATCACTATGGCACACAGACCCCCCCACCATGATAAAGTAGCGATCCATGAGGGGTGTCCTGTTCTGTTTTTACTAAATCATATTACAGACTTTTCATTAACCCCTCTGGGAACTGTGTCAATGTGGAAAAAAGGATATGCCGTGGGCACTTTAAGAAAAAATACAGATCATATACGTGCAAAAACATGTAGAAACAGCTGAGCCATCTACATTTTCATTCTGGTGGCAAAAACACGAATAAATCTCTAGACTGTGTGACTTCAATTTCTCTGTGTCCACACTGAGCCAGCAATATGAAATATGCTGCTTGTGTCTCTGCTCTGTGGGTCACATTCATCTGTTAGAGGATGATTTTTTTCTCCCTTTTCTATCCTTTGTTTGGCTCTCCACTCAGGCTATTCAGAGCACTCTGAGCGTAGAACCACAGCTCAGTTGACCCTGAAACAGTGAGCGTACCCTCCGTGTGACTTCCAGGGCAACCCATTTTCAACCTGAGCTCCACAGCCTGTGTAATGCTGCACCCATGAAGCAAAACAATTCCACTTAATTTAGTTCCTTTACAGTAAAAAAAAAAACTTGTCCAACTGCTGTTGGTGCAAGGTCAGACAATAAAAAATAGGAACTGAAGAACATCAACAAGAAGTGTTCCTTTTCTTTTTCTGGACTGGTAAGCCAATTTGAAAAAGATTCTACTCCGTAGCCTCCCAGAGCTCATCTCTGGCTCCACCCCAACCCTCTTACATCCGTGATGTCCCGTGCCAGCGTACCGCAGAGACTCACTCGCTCACAATCTTGACATCTCCCATCTAAACAATGCTGTTGTCATTTGTCAAACTCCCTTATCTGTCTCTCCTCCCTGCTTCTGTGGGAGGAGCAGAGCCGGCGCGATGCTGGGTGGGATTGGTCCCCTGCCATGGCCCATGCATTTGAGTGCACACATATACACCAACACAGTGTGTGTGGTTGATGGAGATGGATGCCCTGTGCATGTGAGCATTTAGACAGGGTGAGTGTGTGTGACAGACAGTCAATCAGCCTGTGATGAGAGGTAATCGCACAGTGGACAGATCAATTAGTTATTCTCTCAAGAGACAAACAGAAGAAAAACACCAGTGTTGCTCCAGCTGATTTGCATTTCGCCCCTCTTTCATCTCTTTCATTTTTCATGTACCTTTATCTCTGTTTTCCTCTCACCTCCAATTCATCCCTCCTGTATGTCGCCCTTCCTCCCTCTCCACTTTGAATTTGGATGTTTGGTTGTTTATCTCTCCTCATTTCTCCTCCTGCCCCTCTCTCAGGGGGAGAGGTAGAGATCCAGCCGATCAAGGCTGAGTAATGGTATATAAGCGCAGCCTCTGAGCGATGAGAGCCCCATCTGGCTGGATCATTTTTACTGGGCCTTGCAGTGAACAAACATGTATCTCAATGCCATTCACAACACTTGGGCTGGTTTCAGTAGAAGAGCAGGCAGGCTATGTGTCAAGTGCAAACTTTGACCTCCTCAAGGGCACTTTGGCCCACTTCTAGACATATCGAGGACAAGCTTGTGGCATGTACCCTAACGTAGGTGAAAAGTCTTCATTTTCAAAAGCTAGCTTTCTTCTTTATTGTTTTGTGTTTTTTTTCCCCCTTTCTATCCAGTGTCAGTTCACATCAGCAGCTTGATTTGGTAGATTTAAGGCTTTTTGTATTTAGGTCATGTGTTG
This sequence comes from Pholidichthys leucotaenia, assembly GCA_020510985.1. Taxonomy (NCBI): domain Eukaryota; kingdom Metazoa; phylum Chordata; class Actinopteri; order Cichliformes; family Pholidichthyidae; genus Pholidichthys; species Pholidichthys leucotaenia. Next base: position 261,762,746 of record CM035837.1, read on the forward strand.
GATTTTTTGGGGTTGGGGTGGGGGATTGTGTTTACTGTAGCAGCGGACATTCCCTGAGGTTGCAGAAATGTGGTCCAGTCTCAGGTCTTAGTGGAAATTGCTCTGTCCTTCACACTCACTTAGAGTCTGACTCCGCCAGTCCATGTCAGAGGAGCTTTACGCTGCAGACTTTATTTACGGGATGACCATGATGCTCAACCACACACACACACACACACACAAGGATGTACATCAAAATCAGACACTTACTGTACTTATTGAAAATTGGATGTAACCACTGTTGCCCTGTCAACACCCATGAGAAATTGTATTTTCTTTTCATCCAAACAGCTACTCTGTAACAGCTTCTCCTCACCGTAAAAAAAGAAACATTTTCCATCCTCTTCCACATCAGTCTTAGTCCTCTGTCTGGTGGTGCTGCTCAGACGACTTTGGTCCTTTGGGGCTGCTCCATTCCCGTTCAGTCCCTCTTCTTCTATGTGTAGATAGGACCACCTGGTGCTACTGCTAGTTGCCAGATTTTGGATTATCCTGCATAACAATGGGCTAAGGACTGTTTGGATCAGATCCATTCTCAAGCTGCCAGGGACTGCTCTGCCTCTTGTTCTTCTGTGACAGTGGCTGTCCTCCCGAGCGTGTGCACATGGATGCATGGCTACTCCAGGTGGCCCCACAACAGAGCCACTGAGGAGTTATGTACCCACATGAGCTCACGCTAACAGTGGTAAGCTCTTAAACAACACCATTTATGTAGTACTTGTCAAGTGTACAGTAGGCAAAACAAATGTTTTTTAGACAAAGATGTAAAAAATTAACCCTGGCAACCTTTTTTTTTTTTTCATTTTTCCAAAGAATAAACAGCTGACTGTGACCTTTTCTGAGTATAAACATGTGCAACTGTCCTTCAACAAATTCCTTGATCAGAAGTTCCTCACCTCAAAAAATAAACATATGCACCATGTTGATGTCACCTCATTTCAACACTGCTTGCATGCTTTTTATGGAGGTGGGTGCTGCTGGGTGGTTCTTCCCTAACCAGGGGACTCCAGCTTGATTCTCCTTTATCAGCTGTTTTGTTACCACAGTCCATTGCTGTGTTCAAAATGTCCACTTGTTCACTACTTAACAGTGTTGGGAGTAACACGTTACAAAGTAACACCACTACTTTTGCAGTAATGTGCTGTGTGACGAAATTACTGTTTAAAAATTCAGTAATGCATTACAGTAACTGAAATTTGATCAGATGTGCTACTCGCGATTACTCGTTTTATTAATTTGGATAGATATTTTTAGCGCAAATAAACTGACCCTACCATAGCTGGTGCAGCTGTCAAGTCTCCTCCGCAGGTCGGTTTCCTGTCCTGCCTGAGTCCACGCTGCACCCCGATAGCAAGAAATGCCGTGGCGGCGGCGATTTCTCATATCGAGCCCTGATCGCCTGTTGTTCCAGCGGTGAGTAGCCCCCAACAGCTCCTACCTCTGTGGTTAAACATGAGTATTTTTTGAGCAAGAAGCTCACATTTATTGTCCACATTAAATGCATTTAAAGTTTTCTTACACACAGAGAAAAAGTGACTGATTTGCTGCAGTAAAGAACAGCTTCTTCTAAGTGGTGAACTTTCATTTATCTGTGCTTTCTGTTTTAGTTTATCTTATTAATTTACATGCTGTTTTGATCTGCAACTATTTCATACAAGTAAATCCTCTAAATATGTTTTTAATGGGCTGGTCCAGGGGTGTCAAACATATAGCTCGTGGGCCAAAAACGGCCCACCAGCGGGTCCAAAATTTTCTCTGTGAATTTACAGCTTTATTTCTAGTAAATTTCTGACTTTCTACTGTTTACAATAGTTTATGTAAATCTGAGACATTTTTTCTCTGTAAGATGAGACTTTTTTCTCATCAGTTTTCTTTTTCTTCTTTTTTCTGATGAGAACAAGGGGCCCTTGATCTTGCTATGTGTGCAAGATGATTTAAGTATGCATTTAAAAAGTAACGTGAAAGTTACTTTTCCAAGTAATTAGTTACTTTAATCATGCAGTAACTCAAAAGTAACTCAGTTACTTTTGAAAAGAAGTAACTAGTAACTAACTAGTTACTATTTTTAGTAACTTGCCCAACACTGCTACTTAAGCTGGATTCATGATACTTTTCTGTTCTGGTTCGCTAAGGTGCATGTCCGCACCGAGGCCGGCGCGCACATGGTTGTGTATATGCTTCACTTTTGTCATCTACCAGGCCAAGTCGTTGATGCATGCGCACAACTGTCATTTGTAGTTTCACCTCAGTCCTACGGGTAGCGCGAATGCGCTAACACGCCAGTTTGTTCGCTGGCTATATAAAAGTGAAGAAATGTAAGATCAGTGTACATTTTTTGTAGCAACAACTTTGGCGTTGTTTCAAGGAAAAGGAGGAATTACCATTTTCCGGTGATCTTTGCCAATCAAGCTGCTGCTGCTGTTGCAAAATGATTCATGTATGTTTAATCTCATCTTCCTCTTCTTTGTCTACTTTGACTGTGTGCTGTGTTGGCAGCGTCTCCTCGAGAATGGGAAGTTCAGTCTTGTGCATGCTCAATCAACATGCCCAGGCTGTTCTGGTGGGAGGCGGAGGACATGACCAAGCTAGTGGATATGCCACTGTGTAATAAGATGGGATGCTGCAGGCTGATATGTGCGGGCTCGGAGTGCATCATTAGAAGTGTGCTGGGGCCACCTGATGTTCTTGCTGATTCTGAGGGCCCGACTATCAAACCCATCCACTCTCGAGGCCAAAGTCTTATTCAGTGGCCATGTCTCTGACCCATAGAGTAGGATGGAGAGGACTGACACATTGTATACGCGGAGCTTTGTCTTTTGGGAGATTGAACGATGGCACCGGAGAGTGTAATGCTGAGCCCATGATTAATTTCACTTCCTCATTTGAGGAACACAATACGTATTCTAGGTGGTTAAGGTTCGGGTAGTGGCTTTAGGTAGGCACTACAATGTAAAAAATAAATAGGTATTTCGACTTTATAAAGTTAGTGTCCGGGCTGCCTTAACATTTTAAGTTGGCTGAACTTGAGTTTATTTGAGTTAAATTTCTCAAGTTCAGTCAACCTAAAAATTTAAGGCAGCCCAGACACAGTGTAAAAATAACTGGGTTAATTTAGGGACAGATGTCAGACAGATGTGTGAAAAGTTGAGGGATGTATCATATACAGTAAGACACACTCGTTGGTTAAGAGCTCATATAGTCTTTTTTTCTGCTGGAGGACAGTCTCATCCGTGTCTCTTTGGTTTTGTGTATAAAAGCAAATTGAGTAGGTCATGAACTTTTTACTGTAACAGTAAATTAGTAAGTTAGTTACTGATAGTGCCTTCAGATAGTGAAATATCCATCCATCCATCCATCCATCCATCTTCTACCACTTATCCAGAGGTCTGGACAGTACTCCAAACACAGCAGCCCATACGGCCACCCTGTTCATCTAGCACCATGATTCCTCCTGTAGGTGGTGAGCTCACTGGAAGGCAGTCCCATGCGGCTCATTCGGACACCCCGAGTCCATGATGTAGCATTTTTCATGGGGATCTACTGGCCCTTTACCAAGGACCAGTTTACTTTGGGAGAGCCTACCAGGGCAAGTAGCGCCCAACAACATAGCTCCTTGGAACATTAGGACATACAAACCCATCTACCATGATAAGGTGGGTATCCACGGAGGGGGACAGTGAAACAATTCCAAAATAATGCAACCCCCGTTTGATGTGCCGTTAACATTCTTTTTTCATTGTGGATGGCAACCAGAAACAAACTTTTCAGAAATGAATACAGACCCTAAGTGTACAATAGTCTAAAACAACATTTCTGAGTTTGAGTAGACAGATGACACTGCAGCTGTCAGAGCCATGACCCAACTGGAATGGAGTGAAACCCATGAAATAGAAACAGCCTCTCACTGTCTGAACTACGAACCAAATCTGTCAGTCACATAGCAGATGGAGACTCCATAAAGGTAGGAAAGGGGAGATGGTCCTAATGAGTTGGGAGATGTGAGGGATGAGAAAATGAAGACATTTAAGCAGGAGAAAACATGAGAAAACTACACCGTTTTCTGGAAATCACATGTAGACAGTAAGAGGAAATGCTCATTGACATGTGTGGTCTTACATCCGCTTCTTTCAAATAGAGTTATTTTAGGATACATGTTTTCTGGCCCCCAGAGGGGAAAAGTGAAGTGTTCCAATCACACTATTTGAGTGCTTGTGTTTCTACGATGGAAACCAGAACTTAATTTGGTATAAAGAGGTAAAGTAACGTAATGAGCAATTTAAGTTAAATGTGGTAGGAGAGGTTCAAGGACTATATGGAGCAATGTCATCCAGCAGGAAAACTAACACACATGCCCAACAAAATGAGCATGTCAGTGTATGGCTGAGGAAATGCCACCAGTACAAGCTATTGCAATTATCAGCAGGTAAAGTGAACTCAGGAAAGAGCTGCATAAATTCAGAATGAATCAACATCTGTAGAAAGTATCACATTAAAAACAGATGCAGCCTTAGAAATAAACAAACATAAAAAAGGTAAATTAAAGAAAAAAACATGATCTGTGACATTCCTCTTTTTTACCCCCTTTACACAGTGGTGGAAATCATTGAGAGATTGCTGAGTGATGACAAAATGGCCAGATCTCCAAACGATCTTTCAACAATCTTCAGTGATCTCCACGGTCCTCAAAGCTTTGACTCAATCCAAAACGATCTCTCAACGATCATCAAAGGGAAGTGATCTCTCAAGGATCTCTCAACATTCTCTGAATGAGAGTTCAATAATTTCATCGATCTCCCAATGATCTCAGCAATCATTTAGTGAACTCTAGTGATCTTTCACTGAACACTCAGCAACCCCTCATTGATCTCTCAGCCATCTCTACCTTCAGGGGGGAAAAATTAGGCATTCATTAAAATATCACTGAGAGATCATAGGGAGATTGATGAGATCATTGAGCGCACTTTAAGCTCTCCTTGACCACTCAACAATCTCATTGATCTCCAAATGATCTCTCAGTGATCTTTCAATGAATGCCAAATATTTTCATCCTGAAGGTAGGGATGGCTGAAAGATCAGTGAGAGATTGCTGAGCAGTTGATAAAAGACCAATACTTTTATTGAACCGTGTTTGTCTGTATGTGCATATGTGTGAGGTAGTGTAATTGTTGTGTGTTTATTAGGTCTGAAGTCTTCCTGGTTCAGTTGCTGCTATTATTGGCTGCAGATAGATCAAAAATTGGCCAGATTTCTCAACAGTCTCTCAATGATCTCCACCCTTGTGTAAAGGGGATATAACTGAATAGGACAAAAATATGTGAGTAACCATAATTAAGAAAGCAAGAGCAATGAGAATGATATGGGAAAGCTTGTGTACAATTCATTTTGCCTACAATTGTTCTTCTCTGCATGGAGAACAGCTGACTGTGAGAAGAAAATGTAGCTGATGAATATGGAAATTTCTGGTTCTTGGCCATAGTGTATACATTATAGCTGTCTGTTGCAAAGCTCTGCAGTCGCCCATGATTCATAATCAGTCCAATTTGATGGGGGGAAAAGTCTGCTGTCTCTGATATGATTTGTTAAAGATGCACTCCGGTGGTTATAAATCCCCTAGAAAAACAAATCTACATTGTCTGAAATTGGATCTCATGGTATTTTTTTGACAAAAAACCCTTTCATTGTCTTAAGGTGTGTTCACACCAAACGCGAACGGGCAAAATTTTCACGCGACACAATTACATTATTACTCAATGTAAACACATGAACAGACATGAATCCCCCTTCTGAGTGAGATGCAGACAGGTGAAGTTTCCTTCAAAACATCTGCAGCTGTGTCCAACCTGCAGTGGAAATTCCCAAAATAACATCATGCTTATGTTTACATTATCTGACCGGGGGCTCACCTGAAAATGTTGTCTCAAGCCTCCAAAAGTTCACAAAATGAGGGGTGTTTACGTTGCTAGCTTGCTAGCTTGCTAGCTTGTCCATGACAGGAAACCTTGGGTAAATAACAACTACATCCCGATTCAGATGAACGGCTCCTGGTCCTCCTGAGTCTACAGGTAAGTGAGTCAAATTTTCAAACAAGTTTACTCTGCAATGGTGATACCTTTACTCTGGTGACGGCAGAATCTCAAAGCTAGCAAATAGCTAGGTAGCTAGCCTGGGATGCGAACGCACAAATTTGCGTGTACTCGCGTCTTCCCATTCACTTTGTACGGATTTGCACCTCCCATTCGCGTTTGTCTGAATGTACCTCTACAGTTTCATGTCAAAATCTTTTTCACTTTTCTTCCTTCAAACACCAGTAACTAATCCCGCCCACATCCCACAAGGCTAATAGTGGCTGGCGCTACATTAAACAGAATAAATCCTGTGATAAAAAGACTGGCCCAGGATAATGACTGAAACTGGTCAAGTTTTCAAAGCAATGGTCCAAAAAATGTTAACTTGCCCTGGAGGCTAACTGCAGTTAGGTCAGAGTTCTGATTGGCTCAACACTAAGGGCCTGTGATCGTTGTGTCACCAAAAATGCTCTGTCTAAACTTACCTTTTTTCAGGGGGCGGGGTTGAACTGAAATTTCAAGGCAAAAAAAACAGAGACATGACAAATTTGAGTGATTTTCCTCTTGATATGGCTTGAAAGTCATAAAACACATTACAGACATGTTATTCAGAAAGAAAAAATGATTTTTTTCAGAGTGTCACTTGAAGGTCAGAGAAGGGCAGGTGTCTAAATAACTACGTAAAAAATTCTCTGAATCTATAGACATGTCTGTGAACTTTTACTCTGTTGGCGGCTTTCAGTTTTCCTGCACCCCTCTCTTGCAGACTGTGACTACTGATGATAAATCTTGCTGAAAGTAGTCCAGCCATCAACATTGTTTCAGTGACCTTCAAACACTGAGGTCCAGTCATCCTTTTTGGTGAGTATGGCCATAATTGCAAAGGACCTTGACTGAGTTCAATCTCTCCATTCTTGTAGACCTTTGAATCTCTCGGAGCAGTCTTGCTACAGTTAGGCCCAGAAATATTTGGACAGTGACACAAGTTTTGTTATTTTAGCTGTTTACAAATACATATTCAGGATACAATTATATAATCAATATGGGCTTAAAGTGCAGACTCTCAGCTGTAATTTGAGAGTATTCACATCCAAATTGGAGCAAGGGTTTAGGAATTACAGCTCTTTAATACGTAGCCGCCTCTTTTTCAAGGGACCAAAAGTAATTGGACAATTGACTCAGAAGGCTGCAAAAAAAAAAAAAAAATAACAAGGCTGCATGGGCTCTTCCCTCGTTAACCTGTCATCAATTAAGCAGTTAAAAGGTCTGGAGTTGATTCCAGGTGTGGCGTTTGCATTTGGAAGCTGTTGCTGTGAACACACAACATGCGGTCAAAGGAGCTCTCAGTGGAGGTGAAACAGACCATCCTGAGGCTGAAAAAAAAAGAAGAAATCCATCAGATAGCAGAAATGTTAGGAGTGGCCAAATCAACAGTTTGGTACATTCTGAGAAAAAAAGAGTGCACTGGTGAGCTTGCGAGCTCAAAAAGGCCTGGACGTCCACGGAAGACGACAGTGGTGGATGATCGCAGAATCGTTTCCATGGTGAAGAACAACCCCTTCACAACATCCACTCAAGTGAAGCACACTCTCCAGGGAGTAGGTGTATCAGTATCTAAGTCTACCATAAAGAGAAGACTTCATGAGAGTAAATACAAAGGATTCACCACAAGGTGCAAACCATTAATCAGCCTCAAAAATAGAAAGGCCAGAATTGACTTTGCCAAAAAACACCTGAAGAAGCCAGCCCAGTTCTGGAACAGCATTCGTTGGACAGATGAGACTAAGATCAACCTGTACCAGAATGATGGGAAGAAGAAAGTTTGGAGAAGAATTGGAACAGCTCATGATCCAAAGCACACCACATCTTCTGTAAAACATGGTGGAGGCAGTGGGATGGCATGGGCATGCATGGCTTCCAATGGCACTGGGTCACTTGTGTTTATTACCTCCGCCAAAGGGGGAGGTTATGTGATCATCGGCGTTGGTTTGTTTGTTTGTTTGTTTGTTTGTTTGTCTGTTTGTTTGTTAGCAAGATAACTCAAAAAGTTATGGACGGATTTTCATGAAATTTTCACAGATTGTCAGAAATGGGGTATCCTACAGATGATTAGATTGTGGTGGTGATCCGGATCACCGTCCACAAGAAAACCGCCATTACGCAAAATGCCATTTTCGTGAATAATTACTAAACCACTAATCCTATCATTGTCAATCCAATTGCTTGTCATATGTTTTCATGGTCAAGGAATCTGAAGACTGTATGGGGGGAACTGTGGCGCTAAACCGCCATTACGGAAAATGCCATTTTCGTCAATAACTACTGAACCACTAATCCTATCATTGTGAATCCAATTGCTACTCATATGTTTTCATGGTTAAGGAATCAGAAAACGTACACACAAACACTGTATGGGGGGAACTGTGGCGCTTGGCGGAGGTCTGCGCTCTCCGAGTGCTTTTCTAGTTGATGATGTGACCAAAGACAGAAGCAGCCGGATGAATTCTGAAGTGTATAGGGATATATTTTCTGCTCAGATTCAGCCAAAAGCAGCAAAGTTGATTGGATGGCGCTTCACAGTACAGATGGACAATGATCCAAAACATACTGCAAAAGAAACCCAGGAGTTTTTTAAAGCAAAGAAGTGGAATATTCTGCAATGGCCGAGTCAATCACCAGATCTCAGCCCAATCGAGCATGCATTTCACTTGCTCAAGACAAAACTTAAGGCAGAAAGACCCACAAACAAGAAACACCTGAAGACAGCTGCAGTAAAGGCCTGGCAAAGCATCACAAAGGAGGAAACCCAGTGTTTGGTGATGTCCATGGGTTCCAGACTTCAGACAGTCATTGCCTGCAAAGGATTCTCAACAAAATATTGAAAAGTAACATTTTACTTAGGGTTATATTTATTTGTCCAATTACTTTTGAGCCCCTGAAATGAGGAGTGTTTGTATAAAAATAACTACAATTCCTACATGTTTAATCATATATTTGTGTTCAACCCCTTGAATTAAACCTTAAAGTCTGCACTTCAATTCCGTTGTAGTTGTTTCATTTCAAATCCAGTGTGGTGGCATGCAGAGCCCAAATCATGAAGATTGTGTCACTGTCCAAATATTCCTGGGCCTAACTGTATGTATTGATCACTTCCTGGAACCATTTTAAAAGTGATTCTGACCATCCATTTGGGTGATTGTGGGCCAAACTGATTCTCCTGCTCTGTCTAAACACATTTGCAGGGATCAGATCGTACAGTAAGAGTGGATGGTGACCAAAGATTGTGTCAGTATGGCCAAAGCATTAACTTCTGCATGACCTTGTGCAAACAATCTGAACTCTGACAAGATTTGGTGTACAAACTTGTCGGGGTCAAAAAGAATGAAGTGAAAACTCTGGATCTGCCTCCTAACCTGCAACATTGGCTTCAGGTTTCCCTTTTTTTTTTTTTTTTTTTTTTTTTTTTTGTTACTTATTTGTACCCGTAGGTAGACTTGGTTTGCAGTCTGGTGACAAGCCACCGGCTGCTGGTCGCTGCGTGCGCGAGCGCCCTAAACCTACATGTTTTTGGTGTGCGGGAGGAAACCGGAGAAATCCCGGAGTAAACCCACGCAACACGGGGAGAACATGCAAACTCCACACAGCTCACTGTTGGTCGGGGGCTGGGATCGAACCCATGATCTCATGATCCCCGCGATCCCCCGGCCGAGGGTAAAACTGTGCTGCCACAGTGCTAAACCACTGCGCCACCGTGCAGCCCCTTTGACATTCTCATCTTAGCTTTGTTGGCACTTCACTGAGGGAAATGAGGGCAGTGGCACAAAATAAGTCATGTTATGTGTCCACCTCGGTGTTTATTTGATGGAAGATCATCACTGAGATCAGCAATGGCCAAAACATTTATGATCATAAACGTCAGACTCGCAGAAATTGATTCATTTATTAGACCCTACTAGTACATACCCATCCATGCCCATAGAAATCAAGTCTAAGCAAGTATTTCTGTATGCCCGTTGCTGAAGGGTCTCCTCCTGTCTTGAGACGGCTGTGTTATTCACAGTCATGCCTGCGGCGTACTGCTCGAACCTGAGGTGTTTCATCTTCACGGCATCTTTTCTGACGTTCTGGTGGGTCTTCTTGTTATTCTTCGTTCAGACCACTGGTTGAGGGATAGGTGCGTTGTAATTCCAGTTCATGGATAGGATCATGAAAATAGATATGAGCAAAAAGTGACTTTCGACCCTGTTCGTGAAGACCCGTGCATGCCCGTGGAAACCCAGAATCTGGAGCACCTGGAGAAAATCAGCGCTTTGCTTGGTATTCTATATGACATCATAAAAACATCAAGGCAGACATCATAGGACACTACATCATAGGTAGCCAGTCAGAAAATACATCAAGGCAGGCTTCGTGAGTGATGGTCTATATGACATCATAAAGACATCTAGGCAGCCATCATAGGACACTACATCATAGGTAGCCAGTCCTATTGTCTATATGACGGCATCGCTTATATGGCGGCATTGTGAGTCCTATGTAGCCTGACATCATAGGATCATCATAGGACATCATGCAGACATCATAGGCTGTCCTATGATGTCCTATGATCGTGACATACAGACAAACACACAGATTAAATTTATAGAGTGATAGAGTGATAATGATGATGATGATTATTACAGTGGTCCACAGCGTGCATTTGTGCTGCTCTTTGCATGGGTGCTTAGTTTCTGTCAGTGCATTGTATAGTTTTCCACTGTGTGGCCACACCACCTGATTAGGGAATGACTGTGCATGTGACTTGCACTTGTAGGAAGGGACTGATTATAAACGGGTGAGGCTGGTCACAAAGTTCAGTGCATTGGTATTAAGGTGCGTTCTGTGTCAATGTACCTTTGACTATCAAAAAATAACTCTGAAATCAGCAACTTATTATCAATTGCTATTTCAGCAGTAGATTTAGGCAGCAGGAACGCGTATGTAAAGTATGCCTGTTCCTACACCGGGGCAAGAATTTGTTAATGTCCTTTATTTTGATGGACTGATTTTGCAAAAAATCCTTCATAATCCCTTACCTGATTTTTCATTTATTCATTCATTCATTTATTCATTGGCAATCTGTCTGGGGTGTACCCCACCTCTTGCCCAAAGATGCTGGGATAGGCTCCAGCCCCCCACAACCCATAAAGGACTGTTAAGAAGATGAATGAATGAATGAATGAATGAATGAATGAATTGTACACTTTCAGACAAGTGTCATGAACCAAGCCGGTTTGTCCTTCAGGCTCCGTTCTGTGACTTTCCTTTGTGTTTTTTATTTACCTGTGTATTGTGGGTTATGTACTGAGCCGGGGGTTCTCAGGCTCAGTTTCTTAGGTCTTCTGTTTCATATGTATTTATGTATTGCCCTTGCCATGTCATGTCTTATCTTGCATTTGTCTCTAGTCTGTTTCTGAGTTTGTTTGTGTTGTAGTAGTCTCTGACTGGCAGCTGTCAGGTAGCACGTTGGGTCTGCACTTGGCGTGGGCGTTGCCTGTCAGTCTGCCAGCCAGACCACACCCCCTCTCATGACACTCAGCTGTTCCCTTTCCTGTGATTACTTTTCCCGCTTCCTCGTTCAGGTGCATCCTGTCTGTGCCATTAGTCTGTGTATTTAGTCAGCTCATCATTTGTGTTTCATTGCTGGATTATTGTTTGCTTGCTTGTCGCTGCCATGTTATGCTGTGGTTTCTTTATGAAGCTCTGCCACGTTACGCCGTGGTTTTCCTTCTCCACGTTTCACCGTGGATTACTGTAAGTTCATTCGCGTTTGCATTTTTGTACATCTGCACTATTTTGGGACTTAATCTTTATTTTAATAAATTTGTCTGTGGTGTATCCTGCACATGAATCTGTCCTGTCTCTGGCAGCAATTCACAACAGACTAATCCAGCCCAAAAAGATTCAGCAGGTTACACCCAGTCATTATTTTTTTCTTTTTTTTGAACTGTTTCTTTCACTCACCTGCCCATTGGAGCCCTGATGGATTCGGCAGGTAATTCAGTCGAAGGGAGGAAGAAGTGGAGTTGAGAGGAGCTGCAGCACGTTTCCGTGATCGAGGATCTGGTGAGAGGGGCTCAGAACTGCAGATCCCGCGAGGACGAGAGGCTGTGCTGGGGTGGAGTGGCAAACCAGCTGGAGATCAATCCCAGTTTGTGCTTCCATCCCTGTGTGCTCAATCTCCACCTGCCTCCGTTACCGCCAATGCCTCCGCCTCTTTCATCTGCCCCGCAGCATCAGCGTCATCGTTATCCCTCAGCATTCCATCAGAGAAAGCCCTTCTCCTCGTCGACAGCCATCTCCCAGACGTCATGCCCAACAACTCCTGCTGCAAAGCCTCTCCCTGTGCCAGCTGTCTCGCCAGTCTGCGCCCTCTCCACTGTTGCCGTAGCTCCTGTCACTGTGACGTCTCCTCCAGCCACCAAGAGGTCTTCCAGGGCCTCCCCAGGAACACCCACCTCCCTCGCCATGAAAATGGCTACTCCACTCTTCTCCAAGGGGCCTGGATTCACCATAAGCACAGAGAGGGATGACTGCTCATTGTCTGCAGCTGCTAATAACAAGGACCAGGATGACAGGCAAGTGTTTTTTCCATTCTGTTACATCTTACTGTATAATCATAAACCTTGTCTGTCTCCTCGGAGAGAGCCTCAGTTTAAGCAGTCTGCTGAGCTCTCTCCTCCTGCTGCAGCTGCTAATTTCTTCCCTATCCTCTCCGTGTTTCCTCCATTTTTACCCGAGTGTCCGCCGGCCCCAGAACCTAGCCGCCGGACGATGGAGGAACCTGTGGCCCTGGAGGATCCAGCTCCAGAGCCTGCACAGAGCCAACCCTTAGCCTCCTTGCCGGATCCGTCACCGGCGTTGGAGTCTTCACCTGGGGGCACCAGGACTGCTGTAACCATCACGCCTGCTGCAGAGGTTGCAGCAGCAGTGTCAGCACCTGAGCTGAACCTCCATGGGGCCAAGCCCAAGAACACATCGCCCGGATCATCAGAGTCCTGGACGGCGGTGGAGCTCAAGCTCAGGCAAGTGCTCTCTTTTGTCTTTCTCCTCTCTGTACTAGAGCATTCTTGCCTGGCTCTTGATGAGGAGAGCCACGTGCAGCCACCCGCTGCACCTGAGGTTGCCTTGCCAGGCTCTGCCGCTGCCGGCAACCCTGACTTCTCCTCTCCTTGTCCTTTGTCTGAGTTTTCTCCAAGGGTTTTCGGAGAGAATCCAACACCGCTGGACGTATCCAAGGATCCGGGCTCACCGCTGGAGGTCACCATGGGTCCAGCTTCCCCCGCTGAGGTCGTCCCGGATCCAGCTCCCCTTCTGCCTGAGGCTGTCGTGTGGGTTCCTCCGCAGGCTGAGTCTCCGTGGATGTGTCGTCAAGGCCTGGGACCCTCATGGGGGCTGCATCCCAGTGTTAGCCCGAGGTGGGTGCTGTGCTCTGGCATGGACCCGTCATGGGTGCTATGCTCCAGCCCGGGATCCACCATGGGTGCAGCATTGACCCTGTCGGGGTCCACCGTGGGTGCAGCCATGACCCAGTTGGGGTCCACCATGGGCGCAACCATGTCCCAGACCAGGATCCCCGCAGGTGCTACCATTCACTTTACTGCGACCGGCGAAGGTGTCGTCCCTTCTCCTCCTCTTCCAGATGCCGTTGTGGATCCTCTCTCCTCTTCTCAGCCAGACGCCGTCGAGGTCCCCAAGTCTACTCATCAAGACACCATTGTGGCCCCCTCCTCTTCCCTGCCAGACGCTGTCATGGTCCCCTTCTCTCCACCACCAGATGTCGTCGGGGTTCCCCTCCTCCGGTCCGGCCACCCACCAGTGAGCCTTCCGGTGGGTAAGCCGCCTCCTGCTTCACCCCTCCAGTCCTGGTGGCTCAACAGCACTGGCCGGCCGCCTGAAGGACTGAGTCTCGGGGTCGGGTGGCCCATTTCTTCCGGCAGGCCGCCGGACTCTGTCCACCAGACCACCTGCTGGGCCTGGGACTCTGGGTTGCCTCCTGAGCTTCCACACCTCTGGACTTGTGGGGGGGGGGGGGTAATTTTTGTGTTTTTCTGTTGTGGGCCCTGAGCGGGGTTGTTTTTTGTTCCCTCCTAACCTGTTTCCCCCTACCTCCCGCCCTGGTTTGATGGTTGTTGTTCCTGCTGGGGGGGGTGTCTTCTTTCTGTGATGGTACTCTGGGTGTCTGGAATCCACCCCTTGAGAGGGGGGCTCTGTCATGAACCAAGCCAGTTTGTCCTTTAGGCTCCAATCTATGACTTTCCTTTGTGTTTCTTTTTTACCTGTGTATTGTGGGTTATGTACTGAGCCGGGGGTTCCCAGGCTCAGTTTCTTAGGTCTTCTGTTTCATATGTATTTATGTATTGCCCTTGCCATGTCATGTCTTATCTTGCATTTTTCTCTAGTCTGTTTCTCAGTTTGTTTGTGTTGTAGTGGTCTCTGACTGGCAGCTGTCAGATAGCACGTTGGGTCTGCACTTGGCGTGGGCGTTGCCTGTCAGTCTGCCAGCCAGACCACACCCCCTCTCATGACACTCAGCTGTTCCCTTTCCCGTGATTACTTTTCTCACTTCCTCGCTCAGGTGCATCCTGTCTGTGCCATTAGTCTGTGTATTTAGTCAGCTCATCATTTGTGTTTCATTGCTGGATTATTGTTTATTTGCTTGTAGCTGCCACATTACGCCGTGGTTTCTTTATGAAGCTCTGCCACGTTACGCCGTGGTTTCCCTTCTCCACATTTCGCCGTGGATCGCTGTAAATTCATTCGTGTTTGCATTTTTGTACGTCTGCACTATTTTGGGACTTAATTTTCACTTTAATAAATTTGTCTGTGATGTATCCTGCACGTGAATCTGTCTCATCTCTGCTGCTTCAAAGAGGCAGCAATTCACGACAGACAAGTACACACATTAAGCATTTATTTATTTATTTATCCTCTCCTTAAGTGAACAAAATATGCAACACTGTTTTTTTTTTAATATAACCACCGGACTTCTGTACTCCCGTGCACCTGGACCAGTGTGGCCTGCCAGAAAAGAGCTGTCACTGCAGACAAAGGAAAGCCAGCAGGTGCGTGCAAAACCAGCACTCATCATTATCTAATTTATGACCGTTATTACAGTTAATTCATCATCATTCACTGTCATTCTTTTAACAGAATGATTCAAAATGAAAGCATCCTGATGGTTGTTTTGAATTAAAACAATAATTTTGCATTCAGCAGAGGAGGGAATATTAATGGACCTCAGGCCACGATCTGATGAACAGCCCACTCTTCTGCAGTTTTACGGAAGAGTTCAGATGACAGTGCCGTGGATATGGCAGGTGTCCCGTGTCCCATGATAATATAACTGAAGGAATTTTTATAACTCTGTCAAAATCATGGATAAAGAGAAAGACAGGCATAATCTCTGAATTGTACAGCTCTCTTCCATGCATAACTATGATTACACCTTAGACCTCGTGCTCCTGTTTATTAAAGGCAAAGAGATCAAAACACCCACAACACCCTACACAAAATTCATTTTTACACTGTTGTAATAGCAAAATGGACTTGGACACATCGCATAAATGTTCTCTGCACTTTAGACAATAGACTGTTGACTAGATTGTTAACATTGCAAACCAGAGTGTGGTCTGTTGAAGCTGTTTTCTTTTATCCAAGATGGTGGACGGCTGCAAAACTTTCTCCTATATCTTGAAAACTAAACCGTGAAACATGTTTCTGGAAGCATTTTTGGCTAATGACTCAAGTGCAAGTCATTATTTTACAGGTAAGGGCAGAAATAAATGGCTTAGTTGCTGAATATGGGGGCAGTGGTGGCCTAATGGTTCAGGATGTTGACTGGTGGCTGGCAGGATCAGATCTGGGTGGGACAGATAACATAACAGCGTTGCCCCACCCTCCTAAACCCCACTGTAGTGCTCTTGAGCAAGGTGCTGAATCCCAGTTGCTCCAGTGGAGCTGCTCAGTGGCCACAGGTCAGTGTGGTTGTACTGGGCAGCTTCCAGGAGTGAATGTGAACAGGGTGTCCTTGAAATAGAGAGGTTGCCTCTCCATAGACCTTCCCTGTATAAATGAAAGCACCAAGGTGCAGCTGCCTCGGTGCGACTTCTACTGGCCCAACCTAGTTATTACAATACCTTTCTTTCATGGCTTCATTGAGGGTGTAATGGTGAGTTAAATTTGTGTTTATTTTGAAAAGAAAGGCTTATCTCGAAATTCTGGCACATTAAATGTCAAGAATTGACATGGCTTGTATCATGATACAAGCCTTTATTTCCACTTGATTTTGACCGGGTGAGCTGAAAAGCTGGTAACACACACACAACCACACACAGACCCACTGAGTGATTACTGTATGCCTCCGCTGCACTGACATATAATAAAGGTTAAATAAATATGACTTCACATTTCAGTAAAGGCAGCTAGTTTCAAAGATCAGCCCGATTTCCCTGAAATGATCGCTTCGAGGCACCTGCACCTCATTTGCGTGCAGTAAAGCGGGCCTCAGTTTCATGTTAATAAATGAACAGGTGGCCAATGGGGCCACCTTAACTTGCTGCTAGGCCCTGGGATTGAGAGGTTTTGAAGCCCCTCCCCAACATAATCTCAATTTAAAAATGTGTAATAGCTACGTTTTTAATAATGGGTTGAAGTTATACAGCACTTTTCATGACACCTAAAGACATTTTACAATGAGTCCATTATTCATTCACTCCACAGACAATGATAGTGGTAAGCTACTTCTGTAGCCACAGCTGCCCTGGAGCAGATGGACGGAAACATGGGTGCCAATCCATGCCAACAGCCTCTCCGACCACCACAGAATATTTATTCACATTCATACATCAGTGTCATGAACCATGAACACACTGGACATAAGGTGGGTAAAGTGTCTTGCCCAAGGACACAACAGCAAGGTGGGGGGGATTTGAACCGGCAACCCTCCAGTTATTGGGTGACCTGCTCTACCTCCTGAGCCACTACGGCCTCATTTTTGTTTCTCTTTGAGAAATAATGCAGCTTTGAGCTAGAAAATACAACTACACTGCAAAAAGTCAAATATAAGTAAAATGAAATAAATTAAGGCTGTTTATGCTTGTTTTGTTTTTTTTGTCTGACAAGATATTAATTCTTGCTGTGCAGTTTGTGTAAGAAAACTGTACATGCCTTCCAATAGTTTTAACTTGTTTTACACCGTTTGATAAGTCAAATTTTCTTGCTCTGTTGGCAGATGATTTTGCTTAAAGTAATCAAAAAAAAATTCCAACAATTGATAATTCTAGTTAAAATTAGAAAAATATCTGCCAACAAAGTAGGATTAAAGTGCTTAAAACAAGTAAAAACCTTCATAAAACAAGTAAAATCTTACAGAAGACTGCACAACAAAAAGAAATTCTTGTCAAAATTATCTTGTGAGAGAAAAACAAGCATAAACCCTTGATGTAAGATATTTTTTCTTACTGAGATTTCCCCTTTTAAGTGTGACAGATAACTACTGCCTTTGGCATAAAACTACATCAGTGAAGTATTCCTAATTCAAAAGCTGGATTCATGTTGCATTTCCCCTCTGGTCCACTTTGGTCCGTGTGCATCTTGGATGAGCCTGGCGTGCATGCAGTGCTGTACATGCTCACTTTTTTTGTCTACCAGGCCAAGTGGTTGACGCATGCACACAACTGTTATTTGTAGTTTCACCCCAGCCCTATGAGTAGCACAAATGCGCCAACACACCAGTTTGTCCACCGGCTATAAATGCAAGAGCGACACACTTTTTTATTTTTTTTAGCAACAACAATTGGATCTTTCAAGGAAAAGGAGGAATTACCATTTTCAGTGCTCTTCTCTGCTCAAGCTGCTGCTGCTGCAAAATGATCTATGTATGTTTATTCTCGTCTTCCACTTCCTCTTCATCTTCTTTGTCTACTTTGACTTTGTATGCTGTGTTAGTAGCGCAACCTCATGAATGGGACGTTCAATTTTGCGCATACGCAGTCAACGTAGTCAGGCCGCACAATCAGAACATTTGGGCTGCATGTGGTCGTCCTCAGAGGAGCTCTGCAGACACTAGCAGACTGGAGGATATAATGTAAATTTCGTCACACAAGCCTTTCAGTTGCGCATACACAGAAAACAGAGGTGCAGCATGAATCCAGCTAAACAGTGAACAACAGCAGCAAAGTAGGAAAGTAGGCAAGAGACGTAAAGAACTAAAAGAACTCTATCATGCCATCAGTGACACACAAACAGCGCATCCAGACCTATTCCTCATCACAGCAGGAGACTTCAACCATGCAGATATAAAGGCCCTACAACCAAATCTACATCAACATTCCGGTTCCGGCGCCACACGAGTTGGCTGCCTTTTGCAACAGCGGCTCAATTCTGAGTCTTTTTATCTTCCATCTTCTTTCTGATCTGGTGATAACTTTTTGATCCGGCACACCTTTCATTCTACGTATATATATCACAGACATACAGATCGCCCCAAAGGTCTCCCGAGTCGGCGGACGGAGCCTCTGTTTACAGCAGGAGACGATACAGCAGGGAAGAGCTAGCTAACACTCAACTGCCACCCAGTGCTAACGGAGAAACTCGACATACCGGGAGAACTGAAGCGAAAACGACACGGGTGCCGGGCTGGAGTTTAGGCGGCGTGTAAGAAATATAAGACAGAATAATAAAGAGCGATGGCAAGAACCAAGCAGACCGCCTGCAAATCTACTGGAGGAAAAGCCCCCAGGAAACAGCTGGCCACCAAGGCTGCTTGGAAAAGCGCTCCGGCCACCGGCGGAGTGAAGAAATCTCACCGTTACAGGCCCGGTACTGTGGCTCTGAGAGAGATCCGTCGCTACCAGAAATCCACGGAGCTGCTCATCTGTAAGCTGCCCTTCCAACGCCTGGTGAGGGAGATCGCTCAGGACTTCAAGACCGACCTGCGCTTCCAGAGCTCCGCCGTCATGGCTCTGCTGGAGGCCAGCGAGGCCTACCTGGTGGGTCTCTTCGTGGACACCAACCTGTGCGCCATCCACGCCAAGAGGGTCACCATCATGCCCAAAGACATCCAGCTGGCCTGCCGCATCCGCAGAGAGAGAGCTTAGACTTTCTGCTACACATCCACCAACCACAATGCTCCGCACTGTGTGCCTATATATGTATATATATATATATATATATATATATATATATATATATATATATATATATATATATATATACAGTATACTACCGTTCAAAAGTTTGGGGTCACTTACAAATTTCCTTATTTTTGAAAGAAAAGCTGTTTTTTTCAATGAAGATAACTTTAAACTAATCAGAAATACACTCTAATATCTAATATACATTGCTAATGTGGTAAATGACTATTCTAGCTGCAAATGTCTGGTTTTTGGTGCAATATCTACATAGGTGTATAGAGGCCCATTTCCAGCAACTATCACTCCAGTGTTCTAATGGTACAGTGTGTTTGCTCATTGCGTCAGAAGGCTAATGGATGGTTAGAAAACCCTTGTGCAATCATGTTAGCACAGCTGAAAACAGTTTAGCTGGTTAGAGAAGCTATAAAACTGACTTTCCTTTGAGCAGGTTGAGTATCTGGAAAAAATTATTATTTCAAATACAAATCATTATTTCTAACCTTGTCAATGTCTTGACAATATTTTCTATTCATTTTACAACTCATGGTGGTAAATAAGTGTGACTTTTCATGGAAAACACAAAATAATTGTCTGGGTGACCCCAAACTTTTGAATGGTAGTGTATATCTACACTACCGTTCAAAAGTTTGGGGTCACATAGAAATTTCATTATTTTTGAAAGAAAAGCACTGTTTTTTTCAATGAAGATAACTTTGAACTAATAAGAAATACACTCTAATGTCTAATATACATTGCTAATGTGGTAAATGACTATTCTAGCTGCAACTGTCTGGTTTTTGGTGCAATATCTACATAGGTGTATAGAGGCCCATTTCCAGCAACTATCACTCCAGTGTTCTAATGGTACAATATGTTTGCTCATTGCGTCAGAAGGCTAATGGATGATTAGAAAACCCTTGTGCAATCATGTTAGCACAGCTGAAAACAGTTTAGCTGGTTAGAGAAGCTATAAAACTGACCTTCCTTTGAGCAGGTTGAGTATCTGGAAAAAAGTATTATTTCAAATACAAATCATTATTTCTAACCTTGTCAATGTCTTGACTATATTTTCTATTCATTTTACAACTCATGGTGGTAAATAAGTGTGACTTTTCATGGAAAACACAAAATAATTGTCTGGGTGACCCCAAACTTTTGAACGGTAGTGTATATCTATATCTATATCTATATCTATCTATCTATCTATCTATCTATCTATCTATCTATCTATATCTATATCTATATCTATCTATCTATCTATCTATCTATCTATCTATACAGTATATATATATATATATATATATATATATATATATATATATATATATATATATATATATATATATATATATATATATATATATATATATTTATTTATTTATTTATATTAATATGTACATATGTATACTAGCTGCTCTTGTTTTTTTTTTTTTTTCTTGCCTTCTGATTGTTGCTCTGAGTGTTGCTATCCCTGTGCTGTTGCAATCCTGGAATTTCCCCATTGTGGGACTAATAAAGGCTTATCTTATCTTATCTTATCTTATCTTATCTTATCTTATCTTATCTTACATGTAGACTTCCCAACAAGAGGAGACAATTTGCTGGACCTGGTGTACACAACTCACAAAAAAGCATACAGAGCCCCCCCCCCCCCCCCCCCTTCCCCACCTGGATCTCTCTGATCACATCACCATCTTGTTAAGCCCAGCATACAAACCCGGAGTTAAAACAATCAGACCAACAAAAAAAGCATGTACATACGTGTGTGGCCAGTGGGGGCCTCTGATGCTCTGTAAGACTGTTTCAGCACTACAGACTGGGACACTTTCAAGCATGCAGCCACTCACAATGGACACACAAACCTAGAGGAGTTCACTGAGGTAGTTATAGCATATATAGCTAAATGCATTGATGATGTCATTCACTGCAAAACCAACACTGTTCATGTCAACCAAAAGCCATGGATGACAGCAGAGGTCCACAGGCTCAGGACTTCAGGGCCAGCAACACTGCAGGACTAACAGCAGCTAGGGCCAACCTGTCCCGTGGCATCAAGGAGGCAAAACGACAATACAGCAAGGAAATATCCAGCCACTTCAGCAACACCAGAGATGCATGTTCCCTCTGGGGTGGTATACAGACCCTCACCAACTACAAACCTTCACCTCAGACCTGTGTGAGTGACATCACATTGCTTAACAACCTAAATGACTGCTTTGGCCGCTTTGAAGCACAAAACAGCACATCAGCACATAAGACCACCCCTCCTCCAGACAAGCAGGCCATAAGTCTGAATCCGGCTTGTGTGAAAAGGACCCTCTGCTGGATCAATCCATGCAAGGCAGCTGGACCAGACAACATACCGGGTCGCGTTCTGAAGGACTGTGCAGAGGAGCTCAAGAATATCCTGGCCGACATCTTCAACATCTCCCTGACTCAAGCTGTTGTCCCCACATGTTTCAAAACTGCCACCATAATACCAGTCCCAAAGAAGCCCGTCCCATCCAGCTACAATAATTACCGGCCTGTAGCACTGACCCCCATTATAATGAAGTGCTTTGAGCGGCTGGTCATGCAGAACATCAAGTCCATTCTCCCTCCCTCCCACGACCCATATCAGTTTGCATACAGGTCAAACAGATCCAGAGAGGATGCCATCGCTGCTGCTCTCACCCAGCCCTCACCCACCTGGACTCAAAGAGCCCCTACGTGCGAATGCTGTTCTTGGACTTCAATTGAGTATTCAACACAATCATCCCCAAGCACCTAATACAAAAACTCAGACACTTGGGACTCAAAATCTCTCTCTGTAACTGGGTGCTGGACTTTCTTACAGGGAGGCCACAGAATGTGCGGGTTGGCAGCAACACATCCAAGACCATCACACTGAGTACAGGGGCCCCAAAAGGGTGCGTGCTCAGCCTGCTGCTCTTCACCCTGCTGACCCATGACTGTGCACCAGCCTACAACACCAACCACATCATCAAGTTTGCGGATGACATGACAGTGGTGGGCCTCATCACCAACAGCGAGAAGGCCAACTACAGAAATGAGGTGAGCCAACTGGTCCAGTGGTGTAAAGACAATAACCTCTTCCTGAACGTGGGAAAAACCAAGGAGGTTGTGGTCGACTTCAGGAGGGGACACACACAGCATCCCCCTCTGATCATCGATGGAGCAGCTGTGGAGAGGGTGAGCAGCACCAAGTTCCTGGGGGTGCACATCTCTGAGGACCTCTCCTGGTCCAACAACACCACTTCACTGGCCAAGAAGGCTCAAGCTCACCTCCATTTCCTTCAGAAACTGAGTAGAGCATGAGTCCCACCCCCCATCATGTGCTCATTCTACCGGGGCACCATTGAGAGTATCCTCACAAGCTGCATCATGGTGTGGTATGGAAGCTACATCGCCT
Source organism: Pholidichthys leucotaenia (assembly GCA_020510985.1). NCBI lineage: Eukaryota > Metazoa > Chordata > Actinopteri > Cichliformes > Pholidichthyidae > Pholidichthys > Pholidichthys leucotaenia. The sequence continues at coordinate 261,785,437 of CM035837.1, forward strand.
CCTGTCAGAAGACACTACAACGCACAGTGAAAGCAGCCAGCAAAATCATCGATGCCCCCCTGCCTCCCCTCTCGGACATCTACCTCACCCGCAGAGCCATCAACATTGCAGGTGACAGATGCCTCCTACCCCTCACACTCCCTCTTCAGCTCCCTGCCCTTGGGGAAAAAGTACTGGAGCCTCCGGGCCCGCTCCACAAGACTACTAAACAGCTTTGTTCATCAGGCCATCAGGACCCTGAACTCTGTCCACGCCCCCACCCCCCCTTCCCCTGGACTGTAACACACTCACCCGTACAATAACCACCTCAGCTGCTGGCACAGAAAGACTGGCACATCAACAGTAATACATTTGCTGCTGCACATCTCTGCACTTTATTGCAACCATTTGCACAAATGCCATATCTGCTGCTGTCTGTCATCGCAATACTGATCATGTGCAGTCCTATCTGTCGCTGTCTGCACCTACACTACCGCATTGAACTTCGTACTACGAATATTACTGCTCTACTTCTCGAGTTATTGTTTAATTTGACCTTGTTGGATTTTTTCGCCTTTGTTATATTATTCTGTTTCTTCTTAATCTTTACTTTTAATCTATCCGAAATAAAGATTCATTCATTCATTCAAACGCTGTGAATACTTTCCGGATGCACTGTACAAAGAGTATGTCTTACCATTTTAGAAGTTCTTTCTTCTGGCCTTTTTTTTTTAAAGAAAACTCCTTCATCATGTCCTTTAAGTTCAGCTCACAAATATCGTCATACTCTATGGATGCATGCTTGATCCAGTCTACTTTATACCAAATTCAGAGTCCACTGTCCCACGCACAGCTGTCTGATGTAAGCAGTCATGGTCTTCCTGCTCCCTTGGCCCTTCTCCTCCAGGTGACTGCTTTAACAGCCCACCTGTCTCCTCCATGCAGTTATTAGCAGCTCCGCCTCCACTCGATGCTCCAGCTTAGAAAAATCCTTTATGCTTTGGGATTTGTTGAGCAATTCATTTTTCCTAAGCTCTTTTTCCTCTCAATAATTTTATGAGCGCCACTCTCAAACTTTTTTCCGGACATTTTGACTGAGCTAATTACTGGGGAGGCAGTGGCTCAGGAGGTAGAGCAGGTCGTCCAATAACCGCATGGTTGGTGGTTTGAATCCTGCTCTCCCCAGATATCCTGCCGTTGTGTCCCTGGGCAAGACACTTCACCCCCAATTGCTCCTGGTGGGTCTGGAAGCGCCATGTTAGGTAGCATGCTGCCATCAGTGTGTGAATGTGTGTGTGAACAGGTGGATAGCAGGATCTGTAAAGTGCTTTGGTCATCAAGAGATGAGAATAAAAGCGCTATATAAGTGAATGCCATTTACCATTTTAATCTCACTGGTGCTTGCATAGACACATGTCAAAACAATTCCTCTGATACGCTATTATTATATAGTAACCACGTGAGGCACTTGTAAATTAGACCCATCAGCAACCACACATAAATATCAAGTGATGGACATAAAATTTGACCAATTAAAAGCAATGTGATCTTTTTCATTGGCTCATGATAGGCCTCTGATCTACGTAGGCCCCTGGGCTTCAGCCCAGCCTAGCCCGTTCATTAAGGCAGCCTTGGTGACCAACCGCTCTTTCTCTTGAATGTAGAGGCACCGTGATCTGAATGCATTACAAGATAACAAATGGGAAGCAGAGAAATGTAAGCTAAGGTGGACAGCCCCATTAGTGATTGTGACTACTGCACATCTGCTCTAAATATGTTGTGTGTTGTATTGCAGGGGACAACAAGGGAGTGTGCATGGCACAGAACAGAAAATTTGTTTTTCATACAGCCATCAAAACAGGACTGTTCAGTCTGAGCATTATCAAAACAAAATGAATCACTTATCCATGAAAAATCCATTTGAAATTACGTTTTTATGATTTTTTTTTTCTCTATCTTCCTGTGGATTGAACTGAAGTATTGATATTCAGCCCTTCCCCATGTAATTGTCGTATCGAGAGGGAGCAGCTTGTGGCCACATGTCATAGGAAGACACTGTTTCCCATTTATAATTCACACACAGAATAGAAACTGTTGGAATTAGAGGGTAATTATGGTAGAGAAAGTTTATGAGGGTTGAGAGAAAGAGAGAGAGAGAGAGAGAGAGAGAGAGAGAGAGAGAGAGAGAGAGAGAGAGAGAGAGAGAGAGAGAGAGACATCCAAATGGAGGAGTGTGGTGGGGAAAGTTAATTTTTATTGTTGTTCTTACTGTGTTTTGCTGCAGCTGGTGATGAATGACAGACAGAGCGCTCTCAGCTGGAGGAGGATGGCTAATGGAATTGTACTGCATCAACCCTAAGATTCATGAGGAAAACACACCGGGTTACTATTATTCTTTCTAAATGCCGTGCCTTGTTAAGGACATCCTGCTTCATGCAGAGAACACAAAAAAAGCCCTTCCAAAAAGATTTGGATGTTGTATTCTCTGCATTCACTCATGTTGTTTCGCTTCATTGTGACATTAGCTGCAGAGAACGGAGACTTGTTTTGTTTCTTCCAAAAATCTTTTTTTTTTTAGTCAGGCAAGTGCTTTCTTAATTGGTTGTTGCAAGACATCTGTATAGGAGAAGGGTTTCATCCTGTTGATGACATATTGCAGGTGCACAGTAGGTGAATGGAAAGAGGACTTGAAAAAGTATTCTGTGTTGATTCAGTTTGAGGTGTAATTCTACACTGATGATGTTCAGCAGAGCGTGAAACCAGGCGAGATGAGAGTGCCGTCATATATTGCTTTCTCCTTGCTGTCTGCAAGTTGTATCCTTCAAGGTGCACAGTCTGCTCAAGTTTACCCTTCAACTGACCAAAGTGCTTTTTTCAACATGTTTTATAGTCATTGCTTCACTCTTGTATTTGCTGTATTCAGTGCTAGGAACGGGTATTGCTTTGGTAAATGAAGGAACACATGCAGAGTGGATTAAGTCATCATATAAAGTAGCATTGATTATTCTCATTAGATCCCCCACCACCACCTACCTCTCTGCCTCCCTTCATCCCACAGCTTACTGCTTCTCCAGTTAAATGAGTTGTAGCCAGTGACCGGTCGCATCGATGGACAAATCATTACTCAGCACCGAGGAAGTCAAGCAAGTCATTTTTTATAGGCAGGGACAGAGTAAAAGCAGAGTAAAAGTCAGAAGGAAAAACGCAAGACGTCACTTTATCATTAATGCTAAACTGCATCCAGTGCCTGTGTGTTTCACTGTGTGTGTCTTGGAATTTTCCATCATCCACCCCACACTATATTCTTCATTTTCCAGTCTGCAGGTCTAACTTCTTTAGAGGATATTATGGTCCCTTGCCATCAGGAAAGCCCATTACTGCATCGACAAAGCTTTATCCATGGAGGTATAGTTTTACTTTTCCCTCTCTCTCTCTGTGTTTGTATGTGTGTAAGTGTGATAATGTGATCAGAAACTTTACAGTCGTGTCGGGTAATGTCTGGGAAAGCATCATTTATCGTTTGGTAAAATGGAAGCTGTGGACATTGAGGTGGATTCAATGTCAAGATGAAAAGTTAATCTGTCATGCCAGAGCAATTTTAATTGTACGCCCACTTTTAATCCATCTCTGTCGGCAGAAAATCTATTAATATTCAGTGATTCTGAAAAATATAAGATGAAATTCAATTCTATTTTAATCCTTCATACAAATGTTCTATTGTCGATTCCTTCTTCAAACTTGGAAGGGGTAGTTATCGTTTGAAAAAAAAACCATTTGCATTAATTGTTTCACTTAGTTTTGTTCAGTTGTGTCACTAAAATTCTGACAGGATTGGCAGATAAAGGACCAAATGGGCAGACACAACGAGACCAGTCAGTAAGTCAGTAAGTCAGTCTTCCGGCAAGCTGTTTTCAGGCCTGCCGGTCTGGCATGGCCGCCCTAAGGTTTCCAGCTGGTATCCCAGTGTCTTTGTCTAGGACCATTTTTAGAATGGTACGGGGTCTCCCAACTTTACATCTCGCCTCAGGTTCCCAGAGCAATACTTGTATAGCTGGCTGGTCATGGCGGAGGACATGACTGCACAGCACCATTCGACGTTTGACTATAATGTTTGAGAGGCTTGGGAGGGAGCCGTAAAGTAGATCATTTGACCAAAGGTCCTGCCAGCTGATGTTAAGAACCCTTCTTATCATTATGGTATATATGCCGTTTGAGGACTGCGCTTTCGCTTTGGTCATTGACCAAGACTCTGATCCATAGATAAGGATGCATTCAACAGATACTTTAAACACCTTTATTTTTGTGTCTCTGGACAGGGGGGCAGCCCAGATTTTGGAGAGAATAGGGCCTTTTCCACTAGCACGCTTTAGCGCGACACGGGACGGCTCAGCACGCTTTGTACGCTTTTCCACAAGCCCCAACACGGTTTAACAGCCGCGATTCTCAGCCCCGCTGCAGGGCAGGGTACAGCAGTGCTGAGCTGTGCCGTGTTGTGACGTTAACAGACTGGTCGCCGCTGATTGGTCAGGTCGTAACCGGCGCTGATTGGTCAGGTTGTAACCGCCCCTCTCCTCCTCCTCATCTACCAAATCTTCACGACCTTCTCAATAAAGTTTTTGAAAAAAAAAAAAAAGAAGAATCTTCACGACCGCCTTTACTCAGCACGCAACCACTGTTGGCGGTTCCTTTTCAGTGTATTGCTGTGCTATTTTCATTTATTCTTTATCGAAAATGGCTTCGCGTAATAAGGGTGTTCCATGGACCGATAGAAGGAGCTGCAGTGTCTGCTCACTGCATTGTCAGACGAACGTATCCAGCGCAAGTTAGACGGAGCCGCCCGGAATGAAAAAATATACCGGGAGGTCTCGACATCGGAGTCCTTTAACGGTGAGTTTTAATTTTTTTTTATTGTGCGTTTTTTCGCAAATATATTCGGTAAGACGCTCAGTTTATTTATGCAATAAAAAAGCTGTTCATTTGTGGATGATCGCTGCTTTATTGCAGCACACTGCGGACTAAAGCTTTTATTGTAATTATTCATGTGAACAATACGCTGAAATAACCTTATGTATTCTTGTTAAAAACTATTGTCTTTTATGTATATATTGCACTTTCGTGCTGTATTTTATTGTGTGCATTTTCCTTGTAGAATCATCCCACGCGTCCGCCGCGACAACCCGTCCAGATTAATTCAACCGAGCCTTCATGACCCACAGCTGGCAGAGACGGCTTCATTCTACCGAGCCTCAGCACTCAGTGGTCGGCGTGTATAAAATGTCGATTAACCTTCATGTTGTGTTGCAAAGTTTTTTTTTATTTTAATATTTTGTATATAATAAAATGGAATTGTTTTGGAAAGTGTGGTTTGTCTGTTATAACACTGAATTATAAAACAGTATAATTACATAGAAATTCCATTGCCTAGTCTGATCAAAATGATGGTGAGTGTCAACCATTGTAAAGGTAATGTAATTTTTAACTAGACCAAAAAAGAAATCTTTTTGTAAGCTTTCTGTTCTTTTTATTGAAATATCATAAAAAATTAGCACCAAGTCAAAGGTACAAGTATATGTAAATTGAATGTTCTATCGGCATTCCAAATTCAGAGATTTACAATACTTTAGAAGGAGAGTAGCATCATCTAAACGGAAAATAATAATACTGTTGTTCCAAACGTTGACCTGAAGGTGAAAAACATGAATTTTTTTAATTCAGTACATCCAAAATGCCCTAGGATGTGGTGTTGGACAGTGTGCCACCGTCTCATTATTTAATACGAATAAAAACAAGTTTCAGCTCATTATTTCTAGGTCATTTGGCAGTTAATTCAAAACAAAAGTGACTTGTGTTGTTGCAGCTTAATTATGAGATAAAATTAATTGTGAGATAAAACCACAGAGCGAGCAAGGCAATAATCCTTGGATCCTCCATTTTTTGTCTCGTGTAAATAAGGACTCAGTCCGGTGCGTAACGTCACGGGAGTGTGGCCCCGCCTCGCTGAGAATCTGCTGCTGCCCCGCTTCTAAAACCTCCTAACACAAACCATCACAGCACAAGCACAACACCGTGCTAGTGGAGACAGAAGCATTCCGAGCCGTACTGAAGTGAATCGAGCCGTACCGAGGTGTGCTGGGCTAGTGGAAAACAGGCTATTGAGAGCTACCCAGGCCTTAGCCTTTCTGCATTCGATTTCATGTGCAGTATTCGTCCTGCTACCAAGATATTAGAAGTCTCTTGATTGACAGCTCTCTTGATAACAGAGCTGTCAAGTGTATGTATGTCCTGGACAGATGACAGGTTTATGTGCATCAATTTTGTTTTGCTTGTGTTCAACTGAAGGCCGACAGACTTGGCAGCGAGCTTGATGCAATGTAGAAGCACCTCAACAGAGGTAACGGTGTCCTCAAGAACATTAATATTATCAGTGAAATCGAGATCTGTTAGATGGACAGCGGGATGGTGTGAGATACGTCGGTGCATAAGTGTGAGACCATTGTCTGCATGAAGGGCTATGTGGAGGGCATAGTCTAAGGCAGATGAAGAGTAGAGGTGCTAGTGGGTCTCCTTGGAGGACACCAGAGTTGATAAGAGAATTCCACAGTTATACTGTCAGGCGTTACAACAACGGCCATATTATTGACATACATTGTTTTGATTGCTGGAACCATAGCAGGTGGAATGCCATAGGCCCGGAGGATGGAAAACATTGTGTCCCGTCTGATAGAATCAAATGCCTTCTTGTAGTCTATGAAGACTATCACTCCTTCTTAATGATGGTTTATGAGCTCTTCAATGATACACCAGAGAGCTAGGATCTGGGCGGCAGCAGAACAGAACTGATGGAAGCCATTTTGATTTGGTTGCAGGAATTTATCCATTACAGGTCTCAACCTATTAAGCAGCAGTCTGTTGTAGTCTTTAGAGGCAACTTGGGGTAGACTGATTCCTCTGTAGTTGTCAGTCAGCATCAGGTTTCCTTTCTTAGGAATTGGAATGATGCAGGAAAGACTCCATTCCTTTTTTTTTTTTTTTTTTTGTTACTTATTTGTACCCGTAGGTAGATTTGGTTTGCAGTCTGGTGACAAGCCACCGGCTGCCGGTCGCTGCGTGTGCGAGCGCCCTAAACCTACCTGTTTTTGGTATGCGGGAGGAAACCGGAGAAATCCCGCAGTAAACCCACGCAACACGGGGAGAACATGCAAACTCCACACAGCTCACTGTTGGTCGGGGGCTGGAATCGAACCCACGATCTCATGATCCCCGCGATCCCCGGCCGAGGGTAAAACTGTGCTGCCACAGTGCTAAACCACTGCGCCACCGTGCAGCCCCAAAGGAATGGCAATAGACCATTCCTTTGGTCTATTGCCTGATAGTGTCACAACTCGCTCTCGCCTGTCTCCCACTTCAGCTGCGCGCACACCTGCGTCTCATCAATCTCGGGCTATATAGCCCGCTCCACCTGGAGCCTCGGCCTGGAGCCGTCTGCTCATCAATGCTTTTCACTCCAGCACACGCCCGCTCCCTTACGGCCTGCGCTCCTCGGATCATCCTTCTCCCTACACGTAAGCTATTCTCCACTTACCTGCTCTCCAGTTTCGGTGGATCCTCTGGCTGCGGACTTTCCTCCCACGTCCTTGCCATCACTCTCCTCTCCGCGCTGAGCGCGCCTCGGGACACTGTCTTCCAGGCAGGAGACCTGCGGCTTTAGCCAACACCAGCCACCTTACCACCTGCAAGTAAGCACCAGATTGAATATTAATTCCGCTGGGTGTTTGCCGGCTGTTAACTTCTGTGTGTGCTCTCATTACACCCTGCTCTCACACACTCAGACACCAATTATTGTTTAATAAAATCATTGAATTACACTCGAGCCTGTGTGTGTGTTCCCTGGGCCCGGACTTATGCCAGATAGAGTGTTGTTACAGAACATGCAGAGTAGTTCCCTCATGATTGGAAGCTTCCATAGCTCAATAGGAAGGCCATCCATCCCTGGTGCACGGCCATTTTTCATTTGGTCAACAGCAATGTCAATCTCAGCTTGACTGAATGGGCCTGTTTCGATTTGCTGGTTTATTTCAAAGAGTTGGAGGATCTCACTTGGACCTTCTGGAGAAGAACTGTCAGGGGAAAGGAGCCTTTGAAAATGGTCCTTCCATAGCGACAGACGGTCTTCGCCTTGAATGAACACCATCTGGGATGATTTGTTGGATAGCTTTTTTTACAAGTCTCCACATGCCTTTTGTGTCTGTCCAGGAGTTATTGCCCTCAAACCACGATAGAATGGTTTGAACTCTGAGTTCCTCTTGGTTTTATAAACCGAACTCAAAGCATCCTGGGCAGCTTGCGTTGATTGAACACTGGCCTCAATAGTGGCATGGCAAACCTCCTCAACAATGAATGAATGAATCTTTATTTCGGATTGATGAAAAGTAAAGATTAAAAAGAAAGGAACAGAATAATACAACGAAGGGGGGGGGGGAAACATCTTACAAGGTCAAATTAAACAATAACTCCTCTGATCATACAGTTCAACGTTTTATCTGAAATGGGTGATGGCTGAAGCCGCAGCTTATATTGCCCACCCATATTCCATCCAAGAATTCAAAAGAAAAACAAAACAAGAGCGATTACAATTCAGAACAAAGCTAAGACAAAACGTGACAAAAAGCTAAGGAACAACACAACACAGACTGGACATGACAATCCTTATGTGATTTTACATGTCGTCTTGTACTATGTTTGGAGTATTTCTTCCTTTAGTTTTTGTTTAAATTGTCCAAGCTTTGTACATGATTTTAATTCAGGTCCAAAAGCATTCCACAATCTGACTCCTTGCACTGAGACACAGTGTTGCTTGGTGGTAGTTCTCACGGAAGGTTTTTGAAATATACATGTTCCTCTGAAATGATATTGTTTCTCCCTTATTTGGAACAACTTTTGGATATTTGCAGGCAGTGATAGATTCTTCACTTTAAACATTATTACTGCAGTTTTAAAGTCAACCAGATCTTTCAACTTGAGAGCTTTTAATTTAAGAAAAAGTGGGTTTGTTGGTTCCCTGTAAGCTGCTTTGTTTATTATTCTAATAGCTCTCTTCTGAAGCATAAAGATTGGATATATGTTTGTTTTATATGTATTTCCCCATACTTCAGTACAATATGTCATGTATAGGAGTATTAATGAATGATACAAACTATATAGTGTGGGTTGATTCAGCAAATATTTCACTCTGTGTAGTATTGCAATTGATTTAGATATTTTACCTTTAATATAATTAATATGTGACTTCCAACACAGTTTATTATCAATTATTACTCCAAGAAATTTAGTTTTGGATACCCTTTCAATCTCTACACTATTTACACTGAGTTTAGATACTAAGTTGTTGTGATGGTTGTTAAAAACTATAAATTTTGTCTTACTTAAATTGAGCATTAATTTGTTTGAATCAAACCACAGTTTAAGCTTTCCTAATCCCTTTCTGAGTGTATCCAAAAGTTGTTCCAAATTGCTTCCACTGCATAATAAATTAGTGTCATTGGCAAACAATATTAAATCTATTTTTTCCAAAACTTTACATACTGTATATCATTTATATACATATTGAATAACAGTGGCCCCAAAACTGAATCCTGTGGGACTCCACAAGTAACCTTCAGTAACTGTGAGTTTTTGTTACCAACACATACATACTGATATCTATTCTTTAAGTAACTACATAACCAGGACATTGCTACCCCTCTAATATCACAATTTTGTAGTTTCTTCAACAATAAATTATGATCCACTGTATCAAATGTTTTTTTTAAGATCCAGGAATACCCCAACTAAATACTCTTTATTTTCAACGGCAGTTGACATTTTTTCTTTAAATTCCATTAGAGCAAATGCAGTTGTCCTCTTGTGTCTGAACCCATATTGCTGCTCACACAATAAATTATTCTTCATTATGAAGATGTCAGACTCAGAATCAGAATCAGAATCAGATTTATTGCCATTGTTCATGTAGTAAACGAACTAGGAATTTGTCTCGGTGCAATGCTGCAACATTAAACATGATAAAATAAAGGAAATAAACTATACATGCAATAAAGTGTAGAATAAGAGTGAGTGATACTGGTCAGCAGTTAAAATATATTAGCGAGCAGCAGATACTGTGGAGAACCATATAGTGCAGTCGGTAATGCAGGAAGAAAACAGTGATGATTGACATGAGACTGGTTGAGCTGCTGTACATAGTGCACGAGAGTCAATAAGTCACTTAGTGTTCAGCAGTCTGATGGCAGAGGGGAAGAAGCTGTTCATGTGATGGGAGGTTTTAGTCTGGATGGACCGAAGTCTTCTACCTGAGGGGAGGGGGGCAAACAGTACGTGACCAGGGTGTGAGGGATCGGCTATGATCTGGCCAGCACGCCTCCGGGTCCTGGAGATGTACAGATCCTGGAGAGATGGGAGCTTGCAGCCAATCACCTTCTCAGCAGTGCGCACGACGCGCTGCAGCCTTAGTCTGTCCCTGGCAGTGGCTCCTGCGTACCACACGGTTATGGAGGTGGTGAGGATGGACTCGATGATGGCTGTGTAGAACTGCACTAACATCTTGGTGGGTAGCTTGAGCTTCCTCAGCTGCCGCAGGAAGAACATCCTCTGCTGGGCTTTTTTGATGAGTGAGCTGATGGTCGGCTCCCACTTGAGGTCCCTGGTGATGGTGGTGCCCAGGAAGCGGAAGGAATCAGCAGTGGTGATGGGAGAGCCTGTGAGGGTGAGGGGGGGCAGAGGGGTTGTGACTTTCCTGAAGTCCACAATCATCTCCACTGTCTTCAGAGCGTTCAGCTGCAGGTTGTTGTTGTTGCACCAGGACGCCAGCTGGGCCACCTCTCTCCTGTAGGCGGACTCGTCGCCGTTGGAGATGAGCCCGATGAGGGTGGTGTCGTCCGCAAACTTGATCAACTTGACAGACTGGTGGCTGGAGGTGCAGGAGTTGGTATAAAGGGAGAAGAGTAGGGGGGAAAGTACACAGCCCTGGGGTGATCCGGTGCTGATGCTAGTAGAGTCTGAGACAGTCTTTCCCAGCCGCACATGCTGCCTCCGGTCCTTCAGGAAGTCGGTGATCCACCTGCAGAGGGAGTCAGGCACGTTGAGCAGGGACAGCTTGTCCCGGAGCAGAGCGGGGCGGATGGTGTTGAATGCGGAGCTGAAGTCCACAAACAGGATCCTGGCGTAGGTTCCCGGGGAGTCCAGGTGCTGCAGGATGGAGTGGAGGGCCAGGTTGACTGCGTCGTCTACAGACCTGTTGGCTCGGTAGGCAAACTGCAGCGGGTCCAGGAGAGGGGTGGTGATGGACTTGAGGTGGGGCAGGACCAGGCGCTCAAAGGACTTCATGACTACAGAGGTGAGCGCTACAGGTCTGTAGTCATTAAGTCCAGTGATCCGTGGCTTCTTGGGGACAGGGATGATGGTGGAGGATTTGAGGCAGGTTGGCACGTGGCATAGCTTAAGGGAGGAGTTAAAAATGTTTGTGAAGACAGGAGCCAGCTGTTTCGCACAGTGTCTCAGGGTGGAGGGAGACACGCCGTCCGGACCGGGGGCCTTGCGCGGGTTCAGTCTGGAGAACTGTTTGAGCACGTCCTGCTCACTGATGATAAGGGCAGGGGGGGAGGAGGGGGGTGGTGCCTTTGATGAAGTAGGGATTGTGGAGGCTGTGGAGCTGGAGAGAGGGGGGGAGTTGGACACAGATGACGAGGTGTCAAAACGGGCATAGTGTTGGGACAGTCTTTGACAAAGGGCTTTGTCATCCTGACCTTTAGGAGCCTGAGGCCGATAGTTGGTGATCTGCCTCAGTCCTCTCCACACAGAAGCCGAATCATTAGCAGTGAACTGCTGCTGGAGTCTCTCAGAATACACAGATTTAGCTCTCTTCAGCTCTCTATTAAACCGATATTTAACCTCCCTGTAGCAGTCCCTGTCTCCACTTTTCAGCGCTGCTTCCTTCTCCTTCCTGATCTGTCTGAGCTTAGCTGTGAACCAGGGCTTGTCATTAGAGAATCTCACCCTGGTGCGTGATGGAAGAATGTCCTCTTCACAAAAGTGGATATATGAGTTCACAGTGTCCGTGTATTCATCCAGATCATGCGTCCAGATGTCAGTTCTCTCACAGAATATTTTTTCAAGTATCTTGGAAAATTGCGGTAATAGTGAAATGGGTCTATAGTTTGAAACTTCCCCTCTGTCACCCGTCTTGTATATCGGAATTACTTTAGCTATTTTCATTGCATTGGGAAATATACCTGTTTGGAGAGACAGGTTACAAATATACATCAGTGGCTTCACTAAGTATTCAATGATAGTTTTGACTAAGAGCATGTCAATACCATCACAATCCGTAGATGTTTTACTTTTAAACGATTTAACAATTTCAATGACCTCTCTCTCGTCTGTGTTCTTTATGAAAATTGAGTCTTTTATAGCAATATTTTTGCTTATTGTTTCACCAGTAGGTGCCGTAATGAGTATTTCTCTAGCCAAATGAGGATCAATGTTAACAAAAAAAGTTATTAAATTCATCTGCAGGTGAGACTGCATTCACACTTTGAGTCGTCCATCCATCCATCTTCTACCGCTTTTCCGGAGGTCCGGGTCGCAGAGACAGCAGTTCAAGCAGAGAAGACCAGACTTCCCTCTCCCCAGCCACCTGCACCAGCTCTTCAGAGAGGATACCAAGGCATTCCCAGACCAGCTGGGAGACATAGTCTCTCCACCGAGTCTTGGGTCTGCTCTGGGGTCTCCTACCAGTGGGACATGCCCAAAACACCTCAAGTGGGAGGCGTCCAGGAGGCATCCTAATCAGATGCCCATACCACCTCAACTGACTCCTTTCAATGTGGAGGAGCAGTGGTTCTACTCTGAGCCTGTCCCGGATAACTGAGCTCCTCACCCTATCTCTGAGGGTGAGTCCAGCAATCCTACGGAGAAAGCTCATTTCAGCCGCTTGTATCCGAGATCTCGTTCTTTCGGTCATTACCCAAAGCTTGTGACCATAGGTGAGAGTAGGAACGTAGATTGACTGGTAAATCGACAGCTTTGCCTTAGAACTAAACTCCGTCTTCACCACAACAGACTGGTACAACGTCCGCATCACTGCAGATGCTGCTCCAATCCATCTGTCAATCTCTCACTCCATTTTTCCCCTCACTCGTGAATAAGACCCCAAGATACTTAAACTCTTCCACTTGGGGCAGGAGCCTGTCCCCAACCCAGAGAGGACAATCCACCTTTTTCCGGCTGAGGACCATGGACTCGGACTTGGAGGTGCTGATTCTCATCCCAGCCACTTCACACTCAGCGGCAAACCGTCCCAGCAAGAGCTGTAGGTCATTGCTGGAGGAAGCCAACAGGACAACATCATCTGCAAACAACAGAGATGAGATCCTGTGGTCACCAAGCATGACACCCTCCATTCCCTGGCTGCGCCTAGAAATCCTGTCCATAAAAATTATGAACAGGATCGGTGACAAAGGGCAGCCCGGGTGTAGTCCAACTCTCACTGGGAATGAGTCCGACCGAGTGTTGGCAATATGAACCAAACTCTCACACAACGGTCGTACAGAGGCCGAATAGCTCGTAACAACAAGCCCAATACCCCATACTCCCGAAGCACCCCCCACAAAAAACCACGAGGGATGCGGTCAAATGCGTTCTCCAAGTCCACAAAACACATGTAAACTGGTTGGGCAAACTCCCAAGAACCCTCAAGAATTCTCGAGAGGGTAAAGAGCTGGTCCGATGTGCCACGGCCAGGATGGAAACCACATTGCTCCTCCTGAATCCGAGGTTCAACCAATGGCCGGACTCTCCTCTCCAGTACCTTGGCATAGACCTTCCCAGGGAGGCTGAGGAGTGTGATCCCTCTAAAGTTGGAGCACACCCTCCGATCCCCTTTTTTGAAGAGAGGAACCACCATCCCGGTTTGCCATGCCAAAGGCACTGTCCCCGACCTCCATGCAATGTTGCAGAGGCATGTCAACCATGACAACCCAACAACTCAGGGCGAATCTCGTCCACCCCTGGGGCCCGGCCACCTAGGAGATTTTTAACCACCTTGGCGACCTCAGCCCCTGTGCTAGGCGAGTCATCCCCCTTGTCCACAAACCCTGCTTCCTCTGTGGAAGGCGTATCAGTGGGATTGAGGAGATCCTCGAAGTATTCCTTCCACCGCCCGATGATATCCCCCGTCGAAGTCAACAGCGCCCCATCCGCACCATACACAGTGTGGACAGGGAGCTGCTTCCCCCCCTGAGTCGCCAGACAGTTTGCCAGAATCTCTTCAAGGCCGACCGAAAGTCTTGTTCCATGGCCTCACCGAACTCCTCCCATACCCGGGTTTTTGCTTCAGCAACCACCCGAGCTTGGCCTGCCGGTACATCTCAGCTGCTTTGGGGGTCCCACAAGCCAACCAAGCTTGATAATACTCCTTCTTCAGCTTGATGGCCCCCCTCACCACTGGTGTCCACCACTTGGTTCGGGGGTTGCCACCACGAGATGCACCGACCACCTGCAGCTCTGGGCCACCGCTTCAACAACAGAGGTGGAGAACATGGCCCATTCAGACTCCATGTCTCCAGACTCCCTTGGAATGTGGTTGAAGTTCTTCCGGAGGTGGGAGTTGAAGACCTCCCAGACAGGGGCCTCAGCCAGATGTTCCCAGCACACCCTCACTATACGTTTGGGTCTACCAGGTCTGAATGGCTTCCTCCCCTGCCATCGGATCCAACTCACCACCAGGTGGTGATCAGTTGACAGCTCTGCACCTCTCTTTACTCGGGTGTCCAAGACATATGGTCGCAGGTCTGATGATACGATAACAAAATCGATCATCGACCTGTGACCTAGGGTGTCCTGGTGCCAGGTGCACATACGGACACCCTTATGCTTGAACATGGTGTTCATTATGGACAAACTGTGGTTAGCACAGAAGTCCAATAACTGAACACCACTCGGGTTCAGATCGGGCAGGCCGTTCCTCCCAGTCACCCCCTTCCAGGTTTCACTGTTGTTGCCCACGTGCGCATTGAAGTCCCCCAGTAGGACAATGGAGTCTCCAAGAGGAGCACCCTCCAGCACCCCGGTCACAGACTCCAAAAAGGGGGGGTACTCTGAAACATCATTTGGTGCATAGGCACAAATGATGGTCAGGCCCCGTTTCCCAACCCAAAGGCGCAGGGAAGCAACCCTTTCATCCACCGGGGAAAACTCTAATATAGAGGCAACAAGGTGGGGGCATACAAGAATACCCACCCCTGCTCGTCGCCTCTCACCCGGGGAGACTGGTTCCGCAACCGGAGCTGTGTGTTGAGGTGAGGCCGACTATATCTAGCCAGAATCTCTCAACCTCGTACACCAGCTCAGGCTCCTTCCCCACCAGAGAGGTGACATTCCACGTACCAAAAGCCAGTTTAGAAAGCTTGGGATCAGTCCGCCAAGGTCTCCGCCTTTGACCGCCACCTAATCCACATAGCACCGAACCCCCATGATCCCTCCTGCAGGTGGTGAGCCCACTGGAGGGCGGACCCATGTAACTCCTTCGGGCTGAGCCCGGCCAGGTCCCATGGGTGGAAACCCGGCCACCAGACGCTAGCCATCGAGCCCCTCCCCCAGGCCTGGCTCCAGGGTGGGGCCCCGGTGACCCCATACCGGGTGGGGTACACTGAATCCTTGATATAGAATTTATCATGAGAGTCTGTTGGATCGTTCTTAGTCTGGCCCTTCACCCAGGACCAGTTTGTCTTGGGTGACCCTACCAGAGGCAAATTGCCCCGGACAACATAGCTCCTGGGATCACTGGGGCACGCAAACCCCCACACCACAATAAGGTGACGATCCATATCGGGGGGACTTTGAGTGTTTTTTTTTGTTTTGTTTTGTTTTTTTAAAGATTGGTTGGGTAGCTTGTATTTCTGTTTTTATTTCCAAGAATATTGTTAAGTATTGTCCATGTATTTTTAATATTATCTCTGTTTTTCTCCAGCTCTTTACTGTGATAGTCTCTTTTACTACATCTCATTATATATGTTAACTTATTTTTGTATGTTTTATACCGCTGCTCTGCTTCTTTTGTCCTTTTCTTTAGAAAAACTGATATTTTTCTTTTTACACGCTTTTTGTAATCCTTTGGTTAACCATGGCTTGTTGACAAATTTCTGTTTATGGTTTTTCTTTACTAATGGACATTTTTTGTCATAAAGAGTGGTTACAGTGTTGATAAATGTGTCATAGGCTTCATTTACATCTGATACATAGACTTTTGTCCAGTTTTTCTTCAGCAAGTCTTCATTAAAAGAACTGATTGCATTTTGTGATTTGTATCTCAAAGATTTTAAAGTTTTTTTTCTGTATTGGCCCCCGTGTGGCCATGGATAAGTGCAAAGACTGGCAAATGGTCACTTATATCATTTATCAATAATCTACTTTCTGTTTTCTTATCAATAACATCAACAAACAGGTTATCAATAAGTGTAGCAGTGTGAACTGTGCTTCTACTTGGATGTGTTATTGTGGGATATAGACTCATACTGTACATAGAATTCATGAACCCTGTAATTACATTTTGTTGAAATGGATTTAGTAAATCAGTATATTGAAATCTCCACAAATTACAACCATTTTCTCACTTGTAATATTATTGTACAGCTCGACTAATTTATTTCTGAATATCTCAATGCAAGTTCCCAGCATTCTATATATACAACTTATAATTAGATTTTTTGTTTTATCTTGGTCAATCTCAACTGAAACACATTCCAGGATCCCTGGTAGTGCAAAGGACATTCCAGGTCATCAATATACAGTGCAACACCACCACCCTTTTTTTGAGATTTGTTAATATGAAACATCTGATATCTCTCTATTGCCATCAGAGGAGCCTGCTCTTCATTAAGCCAAGTTTCAGAGACTGTGGTAGCTGTAAATTTTCTGTCTAGCTGTTTTAAATAGTACTGAATCTGTGGAAAGTTTTTGTTAAGACTTCTGCTGTTGAAGTGTATTATTGATAGTTTACCATCTAATTGTACTTGACTTTTGAATTGCTTTTCAGTATAATATTCACAATAATTATGAATATTATTGAAAAAGTGGTTATCAGGATCAATATCATTCTCCATCTCTTGTAGTTTATGTTCAGCATAATGGCATATTTTCAGAGTTTGAATTTCCTCACTTTGTGTCAAATGACTTCCTCCAACTGGGGATAATTGATGTCTACTCAAGTCAGTCATAATTTTTTTGTTTTGTTTAGTTTTTTTTTTTTTTTTTTTTTAAAGTACATTGACATGGTATGTCACAAAAGAACTATTCTTGCTGTGTGTGTGGATATGGATTATCATAGTCTCTTAATTTTCTTAATCAGTGTTCATCTACAGTATATTTATTTTAAGTCAGTGAGATCTCTGATTATTATGGCCTTTGCTTCCTCAGGTGTTCCATTTAGTTTGATCCACACTCTACAGTTTCTTGTCCATGTTGCCTGTAACTTATTTTGTCTTTTCAGCATCCGTGCTTGCCATGCTATTTCACCATTAGCCTTTGTTAGATGTTCATTTAGGTAAACTTCTATTCCCCATAGCTTTCTGGCCTTCCTCAGTATGTCATTCTTTACCCTTCTGTTCACAAAGTGCATCACAATTGATTTATTTGTTTTATTATCTTTTCTGGGTAAAGTATGACAGGCTGAAATTGCATTTACTTCAACCTTTATATTTCTGCTTTCAAGGAAATGAAGCACTTGGTTTTCCAGGGAGACTGATTCACTTAGGGGAGCCTCCTCACCTCTCATTCCTGGTGTAGCACTGGCATATGATTGGTATTTAATGTCTAGTCCACTTATAATTAGATCATCCATACGAGAATATTATTCAAGATCCTCGATGCGTCGCTCCAAGTCTGCAATTTTTTTGCCTTTTTCCTTAATTGTTAATTTCAAATCTTGGACTTCATCCATTAGCCCTAATAGTTTAAGCCAGGGGTCACCAACCTTTTTGAAACCAAGAGCACCAGCTTGACACACTCCTCTAAAATAACAAATTGTGTATATATATATATATATATATTTATATATATATATATATATATATATATATATATATATATACACATAAATAAATAATTATCAATAACTTAGAGTGGGTAACAGACAAGATCAATATTCAACACTTTATTTTTATTAATCTCAGCAGTTGTTCAGATGATCACTTCTACATTTCATTAAAAAAATGTCCAGTTTTCACCAGTCCCTTTTAACCATAAAAAACTAAACCCTTTTAATTCATGAACTATGTTGAACCATGTTTGAAAAAGTTATGCAACATTTAAGAAAAATCAACTTTCATATTAAATAAATCTTCTAACATTTTTAACTGAACAAATCTGCTGCAATTCTGCTCAAAATCTGTTACATTTAATAAACACACTTTTGTGTGTTCTTCTTCACTGGAATTATATCCATACAGTTCTTGCCAAGAATCATGCTGGAGTAATAACCAGCGCTGTCCTTTCATGAGAAGAAGCTAAACAAGCACTGAGAGTGCTTATATGCACGGTGGCGCAGTGGTTAGCACCGCGGCAGCACAGTTTACCCTCGGCCGGGGGATTGCGGGGATCGTGGGTTCGATCCCTGCCCCTGGTCAACAGTGATCTGCGTGGAGTTTGCATGTTCTCCCCGTGTTTGCGTGGGTTTCCTCCCACATGCCAAAAACATGCAGGTTAGGGAGTTAAGGGGCGCTTGCGACTGGCAGCTGGTGGCTTGTCACCGGACTGCAGAACAAATCTACCTATATATACAAAAAAAAAAGAGTGGGCAGCAGTTTCATGACGCGTTGAAGTGCCGCTTCGCCATCGCCTCGCAAATGAAACACACGCAGCTTCCTTTCACGGTAGTAAAAAAGAACTCTTCCTCCCGCTCACTTTGAAAATGATAAATTTTCTGTCTTTTTTGGGGGGCTAGGAAACAGCACTGCGTTCACCATCTTCACTGCCCGCTAGCTTACGCTCCAGCGCGAAGGTTTTGTCATGCACACAATACTGACCTTTGAACTAGGTCAGAGTTCACCTTAACTTTACGTATAATAAACATATTTTCATTTTTTTTATTTTTAAGACATTGTCATTTTAAAATCTATATAAATGCAAGTGTGATTTTAAAAAATAGCGGCAGAAAAAATTACATCTTAGACGCAGCTCACTTGCGAGTTGTGCTATTTTTAGAACAGGCCTGCAGGCGACTCATGTGGTCCCTGCGGGCAACATGGTGCCCGCGGGCACCGCGTTGGTGACCCCTGGTTTAAGCTGTTAATTGGCCATGTTGGTCAGTTCTTCTGACATGAAGTTCAGCGATTTTTTAATCTCTTCCATTTCCTCCTTCTTTGGTGGCATTTTTTCTGACCTGCTGATAATAAAACAATCTCTGCTGGTGTCGCCGGTATCCGATCCGACCGACCTCGAATCCAGCTGGGCCTCAGCTAGCCCCTTCTGTTACTAGTTCCGCTGCTTACCGCCGCTGTAATTGAGCTCCTGATCCAGCTCCTGTCTAGCCAGGGTGCCGGCAGCTCCTCCACCGAGCCCCGCCACCCACTGCCGCTGTAGTTGAGCTCCGATCCTGCTCCTGTCCAGCTGGGGTCCCAGTATTTCCTCCGCTGAGCCCCGCCGCCTACCACCGTCTTCCTCAGTAGTTCCTCGGCCGAACCCAGCCGCTGTAACTGAGCTCCGATCCGGCTCTTATCCAGCTGGGGTCCCGGCTGCTCCTCCACTGGTCCCCGTCTCCTACCGCTGCTGTAGTTGAACTCCGATCCGGCTCCCGTCCAACTGTTGCCTCGGTTAGTTCCTCCGGCGAGCCCCAATCACAAGATTCTAAGAATCTGCGCGGGAGGCTCAGCCGTCATCTACTGGGCCGATGCCGGGTCAGAGAGACAAACTGGGACAGAGTTGCTCCTTTGTATTGGTGTTAGGCGCTACGACTAGCTATGGTGTTATCTATAGCAATAGCGTTAGCTTAGCACATTAGCTTAGCACATCCCACGGCTCCTTCCATTCTTCCTTCTCTCCAGTAGACTGACAAAGCTCCAGTGAGTTTGTAGGCTCAACCGTCATCTACCGGGCCGATGTCGGGCTTGCTATATTACTGACTTTAAAACCCTCTTGTGAAATCTATCTGCCTGTGTCTTACCTTAAAGGTGATTGCAGAGGCGATCCACAAGAAAACGCGCAGCAAGCTGCTGTCACCAGAGCAGCTTGTCAAGAGGAAGATGACAGACACCAGACTCAACAATGATAGTGGGGACTCCTTTTGTTGTTTTGTAGGTAAAAGGCCTGCTCCCACTTTGTTGCAGACTTCCACGAGAGATCAATATGACATCAGCTGGAAGACTTCCATACTCTGACTATTTTGAGACCAGAGACAGGAGTAAAATGCAAGGATTTGTGTTTATTGTGCTGGTTAAATGATTAAAGGTGAGTGTGATCCTGTAGGTGGAGAGAAAGGGAGATGGCAAATACGATTCTTTGTAGTGGGATAATTAATAACCAAACTGCTCTTACTTTTAGGTGCGGGAGGAAGGCCGTGAGAGTTCAGTGTGACAGTGAGAATCCTTACAGTGAAGAGGAAAAGAGGATCAGGTAGGAGGGAGTTCCCTTCAGGTACGTGAATAGGGAGTATTACCCGGGCCCGGGATATATTCTTGTGATGAGGGTTAATTGTATTGTTTAGAGTTTGCAGGAGCTTACTTGTGATCCCGGTAGGAGTGGTGTGACCAGAGGAGGTAGGAGAAAAGAGATATCTAGGTGAGTTGAGAGCAGTCAGAGGGGATCGTTTCCTTGCAAGTCCTGTATTGACTTGCAGAGAAGAAGGTTAATAGATAATGTGTTTTCTTTATATGTATGTCCAGTCCAAGGAGCAATTCAATTCACTTCAATTCAATTCAACTTTATTTATGTAGCGCCATTTCACAACAACAGTCATCTCATCTCATAGCACTATCAACTGTAGGGGGAACCCCCACAGTTGCAGAAAGACCCCAGCAATCAGGCGATCCCCTGTGAGCAAGCACTTGGCTACGGTGAAGAGGAAAAACTCCCTTTTAACAGGAAGAAACCTCCAGCAGAACCAGGCTCAGGGAGGGGCAGTCATCTGCTGCGACTGGCTGGGGGGTGAAGGGACAGAGAAGATGAAAAGAACAGACATGTAGAGAGCAAACAGCACGATGGGGACTCAATCTATGGGAGAGAACAAACAGATGTTAATGACCAGCAAAAAAAAAAAAAAAAAAAAAATTCATTGAGAGTGAAGAAAGGAGTGAGGCCCAGTGCATTATTGGAGGTCCCCTGGCTGACTAAACCTATTAGCAGCATAACTAAGGGAGGGTTCAGAAACACATGACCCCTCCCTAATTGTAGGCTATATCAAAAAGGTAGGTTTTAGCCCTATTCTTAAAAACAGAGATCGAGTCTGACTCCCGAATCCAGATTGGCAGCTGGTTCCACAGGAGAGGAGCTTGATAACTGAAGGCTCTGCCTCCCATTGTACTTTTGGAGGTTCTAGGTATTACAAGTAATCCTGCATTTTGGGAGCACAGTGCTCTGTTAGGATAATACGGTAGTATCAGATCTTTTAAATAAAAAGGAGCCTGATTGTTTAGAGCTTTGTAAGTAAGAAGAAGGATTTTAAATTTAATTCTAAACTCTATGGGAAGCCAATGAAGGGAGGCCAGGACCAGAGAGATATGATCTCTCTTTTTAGTACCTGTTAAAACTCTTGCTGCAGCATTTTGGATCAGCTGAAGACTTTTTAAAGATGTTTTAGGACAGCCTGATAATAAAGAATTACAATAATCTAATCTCGAGCTAACAAAAGCGTGGATCAGTTTCTCAGCATCACTCTGAGACAAGATGCTCCTAATCTTGGCAATATTACGCAAATGATAGAAGGCAGTCTTAGAAACAAATTTAATATGTGAATTGAAGGACAGATCTTGATCAAAAATAATTCCAAGGTTCCTCACAGAGCTATTAAGAGAAAGACTAACCACATCCAAACTGAAAGTTTGATTTGGAAAGGTATTTCTAAGGTTTTTTGGACCAACAAGAATGACTTCAGTTTTATCTGAATTTAATAGCAGGAAATTACAAGTCATCCAAGCTTTGATCTCCTTAAGACAGGCTTCTAACTTGGCTAATTGATTACTATCATCTGGCTTCATTGACAGGTATAATTGTGTGTCATCTGCATAACAATGAAAATGTATACAGTGCTTTCTAATAATGTTGCCTAACGGAAGCATACACTACCGTTCAAAAGTTTGGGGTCACTTAGAAATTTCCTTATTTTTGAAAGAAAAGCACTGTTTTTTTCAATGAAGATAACTTTAAACTAATCAGAAATACACTCTAATGTCTAATATACATTGCTAATGTGGTAAATGACTATTCTAGCTGCAAATGTTTGGTTTTTGGTGCAATATCTACATAGGTGTACAGAGGCCCATTTCTAGCAGCTATCACTCCAGTGTTCTAATGGTACAATGTGTTTGCTCATTGGGTCAGAAGGCTAATGGATGATTAGAAAACCCTTGTGCAATCATGTTAGCACAGCCCGAAAACAGTTTAGCTGGTTAGAGAAGCTATAAAACTGACCTTCCTTTGAGCAGGTTGAGTATCTGGAAAAAATTATTATTTCAAATAGAAATCATTATTTCTAACCTTGTCAATGTCTTGACTATATTTTCTATTCATTTTACAACTCATGGTGGTAAATAAGTGTGACTTTTCATGGAAAACACAAGATAATTGTCTGGGTGACCCCAAACGTTTGAACGGTAGTGTACATAAACTAAAAAGAGTAGGGCCTAGCACAGATCCCTGTGGAACTCCATGACTAGGCTTTGAGTTGAAAGAAAACTCATTATTTACATGAACAAACTGGAACCTATCAGATAAATAAGATCTAAACCACTGCACTGAAGTTCCATTAAGTCCAACATAGTGTTCTAATCTATCAAGTAGAATATTATGATCGATAGTATCAAAAGCTGCACTAAGGTCTAAAAGGACAAGTACAGAAACCAGTCCATTATCAGATGCGATGAGGAGGTCATTAGTGACCTTTGCTAAGGCTGTTTCAGTACTATGATGGATTCTAAACCCAGATTGAAACTCTTCAAGTAAATCATTTCCCTGCAGGTGGTCAAATAATTGCGTAGCAACAACTCTTTCTAAGATTTTTGAAATGAAAGGGACATTAGAGATTGGTCTATAGTTAGCTAAAGCTCCTGGATCTAGCGTTGGCTTTTTGAGTAAGGGTTTAATTACAGCCGTTTTAAAAGCCTGCGGTACATGGCCTAAAGTTAATGAAGAATTGATTATATGAAGAATAAAGCGACCAATAAGTGGGAAGACTTCTTTAAATAACCTGGTAAGAATAGGGTCTAAAAGACAAGTTGAAGGTTTGGATGAGGAAACTATTTTGTCTAACTCACAAAGGTCGACTGGAGTAAACTCATCAAGACAGACATCAATTGAAGGAGTTGTAGTAGTTACAGTATTTAAGTTAACTGTGGGAAGAATCTGATTGATTTTATCTCTGATGGATGAAATTTTATTATTGAAAAAGTTCATAAAGTCCTGACTAGTAAGCTCTAAGGGAATGCTAGGATTGACAGAGTCCTGACTCTTTGTCAACCTGGCTACAGTGCTGAAAAGAAACCTGGGATTATTCTTGTTCTCTTCTATTAATGCAGAATAATAACTCGTTCTAGCCTTTCTAAGAGATTTTTTATAAATTAAAAGATGATTTCTCCAAGCTAAATAGATTTCATCTAAATTAGTGGAGTGCCATTTTCTTTCTAATTGACAAGTCTTCTGTTTTAAGCTATGAGTTTCTGTGTTGAACCAAGGAGTTAAAAATCTCTGATTAGACTTTTTCTTTTTTAAGGGGGCCACCAAGTCTAGAGTCTGATGCAGAGAAGCTGTAACACTATCCACCATGTTATCAATTACAGAAGGAGCAAGCTGTCTATAGCTTATTTCCGTTGTGTTGACACATGGCCTAGAGGAAACAATCTGCATAAATTTGGTAACAGCATCATCTGAGAGACATCTACTGTAATAATATTTTTCTTTAGGAGCCAAATAGTCAGAAATAGTAAAATCAAAGGTTAACAGACAATGGTCTGACAGGGTTATGAGGAGACACTACAAGATTTTCTATTTCTATGCCATATGTCAGAACAAGGTCCAATGTATGGTGGAGGTAATGAGTAGAATTTCCTACTTTCTGAGAAAACCCAATCGAGTCTAATATTGAATTAAATGCCACATTAAGGCAGTCACTATCTACATCCACATGTATATTAAAGGGCCCTACTATAATTATTCTATCAGATTTCAGCACTAAATCAGCTAAGAAATCAGCAAATTCGGATAAAAATTTTGAGTAGGCTGATGGGGGACGATAAACTATGGCAAATAAAATTGGGTTTAACCTAAAATTGCTAAAGTGCCCAATACTGAGGACCAGGCCCTCAAAGGAATTATAACATGTTTTTTGCTTTACATTAACTAGTAATTTGGAATGGTAAATTGTTGCTACTCCTCCTCCACGACCAGAACTTCTGGGATTTTGACAGTTTAAATAACCAGAGGGAGTTGATTCATTTAAACCAACATAATCCTCTTGCCCTAACCAAGTCTCTGTAAGGGATATTAAATCAATCTGATTATCAATTAACAGATCATGGACTAACAGAGACTTGGGAGTTAGAGACCTAATATTTAATAAACCACATTTAATTTTTAAATTATGTGGAGGAACAGAGGCCACATCATCCAATTTAGAGGCTCTATGTTTAATTTGAGTTTTACCAATATTTTGCCTAATCACTTTGGGATGCTTATATATTATATTTTTATTTACTTTGGAGGGAGCAGACAATGATTCTCTGATGGGGAAGACAGGGGCTAAGTTGAGAGGTGGCGGATGAAGAGGAGCTGCAGAGAGGCATGTAAGACTGCGACTCTGCTTCCTGGTCCCAACTCTGAGTAGTCAAGGTTTTGGAAATTTGGATAAAAAAGACGCCAGATTGTTAGATAAATGAGAAGCACCATCCAAAGTGGGATGAATGCTGTCTCGTCTCATAAGACCAGGTTTTCCCCAAAATGAGCTCCAATTGTCAATGTAGCCCACGTCATTTGCAGGACACCACACAGCCAGCGGTTCAAGGATGACGAGCGGCTAAACATGTCATCACTGGTCAGATTGGGGAGGGGCCCAGAGAATACTACAGTGGCAGACATCATTTTTGCAAAGTCATATACCGATTCTACATTACGTTTCGTGTCTTCCGACTGCCGGAGATGGATGTCATTAATGCCAGCATGAATAACAATTGTGGAGTATTTACAGTTACTTTTAGCCAGCATTTTCAAATTTGACTCGATGTCGCCTGCTCTGGCCCCAGGAATGCATTTGACTATGGCCGCTGGAGTCTCTAGGTTCACGTTTCTGACTACAGAGTCGCCAATGATCAGAGTTTTTTTCCTCAGCGGGTGTGTCGCTGAGCGGGGAAAAACGATTAGAAACCTGAACAAGTTGGAGGTGTACCGGGGCTTTGCGACTAGGCTTCCTTCTCACAGTCACTCACCCAGTCTCCTCGCTGCTGAGGAGAGCTGGAGGACCACTAACGGGGTTAGCTATGCTAGCTAGCTCCGCTGCAGCTAAGGGGCGTCCGTCAAGATTAACTGGCGCAGACGGTGTTTCAATGCAACGGAGCCAGGATTCCAAATCAGACAACCTCGCCTCGAGCGCCTCAAAAAGTCAACATTTATTACATTTACCATTATCACTAAAAGAGGCAGAGGTGTAGCTAAACATCTGACAGAGAGAGCACACCAGAGGAAGAGAGGAAGGAGAGCTAGTAGCCATCGCTAGTGGCTAACACAAAAACTCAGGAGAGTGAGGAGAGCAAACCACACAGACAGACAGCAAAACAGGAAGTGACGATACGTTACCACAGGAAGTGACGATACAAGGAGTAGAGAGGTGCAGGTAGGCGAGCAAATGGAGAGAACACCATTGGTGAAGGTAGGAATGAGCAGCGGGGACCAGAGCAATGAATGGAGTCGTCATGACAATTCCATGGCCAATGAAGGTCTGAGGCTTCCCTTAAGTAGAGTAGTGGAGATGGGAGGCAGGTGGGTGATTAGGCGCAGCTGCAAATAATCAAGGAGGGTTAGAGGATGAATGAGTGTGTCAGAGCATCTCTCATCTGTCAGAGCAGAACAAATCCATAATCTTATGCATCCAGTGTTGTTTTTATCAGTAATGTTCCCTAAACAGTGATGAAGAGTTAAGATCAAGTAATATGCTGTGTGTCACCACTATTACAGACATATTGACATTACTTAATTATGAGTACTTTAACAATAACACAATTTGCAAATGTGCTTGCAAGCATCAAAACCAAATTCTACTGATGCAACTATCAAATGCTGGTATATTGTCAGCTCCATTTCCATGACACTCCACAAAGTAATTTACCAATTTAATTTATTTGTACCCACATTACATTATGACAAAATATGAATTTCAGCTGGTTATTTAAGTAACTAATTGGATCTCTTGTGACTGTCAGAAATGAACTTATGAGGCCATATCAAGGGTCACTCAGAAACTATTGCACTAGTTAGTAAGTGGTGTACTGCTACTCAAAAATTTTGGTTAAATGATTTTGCATGCCATAGGTTTGAATTTTACTATAGTTGTGGCGGTTTGGTGTAAACCCCCACAAACAGACTGGTCAAACACAGCGCTTGGCTAGAGCAAATAACAGAACAGTGAAATGTGTATTAATGTCTACAGGCAGCCCCGCTTCATCTGGCTCACTTCTGTGATGTTAATGTTGCCTTTCATGCACTGTGTTCATGCATTCTGTCCTTACTGTGACCTAGGGACTGAGATCAATATGTCTCACAAATGCAAATGTCTCATGCCTGTTCTGTTATCTCTTTGATCATACCAACTGCTGTGAATGCTTTGATGTATTGTTGTAGCTGAGTATATAAGCTGTCTGAATTTCATGTTCATCCTCTCAATTTTCACTTCTACAACGGCTGCTGCTGGACACAGACTTTGTGTCCCCTCTTCACTGAGAGCCTGAGGAATTCGGCTTCAGCCTGCTCACGCTATGGGCTGGAGCCGAGTTCCCGTGATGGCGGTATGATTAATAAAACCTGCTTAAAACCTCAGCATCGCTGCCTTATTTTATAATCCGCCGCACTGGTGACCCGACGCTGAAACGAACATGCTGCCAGCGAACGCAACACCCGGCGGTGATTCTCCGACGACAAACGAACGCGGCAGCCTGACTGATCTGCCCTCCCTTCTGCTTCAGGGAGACCTCAACGCGGAGTTTCCAGGCGAAACTCCCCGGAGAACACCCACGACCGGGAAAGCTGAGCAACGTTTCATGGTGAGATCTGCACGCCTAGATCGGCACATCCACGCTGGACCGGCCGCGCTCACAGCTCCTCCACACGAGAGCGCATGCATCTCGTCCCCTCTCCACGACGGCGATCCCCATGGCCGACGGAGCACACGTGGACCTGAACGCACCATGACCGAGCGAGTGACAGAGCGTCTACTTCCCTTCACCGCTCCAACACACTGAACAGGGATGATTAAGCTCCCTGACCCTGGTTCTCCTCTCCAGCTGGCCCACCCATCACGGAACCTCGGCGCACGCACCGGGGACTTACGGGGACGGCGCACCACGCACGGGACAAATACGGCTTTTCTGACTGCCTTCCTTCTGCTGCACACTGGCCCTTCAGGCTTGCTCGTTCACCTGAGGCACACAGCTTGCTCACTGGATTTTATGGTCTTAGCCACGGCACACAAGGGAAATTCAGCGGTTTGCGGTTCCCGAGAGCTTTAAGGTTGTGCCCGCACCTAAAGCCAACATGCCAGTCCCTCTGCTCTCATCACAGCCGCCACGCAGCCTCGTCTTTTCTTCATGGCCGCTATTAATCCTTGCAGGACTTAATCGCGGGAGGAGCCAGTGACTAATTTTTCTTCTTGTGGACCTCTGCACGTTCAACGGGACAGCCCTTCGACATCGCGGACCCACAAGCAATTTTTGCGCGGCCCGGACGTTTTCATCGTCTCCGGCCGGCTTTTACTACCCCCCACCCCCCTCCTGCACAGAGCTTTTCCCTGCTCGCTGCCCAAACTGCACTATCAAGGTCTCGGCCACCTGCCGAGCCCTCTGGGGGGGAGCTGTGGCGGTTTGGTGTAAACCCCCACAAACAGACTGGTCAAACACAGCGCTCGGCTAGAGCAAATAACAGAACAGTGAAATGTGTATTAATGTCTACAGGCAGCCCCGCTTCGTCTGGCTCACTTCTGTGATGTTAATGTTGCCTTTCATGCATTGTGTTCATGCATCCTGTCCTTACTGTGACCTAGGGACTGAGATCAATATGTCTCTCAAATGCAAATGTCTCATGCCTGTTCTGTTATCTCTTTGATCATACCAACTGCTGTGAATGCTTTGATGTATTGTTGTAGCTGAGTATATAAGCTGTCTGAATTTCATGTTCATCCTCTCAATTCTCACTTCTACAATGGCTGCTGCTGGACACAGACTTTGTGTCCCCTCTTCACTGAGAGCCTGAGGAATTCGGCTTCAGCCTGCTCACGCTATGGGCTGGAGCCGAGTTCCCGTGACGGCGGTATGATTAATAAAACCTGCTTAAAACCTCAGCATCGCTGCCTTATTTTATAATCCGCCGCAATAGTATCTACTATGTCCACTTATAAAAACAAAGCAAAACAAAAAAACTGCTATTTATGCTCACTGTGCATAGTGTTTGGGCATTACACCACTAGGTCCAGCTACCGATGTGTCTGCTTGTAGTACTTCCTATGAGATTTTTTTAGTTAGCTAAATAAGACAAAGCTACATAGCTAAAAAAGCCCATAAAATGCTGTAATCTTAGGTCAAATTAGCTTTGATACAACATTGCACATCATATCTGTACCAACGTAGTTTTACCTGTATGTTATGTTATGAATAGTATATCTCTATTGTCTCTATGTACCAGTGCCGAAACATTCAACACCATCGTGCCTAAATGACTATCGCCCTGTGGCACTGACGCCCATAGTCATGAAGTGCTTTGAGTGACTGGTCTTGGCACAGCTCAAAAAATGCCTGCCCCCTACACTGGACCCTCACCAGTCTGCTTACCGGAGCAACTGGAGTACAGAGGATGCGGTTTCTACAGCGCTGCACTATGTACTCTCACACCTGGATGACAAGAACACCTACGCAAGAATGCTGTTTGTTGACTTCAGCTCAGCATTCAACACAGTTATCCCCTCCAAGTTGATCACTAAACTTGGGGACCTGGGAATCAGTACCTCCACCTGCAACTGGATCATGGATTTTCTGACCAACAGACCCCAGCATGTTAGGTCAGGCCCCAACCGTTCTTCCGTCATCACACTCAACACTGGTGTACCACAGGGCTGTGTGTTCAGCCCATTCCTCTACTCCCTCTTCACCCATGACTGCAGGCCTATGTATGGATCCAATTCCATCATAAAGTTCGCAGATGACACCACGGTGATCGGACTCATCAGGGACAACGATGAGTCAGATTACAGGGCAGAGGTTGAGCACTTGGCTACTTGGTGCGCGGACAATAACCTGGTCCTTAACACCAGCAAAACCAAGGAGCTCATAGTGGACTACAGGAAGGAGAGGGGAGAGACACATGACCCCATCCATATCAATGGCATAGCTGTTGAACGTGTCCCCAGCTTCAAATTCCTGGGGACCCACATCTCGGAGGACCTGTTCTGGTCAGTTAACACCACCAGCCTGATCAAGAAAGCCCATCAGCGCCTCTTCTTCTTGAGGACACTGAAGAAGAACCATCTGTCAACTGACATCCTGGGCAACTTCTACTGCTGCGTGATAGAGAGCACCCTGACCAACTGTGTCACAGTCTGGTATAGGAGCTGCTCTGTCGCTGACCGTAAGGCGCTGCAGCGGGTGGTGAAAACCGCCCAACGCATCACAGGGACTCCACTTCCATTTATAGAGGACGTCTACAGGAAAAGATGTCTGCGCCGGGCACGGAGCATTCTTAGGGACTCCAACCATCCTGCTCATGGACTGTTCCAGCTTCTCCCCTCCAGAAGGCGTTTCAGAAGCCTTCGGACTAGAACCAGCAGGTTTAGGAACAGTTTCTTTCCAACAGCTGTCACGTTATTGAACTTAGTTCCCCGCTGACTCTCTTACCATCATGTCTTACCATCCTCATCTGTACATAACTGCCCATCTAACTTATTGTGCATTATTTGCACATAACAGTACTCTTAACTTTCTGCACTGCTGCATATATTTGCATATATTTGCTTAAATTGCACATACTGTCAATTACTGTATATATTGCACTGCTGTCCTTTGCACTTCTGATTGGATGCTAAACTGTGTTTCGTTACCTTGTATTCATACATGTGTAATGACAATAAAGTTGAATCTAATCTAATCTAATCTAATCTAATCTCTTCTCCACCCCACCCCCCCAATCCCCAACCAGTCGTGGCAGAAGACTGCCCCTCTCTGAGCCTGGTTCTGCCAGAAGTTTCTTTCTATAAGGGAGTTTTTCCTTCCCACCATCGCTGATTGCTTGCTCACTGGGGATCATTTGATCGTTAGGGTTTTTCTCTGAATTCTTTATGATTTGTTATGTATCTAGTGGCTTGAGATGACTTTTGTTGTGACTAGGCACTATACAAATAAAGCTGAGTCGAACTGAATTGAATATGTGGCTGGATAGTACACATTGAGTTAATATTAGTGTATATTCTACACAAAGAAGTCAATCCTTTTTCATATTGCTAGTGTGTTGTAAAGGTCAGTCGTTAAGGAATGAACAAATGATTGGCTGATCAACTGTAAATTCATCATTTTTCTTGTATCATGAGAATTTTAAACTATGAAAGCCAATGAGACTGCACCCAAAAGAAAGAAGACAACAACAACAACAATAAAAGCTGGACCAGAAAACAGCAGTCTTTTGGAAGGGTATAATAGCATCATCTTGAAAACGGATGTCTCACTTGCTGGAGGCAGTATCTAAGCTACCAGTAAATATTTTTTTTAGACATGTGCATGGCTTGCCAGGAAATTAAGTTGTTCCAATACGAGTTTGTTTGTTATCCTATCACCCATGCTCACTTTAAAAAGGATTGAGAATTTCTTTTTCAGCCAGGAGGACAGATGCTCCAAGGCTAATTACTGGCCAGTTGTCTTTTTCTAAAACCAAAATATACTCACATGTTTGAGATAATTAGTTTAGTTTAATGTTTATTTGAAAGAGGCATTACATACTAATGAACATTAATACAAATGTAAGTATGCCAGATTTAGCAATACTGCTAATTTGCATCTGTAGTCCCCCGGCAGGTCACAAAAACATACAAACAAACAATCATACATGAGAAGAACATCTGCAATAAAACTGTATAAAGTGGATATGCAAAAATGCAAGAGTTAAGGTGCTACAAAACATGACATTCAAGAGATAAGTTATCTTTTCCTTAGAAAAAAATGGATTTTGGTAGTCTCAAAGGTGGGAAATAGGGGAAACAATATTTTTGTTAGCGGTATATATTTAATTTGGTGGAAATCTCATTCATGATGACTGCATATTTGACTTGGCAGAGATTTTGTTGGAGCCCCTTCCTGACACAACCCTCTGCATTTGCTCAGGCCTGGGATGGGCACTGGCCTGGTTCATCCTTTGGCTGGGCTTAACACCATGCTTGCCATGGTGATTGACAGGCTGACAGATGAAGTCACGCAACAGTCTCTGTGGACTATAATATTTGCAGATGAAATTGTGAACTGCAGTGAGTAGACAGAATACATGTGTGTGAATGGGTGTAACAATGAAGACGCAAAGAGAAGAGGTCATGAAGGTGGATGAGTTCAAATACCTGGGGTCAGCCATCCAAAGCAGTGGAAAATGCAAAAGAAGAAGAGAGTGCAGGCAGGGTGGAGTGTGTGGAAACATGTCAGCGGGGATTTCCGACAGAAGAAGAAGGATAGCAGCAAGAGTGAAAGGAAAGATTTACAAGACAAGAGGCAGTGCTGAAGGTGGCAGAGTTGAAGGTGCTAAGATTCTCATTGGGAGTGGCTAGGAAGGACATGATTAGAAATGAGTATATCAGAGGGACAGCTCAGGTTGAGCGATTTGGAGAAAAAGTAAGAGAGGCAAGGCTGAGATGGTTTGGACATGTGCAGAGGATGAAGAGTTGATATATTAGACAAACGATGTTGAAGATGGAGCTGCCAGACAGGAGAAAAAGAGAAAAATTACAGAGATTTGTGGATGTAGTGAAAAAGGACATGAAGAGGGTCAGAGTGGCAGAAGAGAATTCAGGGGATAGGGAGAGATGGAGGAAGATGATCCACTGTGATGACCCTGTGACGCTGACAATCTAAGAAATTACAATTTTAGAAAAGAGAATAGTTAATGAGCTAAAAGGCAATGGCATAACCAGCAGTAATAATAAGAAGTAGAGGGCACTCAGAAAACGCATACTTCTGCCAAGGCTCCATTCCTCCCTCCCTTTGTCCTCCCCTCTGTCCCTTTGTCCATCCATATCACCATCCAGCTGTACATTGCGAGATAGGGCCTTGACGGAGGTCTGCACTCACGGATTACCTCCAACATCTAATGAGTTCATCTTTGGGTCAAGGCCACCTCTGGTGAAAATTTCATCCAAATCCACAGATGAGTTTTTATGTGATCCTGCTAACAGACAGAAACACCAGCAAAAACACCATGACTGCATTATAATAACGAGACTGTCATAATTTTTAATGACATACATTAGGGCTGGGCAATTTGACCTTAAATTAGCACCACGGTTTATTGACCCTTATATTTTTTTTCCCTCCTTTCTTCTCCCTTACAGTTTCTTGACAAGGCTCGTAATTATTAAGCAATATTACACAACAGTGTGGTATCACATCCTTGCAATGCGTAGTACACGAGCATAATAGAGCAGGCCTATTGTCATTTCACACACAAATAAAATATTGTTGAGTGCTGAAGTTAGTGTGTTTACATACCGTGTGGGTCACAGTCCACACGGAGTTACGTGTGTGCACACTCCACACCCCATCTTAAACTGCACACTTTGCTTGCTTTTTCTTGGCATCTTCAGACGAAACTAGAGGGCACTCGGAGAGCTCATACCTCCACCAAGGCTCCATCCCTCCCTCCCTTTGTCCTCCCCTTTGTCCCTTTGTCCGTCCATATCGCCATCCATTTGTACATTACGAGATAGGGCCTTGGCAGAGGTATGTACTCACGGATCACCTCCAACATCTAATGAGTTCAACTTTAGGCCAAGGGCCACCTCTGGTGAAAATTTTATCCAAATTCATTGAGTAGTTTTGGAGTATTGTTGCTAAAACTGTGAGAAGATAAGAGCCTTGGTGGAAGTATGCACTTTGAGATCTGGGGGCAGCTGTGGTGCAGGTGTAGTGTGGCTGACTACTGGCTCGAGAGTCAGGGGTTTGATTCCTGCTCTGTCTGCAGTCTCCATGTCAAAGTGTCCTTGAGCAAGACACTGAACCCCCAGCTGCTCCTGGTGGGTCTGGCCAGCGCCAGTGTATGGCAGCTCTGCCGCCATCACTGTGTGAACGTGTGTGGGAATGGGTTTGTAGCAGGATCTGTAAAGCGCTTTGGTCATCTAGAGATGAGAAAAAGTGTTATATAGGTGAACGCCATTTACCATCATCACCAAAATCTAATCATCTATTCAGTGTGCCATGACATAACTTTCCTGAAAATTTGAATGAAAGGCGCTATATAAATGCAGTCTATTATTATTATTATTATTATTATTATTATTATTATTATTATTATTATTATTATTATTATGATTATTATTATTATTAACAGACAGAGAAACAACAGCAAAAACAATATGACTAAGTAATAATAATAATAATAATAATAATAATAATAATAATAATAATAATAATAATAATAACAAGACTGTCATAATTGTATTAACCATACATTGGGGCTGGGCAATTCCACTTTAAATCAAATCCCATAACAAAGGCACAAACGCTCACTTAGCATACCGACAGATGCGGACATGTTCCTCCAAGTGTTTGCTTTCAAATTTTGATCATGTTATCCTTTTAGTGTCAGATCAAAGAGTACTGGGTTGTTTAATGCAGCAAAGTTCAGCCTCTCCACTGTCCGTCACCAACCTTTGTCACCTTCCTGTACCTGCGTCCTATGTCCCACCTTTCCTTAATTCTGACTGGCTACTTAGAAAGGTATGACATTGACGAGTGCAGCTGTACAGTAGTCTGACAAGCTGAACTTTTTTCAGCCCTGAGAGCCACGATAAAAAGCGGCCACCGCTCAAAGTGTTTCAGCGCTGAGGGCGCTCAGCGCTGAAACACTGGACTACATAGAGAATGAAAAGAAAATAGTTGGCCACAGCAGAAAAAAAGAGTTTGGTAGATACGCCCCCTCATACTTTTTCTGGAGTGTTTGGCTTCCGGGTTGCCGAGGAGTGTGGCCCTATGGTGTGGCCACACACATAACTCAGTGGACACGTCTTAAAGGGGCAGTACATGAAAAGCGGCAGATAAATATATAAAATAATATTCAAAAAATTCCTGCATCCAGATCGTGATCTGAATCACCACCTAAATCTGATCATCTGTTCTGCGCACAGTTACACGCTTTTCCTGAAAATTTCATCAAAATCTGTTCATAACTTTTTGAGTTATATTGCTAGCAGACAAACCAACCAACACCACTAAAAACATTACTTCCATCCTCCCTTGGCGGAGACAATAAAGAGACAATCATCACATACTGTGTGGATGGAGACCACATTTCTTTTTGTTACAAGACATTTTATTTTTTTCTGCAGTGTTTGGTGCTTCCAAACAGCACTAAGAGCGCGCTGCTTCCAGAGTGGCTGCACATGTAACTCTGCGGACACATCTTAAAGGGGAAGTACATGAAAAGTACATTATTAACATATAAAAACAATTTAAATATTCCTGGATCCACAATGTGAACCAGATCAGCACCAAAAACGAATCATTTGTTCCTTTACCCATTTTCTACCTTCCCTGAAATTTTCACTGAAATTTGTTTGCTACTTTTTGAGTAATGTTGCTAACAGACAAAATCTGGCAAAACCAAAACCTCCTTAGCGGAGGTAATGATGATCATAATATTAAAAATACAGAAAGACAGGAGGGACCTGCCTAAAAACCAGCTGATCAACCACCCCACTGACCACCAGAGAAAGCACCGCCAAACCAAACCCAACAGAGTGCCCGTCCACCACCCTCACACACGAGGGTCCGTCATCATTACCTCCACCAAGGGAGGAGGTAGTGTTTTTGCCGGCGTTGGTTTGTTGGTTTGCCTGTTAGCAACATAACTCAAAAGTTATGAACTGATTTTGGTGAAATTTTCAGGAAAGGTGTGTAATGGCACAGGGAACTTATGATTAGATTTTGGTGATGATCTGAGAGTGCATACCTCCACCAAGGGCTTTGTTTGTATTTGTGCAGCAGGATTACACAAACAACTACTGGATGGACTTGGATGAAATTTTCACCAGAGGTGTTTCTTGGTCTAAAGACAAACCATCGCAATTTTGGTGATGATCTGAGAATGCATACCTCAACAAGGCTCTTATCTTCTCACAGTGTTTTAGCAGTAATACTCCAAAACTAAAATACAGATTTTGATGCAGTTTTCACCAGAAGTGGCTCTAGGCCTACACACAAACCCATTACATTTTGGAGGTGATCCATGAGGGACGGAAGGAGCCTTGGCGGAGGTATGTGCTCTCTGAGTGCTTTTCTATTTTATGATGAGATGCCTTCAGCAGTCCACCAGCTTTGCTGCGGCCAGTCCCCTAGAATCAATTCATAGTTTTACAAAACATCTAAGATTCCTCTATGAGGAAGCCTGCATAAATATTCAATAGACTTGTTTGGACACCAGGACATTGCCACTGAGCTGCATGAAAGCAATACTGGCTCCACTTCCAAATGGGGATCTTGACTTGCTTAATGACTTGAGATCAGTTTCACTCTAATGTATGGATTATAAGATTATCACCAAGCATCTTTCCAATAGGCTGAAAAACTGCATGGACATGATTGTCCATACCAGCCACTTCTACTGTGTTCCTAAACAGACAGTTATGGGCAATTTGTTTTTGATTTGGAACATTCACCTAAAGTGACAGAATGTAGATGTGGGACTTTTAGGAAGAAAAATCTTTTGATAGAGTTGATTATTTTAATCTGATTAAAGCATTTCTTGGATTAAGCAGGGGATATTATTTTGCTGAAGGTGAATTGGGGACTCGATTGTCCATGTCCTACCTGGAGAGGCATCAATCAGGGGTTTCCCTTATCAGGAATGATATCCGCTATGGCCTTTGAGCCCCTTTTGAGTTAGCTTACCGGAGTGGGGCCTAGTTGATAGAGCATCTGCCCCACAACTGGGAGGTTGGGGGTTCAAGTCCCGGCCGGGTAATACCAAAGACCAAATAAAAATGGTTCTTCCCTCCATCTAGCTTGGTGCTCAGTATAATAGAACGGGGGAAGGAGAAGTTGTGTGTGGCGGCACCTTGCATGGCAACGACCCCTCTGATTCTACATGCGATTAACATCATAGATAGGAAAAATGTAATTTTGTTCTACTGTACATGATTTGCTGTATAGACTAAATGACAACAGAGATGGCTTCCTCTTCTTCTTATGCAGACTCAAGGTGAGGTTTTAATCACCGGGTCTACATTGCAGCATCTTCTGCATCATCCCAGAGGCTGTGTCTTCCCTCCTATATGTGGCCTCTCTCCTCAGTCATCTCCCCGCTGTGGGTGTTGTGTCAAGTCCATGGTCTCCTGTACCTTGGAAACTTGTTGTGCATGTGTCCTGTCTTGTGTTTAATTTAGAGTGCATTCTTGCAATCAGTGAGGCTCAGAAGTCCAAAGAACAAAATAAACAAAATATTTCACAACAAAGGCGTAAATACAAAACACACTATAAGAAAAGAATAGAATAGAACAGAATACAATAGGCTTTATTGTCATTGTACAGTTGTACAGCACAACAAAATTGTGGGTGCTCCACCAAGCTACTCTGCAATAAAGTAAGTGAGATGAATTTTAAATAAAACAGTTACAGAACATAAATCATGCAATATCCATCCATCTTCTACTGCTTAATCCTTTTTGACTGGGGAGGGGGGGAGGGGGGCTGGAGCCTATCTCAGCATCTTTGGGCAAGAGGCAGAGTACACCCTGGACAGATCGCCAGTCCATCGCAGGGCCAACACAGAGAGACAGACAACCATTCACTCTCACAGTCATACCTAAGGACAATTTAGAATCCCCAGTTGATGCCAATTAACCTGTAAAAATTAATGAGAAGTATCAAAACAAAAAAGAACAGTGACTTCCCCGTTATGACACTAGAGAATGGTTTTGCGGACAGTGTCTTCATAATTGGTCTTAAGTATGTCATGAGTTTCACTGGAGGCAACCAAGAGAGTGAAACCCAACTGTAGGTGAATAGAATAGAATAGAATAGAATAGGTTTTATTGTCATTGTACAGTTGTAAAGTACAACAAAATTGTGGGTGCTCCACCAGGCTACTCCACAGTAAAGCCCAATACATGGTGGCAAAAATGCATTGGTACATGAACGACTGCTGTGGACGCATTCATGCACAAACTCTACTCAGAGGGTGAGCGCTGACCGAGTGCATGCAGCCCTGATAAAGTGTATGCACATACAAGTACTCAAATGGTCACAGTGAACTGCGCATGCGCCTGGAAACTCCCGCCAGAGGACAGTACTGAGCAATCTGCCAATACTGGGTGAATAAATGATCGTCTTTTTGCCCATCTGGGGATGGGCAAAAAGACCTCTCTAACCTTTCCTCCTCTGCCATTAAACAGCAAAAGCTTCCATTCGTTTTGATTGTCACTGTGTTCACGTACCTCCGCCGCTTCAGCCGTTTTAAACATCTACTACCGTGCTCTTCTTTTGTGTTTGGATTGTAGCTGTTCAAATCAGTTTGGTGGCTCTGGCTGCTGCCAACAGTATGAGCATGTGAACTGCAGATTAGCTTCACTGTGCACGCGTGAAATGCGGCTGCTGAGTGGCAGCTGCAGTGGCTCAAAAACCGCTCTGAATACTGCTGTGTATGCAAACACAGTCTACAGAATGCAAACGTTTTCCCCTCGGAGGGACTCTGAACAGCCCATTAGTATGAAAAAAAAAGATATAAATAAGAGAGTTGCAAAACACACATTTGAAAAAAATAGCCCAGGATTATAAAAATATACACAGATTAGGTAGTCGCTTCACGGATGGATGAATGTGGTTAGCAAACATGGATTTTATTAGAGTGTGGTACGTGGACCAGAAA
The DNA here is from genome assembly GCA_020510985.1 of Pholidichthys leucotaenia. Classification (NCBI taxonomy): domain Eukaryota; kingdom Metazoa; phylum Chordata; class Actinopteri; order Cichliformes; family Pholidichthyidae; genus Pholidichthys; species Pholidichthys leucotaenia. The sequence continues at coordinate 261,823,972 of CM035837.1, forward strand.
AACTACTTAACTAAAACTTTATAAAAGAAAAACTAACCTATTTAAGGTGAGGCAAAGAAGTAACAAAAAACCAGACCAAATTTACCAGATTTGACTTGATAGAGGACTCTTGACATAAGGACCCAACACAGAGCGCAGAAATGGAGGGAAGTAAATAGGCACATGAGGCAATCAAAGATGTGGAACAGCTGAGGACAATAACACAGGTGGGAGAAATGATGTCATTGAGGGAGACCAGACAGACAAAGGAACAGACACAAGGAACAGAGCCTAAGGGCGCATTCAGTCGGCCACTGTTTGGTCCGGACCAAAGGACTATAGTTTGGTTTGTTTGGTGCTGTCTGAACGTGCGTTGGAACTCTGGTGCGCACCATGCAAGCAAAGTCTGGGCCCCTCAAAAACGTGAGTCTCGGTTCACTTGCAAACGAAGTCTGGTGCACTTTGCTTGCTGTGTGAATCTCAATGGAGTATCCAGCGGACCGAAGGGCATAAGCGCCCCTTGGCGTTTGTGTAACCATAGCAACACGTAGTGAGAAGAGGAAGTGGTGTTTACCATAGTGCATTTTGGGTAGAAAATAACCAGAAAGACAACTATGAGGATCCAAGAAATCCTTTTACCGGAGAAAGCCGAGGAGAAAAGTTAAAAAATGTCTCGTGGACAGACGTGGAGTAGTGAGGAGATGCAGGCCCTGAGAGATATTTGGTCTGAGGACCAGATTTCTCAGCTGCTTGTGGCTACACACAAGAATATCGAGGTTATTAAAACATTTAGTGACATGATGGCAGCACGGGGGTTTATACGGACAGTGGACCAGTTTTGAATCAAGGTGAAGAAATTGTGACAACAATACATCAAGGGCCTTGACTCACTAAGAAAAAGTGGTAGCTCGAAGGAAGAGAGGGAAAAGTTCATATGGTACGATGAACTGGACCATATCTTGGGCACACGACCAACGAGCAGCCCAAAGTATGTTGTGGAGTTCACCCAGGAAGAGAGCCCTTGGACATCGACACCAGCCCATGATATATGTGTTCCAGTGGTAAGAGTGTTTTTTTGTGATGTGTGTTTGATCAGACATTAAAAACATTAATAACATGTAAGCATGCAATAAGCATTTCACTCAACTTCTGCAGTACTACATGACACCAGCACAATTCACCACAGTATGTAGAGATTGCACATTGACTGCAATTACAAAAATTTGCACAATACGCCATATAGCGCATGGACAGATGTGAAGTGCAATTCAATTGTACATTTTGGGGTTTGACACTTTCATTGCAGAGCATTATTTTATATTTTTACCTAAAGGTCCTGTAGCTGCTGCTATTATTTTTATAATAGTCGTTTCAAAAATGCACCTCAAAAATGCACTGTTTAAAGGCCATTATAACAGACTGCAGCTGTTTGCTTGTTAACAGTAAAATAAAGATGTTGTCAGCTGTGAAGAATGTGTACGGAAATCTTCATTATTTCAAATACCACAGCATATTAAGCTTAAAAATGAATGAGACAGAAACTGAAATACAAAGCACAAAAGAAGTAAATGACCACATTGTATGCAAACACATGCAAGAAAACCAAGACAAGAAACAAACACAAACCAAAGAAATGAACTTGGAAAAACTTCAAGAGTAAACTGAGAAAATATAAAGAACTAACCAGGGAATACCAAATAGTAACTGAGAAAATCATCAAAACACCCAGCAGGAAGTTTTGTCAAACTAAAACTCAAATCAACTGGAACATCACAGGAACAGAAGAATAAAAGACCAAAGGAAGAAAACAGAAGAACCAGCCCGTGGGGTATGATCAGTCACTGCAGATCTACATGACAATGTGCTCGGTATCACAAAGCAGCTTAATTAATGGAGGGACAGGCGCTGTCTCCTCAAACTCCAGAGGAGGTGGATGTCATCTCCCTATGGATTTAAATGGGTGAAGAGTGGTGCTGACACCTGGACATTCGGAGCAGGTTAGTTTACCACGGTGATCTACCCCGGTAAGAAGTGAACCACCTTCGTAGTGCAGAAAACCCAGGGTTAACCCCAAAGTTACCTCACTAAGCCTAACTCCTGCTTTGTAGTACAGGCCCCAGTGTTTCCCAAGACAAAGACCGAGAACAAGTTGAGACCAAGACACAATGGTCTTGGTCTCAACTTTGTCTTGGTCTGGGGAGACTCAGTCTGGTCGCGACTACAACAATAATGATAAATGAATATCCAACCCTGTTAGTCAGATCAAGTTAAGCCCAATTTTAACTGGATTTACACACTTCAGACACAGCCTTAGCCCAGTTAACACCAATCATCTGGTTTAGACTGTGTCATGGAAGCATAGTGATTGAAGATTAATACTCAATCTCTATGACGTTTAACTTTCTATTGTCCTCTGTCATGTTCTATTGTTCACCGCTAAGGGCGCATTCAGACGACCGCTGTTTGGTCCAGACAAAAGGACCAAACAGTGGATTCCACAGATAGTTCAGTTCATTTGGTGTAGTCTGAACGTGTGTTGGAACTCTGGTGTGCATCAAACAAGTGAAGTCTGGACCCCCTGAAAATGGGGGTCTCGGATCTCTTGCAAACTGGTGCACTCTGCTTGCAGTGTGAATCCAAACGGCGTATCCAGCGGATCAAAGGGCAGAAGTACCCCCTCGGTGTTTGTGTAACCATAGCAACACGTAGTCTGAGAAGAGGAAGTGACATTTACCGTAGTACATTTTGGATAGAAAAATAACAATAAAGACAATCACGCAAATCCGAGAAATCCTTTTACTGGTGAAAGCCGAGGAGAAAAGTTAAAAAATGTCTTGTTTGTGGTAAACAAACAACCCGGCTGAAGGGAACGGAGTTCCGTTTTCGGTATTGGCCAATCAATGAGCCGGATTTTTTTTCTTGGCCGAGATTTTTTCTTCCTGGTTAGTGGTGGTTTCGGCTACAGCACCCCAAACAAGCAGTTGCTGTAACTGCGTGACGTTGTCCAGGCAGTTTGGTCCACTGCAGTGTGAATGAATGTAAACCAAATCAAACGAAGGTGTGAAAATTCTCGGCTTTCCCCACCCATTTGAACCGAGACCCCTGGACTATCCTGGTCTGAATGCAGCCTAAATGACCTTGAGATTCATCAGCCTTACAATTAAATCAGAACAAGAGCACCTCTGGGAGTCATTCTTTGTCTCAGAAGAATGCCTCAATAAACATGTCAGCCATGTGACCATGGTTCTGCTAATCAGCACTCCTACACCAAGGCACTTCACGGGTTTGAATGACACCAAGACAAATTCCTTATTTGGGGCTGATAAAAATCCATTAACTATTTTGCCAAAGCTGCTTCTTCCAACTGTCTCCTTGTCCTTCCAAATGTCTGTTATTTTTTTTCCCCTGAAGTGTGCTGAGTGGGGTCATGGCATTGGCAGGGGCGGCATCTGCCAGGGAGGAGAGGGGCCAAGGAGAGTAAGTGCCTCCTGTTTGTCTCCACTGTCTCCAAACCCCTAACCATATTCTTCCTGCTAATTAACCTACTGACGCCTCCTTACTGTGTGCATTTTTTGGGGGGGAGGTGGAAGATGGGTGTACAATAGTTAAGGAAAGAAATATTCTTTTAAGGTTAAGAGAGTGCCCTCATGATTTAGCATTTTGCACTGCATACGTTTTCTGGAATCCAGCGGGCATGACTCACAATGGTAAAAATGATTCAGCCCATTTCAAAACCCTAAGCTAAAATGTGACAATGTAAGAGGGAGGTAACATGGCAATGATGGAAGAGCAAGTGAAGGAGGTGCAAACCTGCCTGCTGACACACACCGTGAGGTTAGAGATGCAGATGGCAAAACTGGCTATGACTCCCCCGGCTTCAGGTTGCCAGGCTTGGAGCCGGGAAGTAAAAATGCACCACAGTCCAAGTGGTAGCCTCTTTAGCATAGAGATTTAATTTCCTTTAATTTTTGCCAGTGGCCCATTAGCATCCATCCTGACTTTTCCACTCTGTGGTGAGAGCAACCACTTTTGTTTATCCTCGTGAAAATGAGTTCCTGAAGGTAATTGCATCCGTGTTGCATTCAGCATGTTGTTCATTAGAAGACGGAGTTATAAATGGGAGCGCTCACAGCGTATGTTCACGTCAGGCTCTGCTGCTCCCTCTGCCTCTACGGACGACACACGCATCGCTCACTCCCTCGCAGGAACACACAAATATATGGTTGCGCCCTGCCAGCAGGAACAAAAATGGGAAGGAGGAGGATGGAAGGGGGTGGAGGAAGAATGAGGAAATAGCAGTGGCAGAGGCGAGGGAGATGTAAGAGCGGTATAAAAGAGAAATGATCAGAAATGTTCACTCCTACAGTAAAACATAATAAAACAAAAAACGTTTTTATGTGAAATGGGGGAAGTTTAAGAGTAGGTAGCATATTAATGCAGATCGGGCATATGGGAAGAAGTTTCCAGCCCTCCACCCATCAGAGAGCTCGCTGTTCAGATGTTTGGTTGGCGGTAAAGGCAGACAGACAGATTGCAGCCAATGATATGTGTTGGGAATCATCTCAGAGATGGGCTAATGACAGGAGGGGAGAAGCAGGCAGATGGCTTCCGTCAGGGAACTACGCTTGCAGCACCGTCCCAACGGTCTTCACTGAGACATTTGGGATTATAAGGAATAAGTAACTGTTACAGTGAAAGAAGAGATTGATCAGGGAAGTTAAAGGCAGACTGTCCTCTGCTAAAGCTTCTCAAAGTACAGATGCTGTGACTATGGTGATTATTTATTCAGTTCACAAAGGTGCAAGTTAGTGAAAAAAGAGACATTTTTGTATAGGCTCGGAAAGTGGCTTAGAAAAACTGAAAAAATTAAAAGACAATAATCCAGTAGTAGAAGTAATTTAAAAAATAAAACTTCTGAGTGATCAAAGTGTTTAGTTGTCCTCTTAGTGACATCTCTGAAAATCAAACTTGTGATTAAAGTTGAAGCTAGAGGAGGGCAATATTGATATATATATATATATATATATATATATATATATATATATATATATATATATATATATATATATATATATATATATATACAGTATATATGAAAATCACAGAAATATTGTGAGATATATATATCACAATATTTCTGTGATTTTCATGATAATGGCATTCTTGACAATATCACTAAATATTTTCTTTTCTTTCTAATTTATAAAGGATAGTTTTACAGGCCAGTGTTTGTCTTCCACATATTCAGGAAAAACAAAACCAAAAATATTTCTTCTGTCTATAAACAGTAGCTCAGACTGAGTTTCAAATATTTCTTTTTTATTCTGTATCAGATATTACAAGAAAATAATCTAAAACACCATATCTTTGTAGCAGGTTAAATGCTGAATCAGTTTAGAAGTCACTGTTGACGGACGTCTCTGCACTGAACAGTGTAGTTTTTTTTCCTTGTGGCTGAATAAATTTAACCTGAAGTGGCTGAAACAGAAAAAAAACAGACTGGAGTGCTGTTGGTGTTGTGTGGAAACATTTGCAGCAACTTATCCACACTGCTGTACCGTTTTCAACATGGCAGCAGTCTGAAATGGTCTCAGGTAACTCAGTCTAATGGGTAATCAGTTACGTGTAATACTCATTGACTTACTTTTGTTTTCACTGATGTGAATTAGGTGCATGCCCAACTTTTTTCTCTCACTATCATACACTGATGCTAGCAGTAGCTATGGCGCTGCCCTGACTTTTCATGGTTAAATCTTGGAGAACAGTCATCATGGTGGAACCTCCAAGAGACATAACAGTGACCACACATTAAGACTTTTTTGGTAAACAATGCTGTTCATTGAGAAAAATTCATTTTTACATTCTATTTAATTTCATTATTTAAATACATTTTTAAATTAAAATTTTTTTAATTAAAATTTCTCCATTTTTATTTATTTAGAATTATTTTATTGACTCAGAAAATACTTAATTAATTGCTGTTAATGGTTTCATTATATTTCATTTGGGTGAAATTAGACGGCATTGGTGGCTCATTTGTATTCTTAATAATTTATTCATTATTCAAAAGAATAATGAATAAAACCTGAATACAACCTGAATAAAACTAGCTGGAGTTGTGTCCTAGTGTTATGGCCCTTTTTCACTAGCACCTACTCAACCAGACTCGTCTCGACTCTACTCGGTTTGTAGGGTTTTCTATTAGTACCCAGTACCTAGTACATGGTACTAGGTATGGTTTTTGTACCAACTCTGCTGGGGTTCCATGCAAGCTGAGTCAAGCTGAAAATGTGACGTCAACAGACTACAGGCTGCTGATTGGCCAGGATGAGAGGCCACTGGATAAAAGCAACATCTTCACAAGATTCAAAACCGCCATTTGTAAATTTGACCGTGAGTTTTCATTATTTCTGTGATAATCAACAAAATAAATGGCTACACACAAATCAGCACCGTGGTCCAACAACGAAGTGCGGACTCTTCTATGCTTGGTGGCTGATGAGAGAATCCAGAGGGAGCTACGGGGCTGAAAACTTCATAGTGGTCAAATTTGACCAAATGTGGTTTATTTTTCAACATAGTCTCCCCGTTGGTCCACACACATCTTCCATTGGTGTTGCAGCACTTGGATCCCTGCGGTTGAAGGCACATTTCACGCCCCAACATCAATACCTCTGGCAAGCAACCTGTCATGGCATGAGGCATCACTCTATAGTGCAGCAGTGTACTCTAAAGCACCGCTGACAACTGGAGTCCGTCCACCGAATGGACTCCGAGTCCGTTTCTTAAGGTTTTATTAAACCTTTCACCCCCCCGTTTGTCTGCGGGTGGTAGAACGCCATCCTTATGTTTAATGCCTTGTGTCTAATGCCTCTCTCACTCATGAATGTCTCTAAACCTGCAAAGATGAATTGTGGGCCGTTGTCCATTGTAATGGTCTCCAGCACCCCCCAGCGAGCGAAGAGGGAGATGAGGAAGGCAGTGATCATGTCAGTCATAACTGAGCCAGTGGGTGACACCTCTGGCCATTTTGAGTGGAGATCGTAAGCTCCCAGCAGAAACCGTTCATGTGCAGGGGCTGCATGTAGTTCGCCACATATATCCAGTTGAATATGTTTCCAGAGGGCCACCGGATACGGTAGTGGCTCCCCTGGGACCTTTGCAGGCCATCCCTCACGGATGCACGAATGTAGCTGTGTTAGGGTCGGGTCTTGCTCCGATGCCGCTTGGAGCTCCTGGAGAGAGAGACTGTGTTCTGGAGGGGTCCGTTAGCAAGTTGATCAGTTCCATCTCCAGGGATTCACGATCACCATTCAGGTTGGCTTTGGGTGTGGGTTGGGACAAAAGATCTGCCACTACGTTTTCTCTGCCTGGCATGGTGAAGTTATATGCTCATAGTCTTTCAGTCCACCTATAGATGCGTAAAGGTTTGTGTCCCAACCTGGATGTTTCCAGCAGTGCTGTGAGGGCTCTGTGGCCCATCTGTAGCGTGAAGTGTCATCCATACAGGTATATGTGCCAGCGTTCGCATGCCCAGACCCACATCAGCCCCCCTCTTTCTCCCACTGCGTACATCTGGTGAGCCGGTGTGAGGAACCTCGAAGCAAACGCCACCGGGCGCTCTATTCCATCCTGAAACCAAGACATGACTGCACATACTACAGAGCCTGACGCGTCACACGTCAAGAAGGTGGGACTCTGTGGGTTGAAGAGGGCCAACACAGGCAGGGAAGTGAGCTGCAACTTCAACTTCAGCTTATTGATGGCAGCTGAGCATGCTGGAGTCCATTCCCATGGGGCGTCCTGTTTCAGTAGGGCGCACAGTGGTTCTATCATTTCAGAGTAGCAAGGGATGAAGTGGCTGTAGAAATTCGCCATGCCCAGAAAAGATGAGATTTGCGTGGGGGTTTAAGGTTCCGGTAGCTGCAGGACCACTTCCACATTCCACTGCAGGGGGCTCAGGCCCTCAGCGGTCAGCCGGAACCCCACAAACTCGACAGACTCTGCCGCTAAGATGCATTTCTCTTCGCTGAGTGTGACACCATGGTTTACCATGGCCTTCCCAAGGCGAGTGTCGTGGATGGCTATTGATGCGGCATGCACCACGATGTCATCCAGATACACCACCACACCCTTAAGGCTGGCGAGGATGGTGGCCATAATTTTCTGTAAGCAACTCGGGGCAGAGTTGAGGCCAAAAGGCATGCGTGTGTATCTGAAAACCCCCATGTGCGACTCTTGGAGTAAGTACTCCTGTAAGTAGTCTTGGGTGAGGTCCAGCTTTGAGAAAACTTTAGAACCGCTGAAAGCCACCGTAAGTCCTTCCGTCGTGGGTAGGGGGTATTTGTCGGGGATGATTGCCTTATTAACCATCCATCGACACCATCAAGTTGGATGACATGCCATTTGAGCGGCCAATTTCTAGCGCCCGCTACGCATACCTTGGCTAAGTCCGGTGGGTGTGCTTCATCCTTTGCAGGAACTGTGTGGCAAACCCTGGCCAGGTGATTAGGTCGTTCGCAGCAGTGGCAACTCTTCCCTTTAGTGGGTCAGGTGAGTGAGCGTGTTCGGTGTTTAGACGAGCCGCAGCTGGTGCACAGCGTCTGCTCTCCTGCATCTGTCCGCGCCTTGGTCCGCTTCCTTAGCCTGCCCCGTGGATGTATCCATTCAGAACGGCTAACAGTGCTGTTAACGACCTGTTCCCATGGGGTCTTTTGGGGGGCTGATCGGCTAGTTGTCTTTAGCTGTTCCACTAGCTGGGCTGCCGTTTCCTTCTGGATGGTCATTTTCATTACTTGACTTAACTTGAAATCGTCCATGGTTAGCAATAGCTTGTCTTTTAGCCACTCATTGTTTGTGCCATATACTAGCCTGTCACGGATTAGCTCGTCTTCTAAAGGCCCGAAGGCGCATGTGCTTGCTAGGCTACGGAGTTCCATGGCATAATGTTGGGTTGACTCATCCACTCTTTGATAGCGGCCAAAAAATCTGCATCTTCATGTCGTTATGTTGCACTTCCCACTGTAGTATTCCTCCATTAGGCTCATACAGTCACCAAAAGAGTCCGTCTGGCCCAGAGTACGGAGCACGCGCCGTCCTTCCTCGCCTAGGCTGAGCATCAATATGTTCTTCCATCTCTCGTCATCGGTGCCACCCAGGTCAGCTGCGTCGACATAGGTATTAAACGCGTTGAATCAGCATTGCCATGGGGTGGGCGGCTCACCTGGGGTCTCCAGAAATGGTGGCAGTGGCCTCAAGCACGCTACCATGGTTTAGCTCTCATCGCCAAATGTTATGTATGAAATGAGCGAGCTGTAAGCCATCTTACAGGGAACAATGAACACTTTATTATTTCACACTGCAATGTATATATAAGATGGCAGCGCCGCCTGACGTCATCCGTGTTTGCGTCTGACGTCGGCTACGACGAGCCCCAGAGTCCAAAACCCCCCAGTTCACACACTACAGCCCGCTTTCTGTAATGAACCCGCCGCATTTTGAGGTGGTACTCAGTTGTAATGGAAAATGACCTAAATCGTGTCAGGGTGAGTAGAGTCACGGTGAGTCAAGCTGAGTAGGTGCTAGTGGAAAAGTGGTTTTAGAAAACCCACAGCCAGGAGGCTGTGGGTTCACACGCCCAGTTGAGTATTGCAAATGACTATAAAAATGGTACTTCCTTCCTTCATTTTGGTGCTTAGCATAATATAGCTATGGGGGGGGGGGGGCAGAAGCCAGTGTACCTCCTGTGCTGATCCCAAACCCAGATAAATGGGGAGGGTTGCATCAGGAAGGGCACTTGGCGTAAAAATCCTTTCTAAATCGACATGCGGATCATCGTGATATCAGGTGATGATATGCTGTGGTGACCCACAAAAGAAAAAAAATAACATTTTGTTAGTTATCAAAATTAGTTAAAAAGGTATCTTTATACTGTATATGGTAATTGGAGATGGAGGCAGATGATCCGCTGTGGCGACCTCTAAAGGGAGCAGCTGAAAGAAGAAGAAGATACTGTATATTGTAATTATTGGCAATGACAACAGGTGAGCCCCACACCTGTTGCCCTCTTGTCTCAAAAATCACCATGTGGGCCCTCTTTGCTCCTCTGGCCTTCTCTCTCTGTTTTTGAGCGTTATGTGATGAAGGGTGGCAAGTGACAGCTTCTGTCAACAATTCCTTGGCATTCAAGTATGTGTCATCCACTCATGTGGGCCCACATCCTCCCTGAGGAGCAGCTAAACAGATCAAAATGGAATAATGTGGTCCTGGTTCCCCTTGTTTGCTCCAAATCATTCTGACAACCTGAGATGTTTCAGTAGTGTATTATCTTACTGTCCATGCCTGTGATGTTAAGCTCTGCTGAAGCGTTCTAGATAGGAGACTTTCAGATCAACTGTCAACAAGGCAAGTAAGCTAAAAGACCAGCAACAGTGTGCTGGTGACAGGGCCTCATGGGCAGATTAGACATAATCCAGCAGTTACAGATATGCTGAAACCAAATCTTTTGTTTATTTACTAAGTGAATACGATATTACATTGCTTGGGGCATGTCACATTTGTCTTACTCAGCTTGTCAGTGTGAGGGGTATTATTCATGCATCACCCAATAAATTGCCATATAGCACAGAACAAAGAAGACATCATCCTCCTATCCTTGCATGAAGCATTTTTGGCCCAAGACGAGACGTTTGCAGAGCAGGATTCTCTGTAAGATGAGAGACTGGCTATCCATGTTCATTACATTTAAAATTATCCCAAGTGAATCACTCCTAGTGGCCCTCTACTATGTCCTGCTGGTCTGTGTGGGTGGATGACTCTGTGTGCGTCAGACAACTGAAGCAGGCTTATGCATTTAGCTGACGCCATTGCACCACAACGAGGGGAAGTACTTTTAATGCAATAGGGAAATGGTTGCTAGTGTGGCAGTTCCATCATCATTATGAGGCTTAAATAGGTCAGCCACTGACTTTAGGAGGGTGAAGAGGGTCTCATTTGTAAGACGAGAAAGAGAAGATTTAGTTGTCATGGTCATTAAAGTCCACCGTTTATGATTATTCATATGTAGTAACTTGAAAGAGAATTTGTCCATTAAAGTCAGGCCAAACTACACACTTATCACAGTCATGAATACTGCAAGCACTACTGTGCTTGTGGACTGCAGCTGACTTACTGTAATGACAAAGGAGTCTAAGAGAGCGACAATGTGTTAAAAGTCCATTTATATGCAACCGCCATCTCACACCCATCTACTCCCCTCTGGCAAAACCCAGCCCTGTGTTTGCTCTGTTAATGCACCCCAGACAGTGAAAGTGTGGAGGGAACAAGCATAAATTTCTTTTCACATCCCAATCACACCGATGTTTAACTTCACCTGTTTGATAATGCTCACACGGTGGCTTATATTGGGATTCTTTCCGGCACTGAATTGAATACTTTAAGGTCTAAACAATAACAAAGACAAAATATGGATTTATTATAAATCCATCATACACTGTGAATGAGTGTACCTTAATGTGCATATAAATATGTATTTTCCTCCACTATGGGGATAAACAGGTTTGTATATTTAGAAAAATGCACTTATTATTATTCAGGAATGCGATTCATCTCAGGGTGCAGCACCCTGAGATAAAGCAGTGTTCTTTGATGTTCAGGCTTAAGATAAAAGAATCACTTGGTCTATGTTTGTGTTTGTAGAAAAAAAAATAATTTGTAGTTATGCATTTTCCCCTCCTTTTTAGATATGTTGATATCTCAGAGTTTTTGCAGAAAACAGAAAATATTAGATTAGATCAGATAAGCCTTTATTAGTCCCACAATGGGGAAATTCCAGGATTGCAACAACACAGGGATAGCAACACTCAGAGCAATAATTTAGAAGATGAGAAAATAAGAGCAGTGAATATGCATATGTACACATAAATATATAAATATATACTGCTCAAAAAAATTAAAGGAACACTTTGAAAAGACATCAGATTCTAATGGGAAAAAATAAGCTGGATACCTACACTGATATGGACTGGATAATGTGTTAAGAATGAAAAGATGCCACGTTTTTTGATGGAAATGAAAACACTCCAAAACTTAAAGTGAAGAAATTGTGGCAGGCTAGTCCAGCTTACTCAGATTAAAAAGTGTTTCTTTAATTTTTTTGAGCAGTATATATACACAGTGTGGAGCATTGTAGCTAGATGGAATAAACAGCATAACCATCTATTTAGTTACCCCACATAGTAAGAATATGTGCCCATACATATTGCCACCCTCCGTAGCGACTGATATTGTCCTAGTTGTATACTGGAGGGGAACATTTTGTGCAAGTCTGTTGCGTCTTTTGCATTCAATACTATTACGTTGTCACGTTTTTTTGCCATCTCTGCAAGCAGCCCTGTTTAGGTTATAAATTCTGACAGCCGTAGGTAGGAAGGATCTGCGAAACCTCTCAGTCGCGCACCTAGGATGATGTAGATGATGATGATGATATGTGGAGCAGAATGATAAAAGCTGGAATACAGAAGGAGAATTTAGACATTCTCATATTCAGGCCACAGTGATGAGGCCATGAGGATTCACGACTCTTTGCAACAGGTCACGTTGACTGATGGCTGCATCCCAGCTACGGTAGGGTCAGTTTGTATATTCATTTGTGCTAAAAGTATCTATAGTTATATATAAATAAAATGGGTAACGAGTAGCGAATCTGTTCAATTTTCAGTAACTGTAACACATTACTGAATTTTTAAACAATTTTGATGCACAAGTTACTTCACAAGTAGTGACATTACAGTAGTGCGTTACTGTGCTATTTTGTAATGCATTACGTAATGTAGTTATTTATTGTTCATATATGGTTTTCATATGGAGCTCTTATTTGTGTAGCATGTGGTGGTGGCTCCACCTTCCGGTTCCGTCAACCCTGTGTGTATAACAAGGGCTGCAGGTAGGGGGCAGTCTCTTCCGCCTTTACCTCTGCCAGCGGCTATGTGCGTGGTTAGGTGCACGGAGCCCTGTATTCAATAAACAAGTGTTCAGCTCCACTTCTGGCATTCTCCTTGTCTCCAACTTCAGACATAACATTTGGTGACGAGAAGAAAAACCATAGAGGCATGTGGGACACCAATTCAGCCATTCTTGGAGCTCCCAGGTGAGCCGCCTGTACTGTGGCCTCGGTGGTACAAAGCCTTTCAAACATATATGGTGGCGTCGGACCTGGGAAGGATGGAGAAGCTGAGGGCACCTGCATTGCTTGTGCACAACCTGGGAATGGAGAGACAGAGGATTTTGGGCACGCTTGGTGACGCAGACAACTATGAAGAAGTGGTCGGGTTAATGACGCGCCATTTCAGGGAGTAGGGCAACATTATCATCCGGATGATTAAGTTCAGACAGCGCCGCCAACAGGTAGGCAAACCCATCCAGCGGTTCATGTCGGACTTGAGGCAGTTGGCCGCTGAGTGTTGGTTTGGGCCGTTGGAGGAAGAAATGGTTCGCGACCAGTTGGCGGAAAACACCAACTGTGCTGCAGTCTGCTCCAAACTGCTCACATTCCCGGGTGAGCCGACACTGGCCAGGGCCGTCGAGTTGGCACTCCAGCTGGAAGCAGCAGACAAACTAAATCGGGAGCTAAGCGAGTGCCTCTCGCCAAAAGATTTACGATCCCCCATGGCCACGCAGGTAGTGGACCCTGACAGCGGTGAGAGCGTTGGGGATGACGTGGAGGAGGCCAACGCTGTATAGACGAGGTCTGCCCCGGGGAAGACCAGTGTATGGGCTGCGGGTCCACGAAGCACAAGCTTCGTGGCTACAAGGCCAGAGAGTGTGCGGCAAGAGAGAAACTCTGTGGCAGGTGTGGCCGTCTCCACCACTTCGCAAGAGTATGCCAGTCAGCAGAACAAGAGAGCCTGCGCAGAAATTCGACCCCTTTCGCCCCGACGGTAATACATACTGTGTCTCTGAGTACCAGTGGGCACACACATTGCATGGTAGTGTTGGATGGAGTACTATTACCGATGCTGATGGACACGGGGGTGGAGAGTTCACTGCTGAACTGGACTACAGTTAGACAATGTTTTCCCCACTACAGAATTGGAGGTGACTCAGCGCCGCTTTGCAGCTATGGAGGAGGACGGTTGGCCACGGTGGGTACCGTCAGACTGACGGCTTGGAACAAGTCAGCGGAGATGGCCGATGTGGAGTTCATCTTGACAGCCTGTGGCACAAACATCGTGGGCTGCAACTTGTTCTATGGCCTTGGGTTTTCCATCAGGAGCAGGGCTGGGCAAGAGTGGTCGGGCTGCGGACTGTAGGACCAACCAGTTCTGTGAGTTCTTGATGACGCTGTGTGGGATGAGCAATTACTAGGCACTCCGGAAAGTGAACAGGCTTTGTCGCGCTCAGGGTCACCATGGGAGGGCCCCGGTGCCAGTGTCCAAGTCACCCTGGACGAGGATACCGGGCGGCATGGGGGTGAGTCTGCGGCAGCGGGCGATGCCCAAAAGATGTTCCCAGGTGTTCCCGGAGCGTGGCCGTGGTGGGCTGGTGAACATGGGGCCACATCGGCAGGGTCCGCAGCGGGTTTACAAGCAGTCAGGGCAGGACCGAGTGGCACTGGGAGAGCAAGTGCCAGGCAGAGACACCGCAGGCCGTGCAGGGCCCCGCTTGGAGTCACAGACTGGGTTCGGGCTCGGGCGGAGGCGAGGTCCAGGCGGGTGAGAACCAAGAGGCAGATGGAGCAATACCAGGACCAGCTGCAGGTGACGGGCGAGCAGCAAGATGATTACTTTCTGCTGTTGGATGGCTTGTGGCGTCATCCTAATGAGTTACGGCGTGCCCCAAAGAAGGCAGTTGGGCATGGTCCCAGATGATTGGAGCGTTCGGAGGTGTGGAGGAGAAGGCGCACCGGGACTGAGGTGACCAGCTGTGGCCTGGGAAGCGAGCTACATCCAGGGGCGGACTGAATGGTGAAGGGTCTTGTGGGGGGGGGGGGGGGTCATCCTCACCGAGCAATGGATGTGTGTTTGTTGTTGGGTATTAATCTGTATTTATAGTTCAGGAATTATTTTGGTGTTCTGTTTTACGTAGGAGACACAGCAGTAGTTTTTTTTTTTTTTTAACAGGTCTTTTATATATCATAGGTGGAAGAATAACCCGCCTCGCCATGTGGGGGGCAGGACGGCAGTCTCCCCGTCTCCCCTAATTTTAGTTATTTCTCGTGAATGCCATAGGCCCCTTTTGGGATTTTAGTTTAGTTATGTTTAGCGGATGATTCGGGTTCCAATTTGGGGTGGTCTGATTGTATGTGTGCTTTGGATTTTTCTACGGGAAGGGGGGGGGTGTAATGTAGTTATTTATTGTTCATATATGGCTTTCATATGGAGCTCTTATTTATGTAGCACGGGGTGGTAGCTCCACCTTCCAGTTCCACCAACCCCCTGTGTATAACAAGGGCTGCAGGTAGGGGGGCGGCCTTTTCCGCCTTTACCTCTACCCGCGGCTGTGTGCGTGGTTAGGTGCATGGAGCCCTGTATTCAATAAACAAGTGTTCAGCTCCACTTCTGGCATTCTCCTTGTCTCCATCCTCAGACATAACAAGTTACTCCAAAGACTGGTTATTCCTCTGGTCTAGTTTTCAAGGTTGTGCTCATAGTAGTTCTAGCTTTAGTCTGATGTATTTTTCTCTCCCTGGTTCCTTGTGTATTCTGTAGTATTTCCTGTGTTATCCTGGTGTTTAATTTGTCTAATGATGGTATTAGGTATAAGTTTCATGCCCTGTTTTGGTTTTATATAGTTTTATTTTGGTAGTGTCTTCCTGTTTGTCCTTGGTTGTGATTTACTATTTACCTTTTTGTTAGGTAACTTTATTAGTTTGATTCTTCACTGCTGTGTGTCCTTGCTGGTTCCCATGTCTAATTATCAGTTTTGTATCAGTTTAGTTTTTTGCAGCAACATAATTCCTTCATGTGGAATGTTAAAGATCTCTTCCCATGTGTTCCCATCATCTCCTCATGTTCTCCTGGCTCCTTGGTTTGATATCAGTTATCTATTTTATCCTATCTTTTGTTGTTTACCTCCTGATGTTTGGCTTTACATTGTTCTGGCTCCCATGTTGCCACTTTATTTTCTAGTTAATTCAATGTCTAAGTTAGCTATTATTAATAAATTCCTCTGAATTGGTCCTTGCCTGAATTCCTGGGGCGTCTCTCCATGCCAGCCGCAGATCTTTACATTTAAGCTAATTGACAATTATGTATACAGCATGTCTTAAAAATAGCAACACCTTCAAAGCACTACATGATAGAAGCCAAATGGGATGGGTAAAAGGTACAGAGGTTAATTCAATATTCATGAGCTAGTCTGAGGACACACCCACATTGTTGCATATGTGGTACACAACGGTATGTGTATAAATGTATTAGGTGAGTAAGCAAACTGCCTGCAGTGCATATCCGGAAACAGGGAGAGCTGACCTTGTGGATTTCCTTTCCAAGGACACAACCATCAATCTTCGCAGTGGAGGCGGTCACTCTGCAGGTGTATATTGGATTAGTCTGGAAAGGGGGAAAAACGGTGGTACAGGGGTAAATTGTGCATTTGTGTGTATGTGTACAGTAAGTGCCTCTTTGTTCTATCAAACATCTTTGTCTCTGTTATGGAAGAGACCTTATTATATTCATACACAAGAGTGCCCACTTGAGAACCACAGACCTACTTCAGCACAAATTACCTAATGAATATAAATATGCAGGAGTCTTATACTGCAGTGTCGTCTTTTTGATATTAGTGTTGCCTTCGGGGCGATGAGAATCCCCTTTGTCTGAGCAATTGGACACTTCCTCATGTAAAATGCAGCAGAGCAGAAGACTGATGAGCAGCATCACAACCGTCAAAGAATGAACAGTAAACTGGTAAGCATTGACTACATATCATTTGTTTATGACGGCAAACAGTTGCAGTCCAAGATGTGGCACTGTACTGCTATTTGTCTTCTGAAGTAATGCCGTGTGGTGAAGGTTCTCGTCATTTTGCCCCTGTCTTACTGCAGGCGGAAAGTGGCGGCTTGGGGCAAAGTCTTTGAAATATTTCCCTGTGACAGTGCAGACCTTCACCTCAGCTCAGATCTGCTTAAATGATTTTAGCTGTAGGTGAGAAATCCCAGCCTTTGATTTAGCAAGGGAGCGCGCAAGTGAAGATTTCCCAGTGGAGGCCAAGTTCATAGATATATATCCAGAGAGGTAAATGTCTAACTCATTTCCAATTATGGTTTAACGAGACGGATTGAGGTCAGAGCCGGGGAGCATGGCCACAGGTACCAACTATCAGATACACTTGTGGGAATGCCAAAGGGAAGCAGGGGGCTTCAGGGATAGAAAGAAAATTGGAAGTCCTAGCACGCCACCCTGAGTAAGCGCAATGATTTTCCCTCTTTTGCCATCCCCCTTTTTTTTTTTTCTCCACACATGCCATCAGGGAGCAGTCAGAGGCAGGGGCTGAAAGGGTGCCAGCCACCCATAAAGGCCCCAGTGATTCTGTGCAGGAATGAGCCTAGCAACCGCTGAGAGAAAGTAAACCAGCCAGCTCCTTTCTCTGAGGCCCATTTTAAGACTGTGTTTCGGGGGATTATTGTCCTTTATGATAACTCCCCCAGCACAATGCATTTATTTCAGAAGGGCTTGGCAGACAGTGCTTTTAAGTCAGTAGCAAGTCAATGATATGGAGAGGAGGGAGGTGACAGCCTGGTTCAGACTGACAGTTCGGAGACTAACTGAGAGAGGTGTCACTGCCACTCTTTCTGAAAGGTTTGCTGTTGTCTCAGCTTGTTTGTTCACTTGGCTTTTCATCGTGGTTTCCTGTAGATGGGACAGAGCAGGGCCCCATTTCCAGCACAAATCCCTGTTTAGACAACTAGGAATGGTTTTTGATTTTATCTGGAAACAAACAGCTATTTTTCTCTCTTAACAGATGTAATCCCCAAGGAGGAGTTTTAATTGACAAACACATAAAAGATTAAACACCTACAACTGCAGTGGATTTACAAGCTAGTAGACACAAGAAAGCATCATTAACTCGCACAAGCACAGCTGTGTTCACATACAGTGGTTTAACCAGACTTTTATATTACATGACACAGAATAACACACATACCTAATGAGTAGATTTATGTTGGGGTGTCTAACATGTAGCAGGTGTTTGTCTGGCGATCTCATCGTCAGTGTACAGTAGTCGTAACTCCCTGATTCGATCTACTAGTCACATGGAAAAGAACTCCTGACTTTCTCTTCAAAATTCCCTTCTTTTTCCTGCCAAATGGAATGGAAAATGGAGTAGAAATAAAAGTGCTTCAAGGAAAAGAGATGAATCTTTGCAAAGGTCAGAGCAAGTGGTCCTCCGGGATATCATTCATGGCTCCGCATGCCAACGTCTGTGACCAAACCATGTGTATGTGTAAGCCCCTGTATGTGTATATGCCTGTAGGTGAAGGAATATATATTCACACAAACCATGTTCTTCTACAAAAGTGCTTGTATCTTCAAGGGCTGTTGCTTGTATCAGTTTACGACAGCCCCAGAGCTAATGCAATTCAGAACAGGGGATGAGGCTGTGCATTTTAACAGCTTGGCCAGTGGCGCACAGCAGCCAGCAAAGCACGAAGGAGCAACAGTAGCCTAGCTATATGTCTGTGCCAGATAGTCTACCAGGGTTGCTTAGTAAGGAACTGCAGTTCCAGCCTGCCTCTCTAAGGGACCAGGCCAGGCTGAGAGATGAGGAAACAATCTGAGAGGGACCAGAAAATCATTCACCTGTTTATATCTAGTAGCTCACCGGTTGCTTTCTGCACCAGTCTCCTTTGCCTTTCGTCCTCCCCCATTCCCAAGCTTCCGCTCAAGCTCACCTATCTTTCCAGCTGTCAGCATGTATGTGTGTGTGTGTGAGTGTGTGTCCATGCATGCATGCTCATAAATCTCTATGAAGGCTACTATCTGGAGTAAAACCATTTTATCCATCAGGGAGTGGAAACAATCCTGCATGATGTACATGTGCACAACCTTCAACATGCACACACACACAAATGCAAAAGGACACTGTGATGGATGCCTCACACGAGGCACGAAATCATGTGATAGACAGTCAGGGTAATTAATGTGGACAAAGGGATAGATATTTTCAGACCGGCACGCCATACTAGAGCAAGAGAAGAGGAAGTCATACATCATGCCTGAGTAGTATTTGTTAGTCAGAAAATGTGTACTGACATCATTCTGAAGGTACACATTTTCACAACATAAAACTGTTGTTTTGACACCAGGATGTTCACTATCAGAGAATTACACATTACCCATAGAGTAGCAATGGAATGCTTACAGTTAGGTTCATATGTATTTAGACACTGACACAAGTTTTGTTATTTTAGCCATTTACCAAAATATATTCAAGATACAGTTATATGATTAATATGGGGTTAAAGTTCAGACTCTCAGCTTTAATTTGAGGATATTCACATCCAAATCAAAGTTACAATTTAGGAATTGCAACCATTGTCATTATACAAAATCTTCTCATTTCAGGAGCTCAAAAGTAATTGGACAAATTAACATTACCATGATCATGAGCCATTCAAAGCCTTTTCCATTCTGGTACAGGTTGGTCTTGGTTTCATCTGTCCAAAGAATGCTGTTTCAGAACTGGTCTGGCTTTCTTAGATTTTTATTTTTTTATTTTTTATTTTTTTTGGCAAAGTCTAATCTGGCCTTGTGGAGAGAGAAATAATCAGGCCAAGCATTCAGAGCAGATGAACTTTATTCACTCTCTCACATCTCTCAGAATCAGAAAACATTGACCTCATGTCACAGGGACTCTCCTTTATATTACAACACTCACACCCTCTGCTGCCTGAGATCTTGCATCACAATTCATTCTCGCATCACAATTCCTATTGTCCCTCAGCCCCTTAATCCCCATGCACTTCCACCAGAGGAATTTACTGCAACTCCCTTCCTTCCAGTCTGAGATGAATACCACAGCATGGGTTCCTCATACCGCCACTCCCCCCCAGAGTCTCAGACTGAGCGTTAACTCTCACGTCCTCTCGGCTTCAGCCTCCACCAATAGCTGCTGTAATGAGGGGTCTTCGGCTCCGCGGTGCTGCTGTGCTGGTGGGGGGTTCCTGGGGGTGTGTCTGTCTGTGGGTGGACAATGGAGGGGGGGGGGACATTCAGCATGCTCATGTGACTGCTCTGATGAATCGTTTACCTGGAGAGTTCTCAGGGGGGTCTTCCGCGCCAAGGAGCTCAAGCCAACATCACCTGCTCATCTGCCCCCAACAAAGGCGGGCTTAAGCCTGTCTATACAGATTTTCTCCTGGTGACCCCCCAAGTCTAACACAAAATGTTTGTCCCTGGGTTCCAGCACTCTAAACGGGCCATCGTAGGGTGGGCACAATGGGGGCCGGTGGGCATCGTGCCTGACAAACACAAATGCCGCGTCCTTCAAAGTTTTTGGCACAAAAGCACGTGGAAAACAGTGGTGGGCCGGGCCAGGTAGCGTCCCTGCATCTGCGCTATGCCATGAATGCGGGGACGGATGGGTGTTCGGCGCAGGGTTATCTGGTAAAAATGACGTGATGTCCGAAGGGACAAACGTGCCACCCATGTTGTCAAAAAAGCGTGTGTCATGTCTGCGGACGCGGTGGAAGCTAGCGGGACTGCTTCTGGCCATCGTGTGATGCGGTCCACCACTGTCAGGAGGTGCGTGAACCCCACGTGAACGTGGTTGAACCTCTTAGTCAGGATATGGAACGGCTCCAAAGGGGCCTTTGTGTGCCTGTGCACTTTGGCTCGTTGGCATGCTACGCAGGCTGCAGCCCACTCTTTCACCTGTTTGCGCAGGCTCGGCCAGACGAACTTCGCTCCCACCATTTTGACTGACACGTGGAATCCTGGGTGTGCCAGGGAGTGAACAGACTCAAAAACGCGGTGGCGCCAAGCACGTGGGACCACCGGGCACGGGCGTCCTGTGGAGATGTCACAAATTAGGGGGGCCCTCCGTCTTGCAGTACCCTGCTCTCCAGCCTTAACCCTGTTGGTCCAGACTGGAGCGCACACACGTCTGCATTGTCGATCTGCTCTGCGGCCATGGCCGTGTAATCTATCCCTACGCAGACTGGGGCCACTACTGCGCGCGAGAGGCAGTCCGCCACCATGTTAAGTTTACTGGCCACATGCTGAATGTCGGTCGTAAACTCCGAAATCATGGCCAGCTGTTTCTGCTGCCGGCCCGACCATGGTTCCGAAACCTTGGCCATTGCGTATGTTAGCGGCTTGTGGTCCACAAATGCAGTGAAGTTGCGCCCTTCCAGCCAGAACTGGAAGTGGCGTATGGCCAGGTGGAGAGCCAGTAACTCTCTGTTGAACGCGCTGTATTTACGCTCACTGTCGCGCAAAGACCTGTTCAAAAAGGTGAGCGGCTGCCAAGAACCGGCAACACATTGCTCCACAATGGCCCCTATGGCCACGTCCGAGGCATCGGTAGAGAGCGCTATCCGAGCTGTCGGGTCCGGGTGCTCCAGTAGTGTGGCATTTGCCAGGGCTGTTTTAACCTCAGAGAACACCTGCTCCCACTCAGGAGTCCGGTCAACTCTGTCCGCCGGTTTCCGTTTCTTGAGTGCGGCATACAACGGCTGCATGAGCTGGGCTGCGCGGGGGAGGAAACGGCTATAAAAGTTAACCATCCCCAAAAACTCCTGCAGCGCCCTGACCGTCTGAGGCCGGGGAAAATTTGCCACTGCGCGCACCTTGTCCGGCGAGGGTATCGCTCCCTCCGGTGAGATGTGGTGTCCCAAAAAATCGATCCCCGTCACGCCAAACTGGCATTTCACCGGGTTGATTATTAACCCGTGCTCCTCTAACCTCCGGAAAAATGGAAAAAACCTCTGGAAAAAACCTGAGGTGGGTTACATGTTCGTCCTCGGACACGCTGGCCACCAGGATGTCATCCAGGTACACGAACACAAACGGCAGATCGTGCAACACCGCATCCATCATGCACTGGAATGTCTGTGCCGCGCCTTTTAATCCGAAAGGCATGCGTGAAAACTCAAACAGACCAAACGGGGTTATTACTGCCGTTTTAGGTATGTTCTCCGCGTGCACCGGGACCTGGGGGTAACCACGGACCAGGTCTATCTTAGAAAAAATACATGCCCCGGCGAGGTGAACGGAAAAATCCTGAATATGGGGGATCAGGTAGCGGTCGTGCGCTGTGGCGTTGTTTAATCTGCGGAAATCTCCGCAAGGTCGCCATGATCCCTTGGCCTTAGGGACCATATGTAGTGGGGATGCCCATGGGCTGTTTGATTGTCTGATGATGCCCAGCCTTTCCAAGTTGGCAAACTCCTCGCACGCTATGGCCAGGTTAGCTGTGTCCAGGCGCTGAGGTCGTGCGAAAACGGGCGGCCCAGTGGTGGTAATAAAGTACTCCACACCGTGTTTAGTGATGGCCACCGAAAACGTCAGGACCGTGAGTGCTGGGAACTGGGTGAGCAGTGTGTGGAACTTATCACCTGGAGCTGTGACGTTGGCTAGCATTGTTGGCCAGGCTCCTCGAGCTGTACAGGGGAGCGAATCAAAAGACATTGCATTAATAAGGCGTCTGTTAGCAACATCGACTAGTAGTCCATGTGCACACAAAAAAATCAGTGCCTAAGATTGGGAAACTACATGCCGCTATGATGAATGTCCACTGGTACGTAGGGCCGTGCAGGGATACAGTCAGTATCCTTTCACCAAAAGTCTTAATGTCTGAGCTGTTTGCGGCCATCAGCTCGGGGCCGCAAGCTCCCGCTAGCCGATTGGCATAGGACGGCAGGATGAGGCTCTTTTGGGAGCCGGAGTCCAAGAGGAATCGTCTCCCCGAGCGTGAGTCTGTCACGTAGAACAACTTGCTTTCTTCACCCGCGGTCGCGGCTGCTACCGACTGCCGGTCCTGGCGTTTCCCAAACGCTTGAATTGGCACGGTGGCATGCATCGGCGTGCATCCTCTCCAAAACAGCGGTGGTAGGAGCAGAGCGTGTCTCTCTGGCGTTTCCTGGCCCCCGCTGCTGCTACCGTCGCTGGCTCCTCGCTTCCGCTGGCTGTCTCGCTGGGTTCCGACGCCGCTGCATTCACTGTGAGGGCTCTGGTGGTGAGGATGATCTGATCTGCCTCCTGGGCTAGCACACGGTAGTCACGCGCGGCCAGCAACGGCGAGTTGGCAAGGACCGCTCTGGCCACCGTTGGGAGGTTCCTGAGGAAAAGGTGGGCAAATAGAAAATGCCCATCGTCCGTGCCCATCAACGCAAACATCTTCTCCATCAGTTCAACCGCTGACCCGTCCCCTAATTCGGAGCGCGTCAGGAGCCTCTCCGCTCTCTTGCAGTCCGAGAACGTGTAGCGCGGGGTCAGCGCGGCTTTGAGAGCCCCGTATTTGTTGCGGGCTGGGGGCTGTTGAAGCAGGCTCGCTACTTGCTAAGTTGTGCAAGCGTCCAGCGCTGCAACCACGTAGTAATATCTGGTGTCATCTGCCGTTATTCCCCGGAGTGCGAACTGGCCCTCGGTGTGGAGGAACCAAGACTTCGGGTCGTGCAGCCAAAAGTCTGGTAGTTTGACCGAAACGCCGCACGTGTTGCTGGGGCTTCCTGTCCGGATCATCTCCAGGGTGTTTGCCTTCCATTATTCGTCAAAGGTCACCAGTGTGGAGAGAGGAATAATCAGGCCAAGCATTCAGAGCAGATGAACTTTATTTACTCTCTCACATCTCTCAGAATCAGAAAACATTGACCTCATGTCGCAGGGACTCTCCTTTATATTACAACACTCACACCCTCTGCTGCTTGAGGTCTTGCATCACAGTTCATTCTCGCATCACAATTCCTATTGTCCCCCAGCCCCTTAATCCCCATGCTCTTCCATCAGAGGAATTTACTGCATCTCCCTTCCTTCCAGTCTGAGATGAATACCACAGCAAGGGTCCCCATACCCTTTTTATTTTTGAGGCTGATTAATTGAATTTAGTACCTTGTGGTGAACCCTCTGTATTTGTTCTCATGAATTTTTTCTCTTTATGGTGGACGTAGATACTGATACTTCCCGGAGAGTGTTCTTCACTTGGGTGGATGATGTGAAGGGGTTTTTCTTCAGATATTTTTCTTTTTTCAACCAAAGGATGGACTGTTTGACTTCTATTGAGAGCACCTTTGACCGTATGTTATGGGTTCACAGCAACAGCTTCCAACAGCGTTTCTGTCACCCTCTGTCCACTGAGACGAGCTCCTAATGTCGCTAGACTGACTGAGGCCAACTGCCTAGCCAAGCTAATGCTAATGAATCGATGTAGCATCACAGAGAAAATATAAGCCAGAATGACACAAGATATATTATTGACTGTGGATTAGTGAACCAGGTGGAAACAGAGATGTTTATTAAGGTGGCTAAAATCTAAAGAAAATAACTATAAACCATGCTTTGTAAGTTAACTTCCTAGCAATGTTAGCTCTGAAGCCAGTAGGGCTGTCTACACATCCGGGTACTTGCATGTGAACACTCAAAGCGTGGAGGTAACAAAACCCGGCAGTTTACCATTGAAACAATATGGCATATCAATATTATGATGCGCTTTCACCGCAAGATCAGATCAGATATGATCAAAAACTTTAAATCTGTGATCTCAAAAAGTGTCCCTACCATCTACCAGCCAGTATGTGGAAGTATGATCCAACAGAGTGTTCAGAAACAATGCTTGATATTTGTAACTACGAAGAAATGCACCAGCTTGGCTGTACATTGGCGGAACACTCCAATAACAGAAAATAAATTGTACCTGCTGCAGAAATCCCCAAAAAGCTGTCATGTTTAGGTTTGCAAATTTATCCACTGGAGCTCACAGGAAAAACAGCCTCACGTCTCCCACACGGGAGACGCTGTTTATTTACACTCGCAAAGAAACAAAAAAACAAAACAAAAAAAATTACACTCATTCGCCCTATTAATCCCAACACTTTGTTTCAGTTCTACAGAGCTTCAGTCCATTTGTCAGCAGGTGAGTGTCAGTCTTATTTTTAAACTAGTTTAACTGCAGTGTTACTATGTTACTCTGAGGTTGATAAACAGCTCAAATTGAAATTAATATTTCTACTGAGACAACACGTTTCTATGCCAATGCTATTTTAGTTATTAACTCCCTCTGATGCAAATTTGAGTGTTTTTGCATGTTCGCATTAACTTTAAGTGCAGGCAAGTTACTTTTAATCATAAATAATTGTTTGGTAAACAGACATACTGTACCTGCAGCAGGAGCAAGCTCCATTTGTGGCCAGACGGAGATGTGGGTCTTATCATCCCTCAGCCAACTCATTTGAAAAGGCAACCCACAAAATCCTCCTTTGGTAAACTCTGCTGGCTGATATGAATCTAAAAAACTTGTATTCTGACTGCTATCACCATCTTTCATAAAATGGTGATGGCTACATGAGCCAGTTGCACACCATTTCAACATTTTCTTTGTTTAAATTTAGCTAACATTGCCATAGAAATGCAATGAAATCGTCATTTTTTGATACCTCCACGTGTTGTTCTGTGCATTCATGAGCTCGGTGACGTAAGCATAGACAGCCCTATGCCTTGGCTGGCCTCCCCACCACTGACGTTGGCAGACAGACAGTTATGTTGGCTAATGATAGCACAGCAGCATTTACTGTATCATGGCTCGACTTACCTTTTCTACAGGAAAAGAAACTCAGAATAGTTACAGCAGCTAATTGGCCAGAGGAAAAATATGAAGGATGTGTGTGGTTTTTGAAGGCCCCTTTACACAACGCAGAGATCATTTAGAAGATCCTTGTCTGTTTTGGACTGAGTCAAAACTTTGAGGAGACCATGGCAACTGTGGAGATCACTGAAGATCATTGATGGATCAAAAATTTGCCAGATCTCGCAACAGTCTCTCAGTGATCTCCACCCCTGTGTAAAGGGAGTATAAAAGAAGTGAGCATTTTGATATTTTTTCTGATGATCACATGACCAGTAGCACATTGATTGATTGATTGACTGAATATTTTTATTTCCATCCATCTTCTTCCACTTAATCCTCTTCGGGTCCCGGGGGCTGGGGGGATGGGTGCTGGAGCCTATCCCAGCATCTATGGGCGAGAGGCAGGGTACACCCTGGACAGATCGCCAGTCCATCGCAGAGCCAACACAGAGAGACAGACAACTATTCACTCTCACAGTCACACCTAAGGACAATTTAGAATCCCCAGTTGATGCCAATTAACCTAACTTGTATGTTTTTGGCATGTGGGAGGAAACCGGAGAAATCCCAGAGTAAACCCACGCAGACACGGGGAGAACATGCAAACTCCACACAGATCACTGTTGGCTGGGGGCTGGGATCGAACCCAGGATCCCCCAACCAAGGGTGAGTTGCTGTGCTGCCGCAGTGCTGACCACTCCGCCACCGCGCTGCCCGTGGTATATTTTTATTTCAAACATGTAAATGTAAAATCAGTAAAACAAGGCAAAAATAAAACATAATAAATTACAATTGTCTCTTGTCATTCAGATGCATTACAATCTACATGCTCAAAAAGGAGTAAAGGAGTAGGCTGGAGTCAACACTTATTTAATCCTACCCCTTAAATCATACAGTCATTTTAAACCAAACGCTCTCAAATTTGCAGTTAACATCTTTCATTTTCCTCATATCTGGTGAAAATAATGTTTTTATAATTCTTTCAGAAGGTTACATTTCATTACACATTGCACATTTCAGAAGGTTAAAACCTACAAACACCTTTGAAATTGTAATTTAAAATTTAAATTAAAAAAAAATCTATAAACAGGGCTTCCTTAACAACAAGGTATGGAATCATATAAGAGCAATAAAATTGAAATTACAGAGGTATTTTTTTTTTATCTTTAAAATCTCTGTCTCACTAAGTTACATTTTGTCATATTGATTAGATTTGCTCAGATTGTGGTGAAACTTGATTTTGGTTTGTATGAAATGACAATGCAATTTTATATGCAGAGGGTAATGTGATGAAGTATATAGCAAGTACAGCATTCAAACAATACAAGCTGAATTTTGAGGTATAGTATAGTGCATATACTGAACATAATTATTTCTGCTTTCAAAATCTATGCCAGTCATATTGTCAAGTAACCATGATGGTGAAGTTACAAAATGGAGGAAACTATATAACAAACTAGAAAGGCACTCGGAGAGCGCAGACCTCCGCCAAGCAGCACAGTTCCCCCCATACAGTGTTTGTGTGTACGTTTTCAGATTCCCTGAGCATGAAAAGATATGACTAGCAATTGGATTCACAATGATTATTTGTTTATTTGACATGGACAGTGCAATAAACAGACAATTAATGAATGACAATCAATGTGATAGTGATAGGATTAGTGGTTCAGTAGTGTAAAACGGGGCTATAAGGGACGGCGGGTTAATAAGGGACACTTTTCTGGGAAATGTTTTAAATGTAATTCTGCTTTTTTTATTTTGAGCAGGACGCTGAGTTGTGTTGTTATTGTCAAATATCCATGAATCCTTCATCAAATCTAGGCGGAAGCAAAATTAAAAAAGCAGAATTACATTTAGAAAAGTGTCTCATATTACCCCGCCGTCCCTTATAGCCCCGTTTTACGGTTGTAAAAGCATTGCCTCCTTGGCGGAGGTAATAAACTGAAGTGTTGGTGTGTCCATCTCCTCCACTGACGGATGCAGATTGGTTAGACAGGTTGCCGTGGGTTTTATATTATATTGGGGTTGCGCTCCGCGGCAAAACAGAATTTAGAATCTTCCCCGGCAGAGAGGTCGTTTTTACGCAGCGCCTATAGCTGGGCGGGGAATTTGTGGCAAATAATCGGGCGGCGGACAGGTGGCCGTGTCAGGTTTTGCAGCATGGCGCAAAAACAGGCACGCTGGCGGGCCCAGGCCAGCAGTGTTTTCCGCGCGCTTTTGTGCCTAAAACGTTGAAGAACGCGGAGTTTGTGTTGGTCAGACACGACGACCAGCGCAATGTGCGCAGCGCCTATGGCTGGCACAGGCACGCTGGCGGGCCCAGGCCACCAGTGTTTTCCGCATGCTTTTGTGGCTAAAACGTTGAAGAAGGCGGAGTTTGTGTTGGTCAGACACGACGCCCAGCGCCCTCCATTGCGCCTGCGCACATGCTGAAAATGGCCGTATGTCACAGTGTGGAAAAATGCTTTAAAAAATTCCTGTATGCAGACGGTGATGCGGATCATCCCCAAAATTTAATCAGTTCTTCCTTGTACCATTTCCAACAACGCCTGAAAGTTTCATTGAAATCCGTCCCAAAGTTTTTGAGTTATCTTGCTAACCAACAGACAAACAGACAGACAGACAGACAGACAAACAGACAAACACACAGACAAACACACAGACAAACCCCGGCAAAAACATTACCTCCTCCTGGCCTTTCGGCCTGGCAGAGGTAATAAACAGAAAGAAAAATGGAGACAACATAGGAAAGTATATAGAGAAGGGAGGGAAAGTATGCAATGGAAAACTGCACAATAAAAGAGCGATTAAGCACAGCAGCTCAGGAAAAGAGATGAGACTACATTGCTGTGGCGAGAGAAGGTTGGAGTGTTGAGAAGCAGAGCCTGGAGAACAGCAAGGAGATAAAGCTTTGAAAGAGGAATGGAGGAGGTTGTATTATCAAGTGTAGATTAGCTCAGCAGCGAAGGCGATTGTTGACAGCATCTTTCATCACAAAAGAGAGCGGTTGGTGGTGTGACCATTCGCTCCCACTCAGATCCTGACCCGTGTTATTGCACAGCAGCTCTTGGCAGATCACCGTGCTAAATGAAGCTCTGGTTGTTGGATGGTGCGTGGCCTATTGCTCTTCTAATGAAGACAAAAATGTGTGTCATGTGCAAACCGGCAGCTAAATTAACCACTCTGCTCACTCTCAGACAAGGTCACGAGGTCACAGCAGCACCACAGCAGCACAACAGCAGACACAAGGTATTTTTTACAATAAGTTCTGAAGGTTTATCAGAATGTTCTTACAGAAAATATTCTAAATACAGGGATGATGGCACCAGTGTCACAGTGGTTGCCTCATAGCTCAAATGTTCCTGCTTCAAATCCCCGGTTTGACGGTGGTAGGAGTCTTTCTGAGTGGAGTTTGCACATTCTGTATATGCTTTTGTGGTTTTTTCTCCAGGTGCTCCGGTTTCTTCCCACAAACCATTGGTGTTTGTCTCTGATAAGCACACAGAATAGAGGTTTAAGCTAAGTCTTTGAGTGGTCTTTGAGAATAGAAGATAGACTTTGCACATACAGGTCCTTAACTTTATATAATGAAACTGTGGGGCTTTTCAGTTGTCACACTTTTTTGAACAAAAAGTCGTCGGCCTCCGTCGGTCTATGATGACCATGGAAGAGAATCCTAAACATCTACTCTGCTGGAACAGCACCGCCTGTGGCTGAACAGGCCGATGCGCGAATGGCAGTCTCTGTCACACAGGTCGCACTTGTGGGTGGTCTCCGTGCTGCTGGGTCTGTGGCGGTTCTTCCTGCGGGGTCCTTTTTTCATCTGCTGCAGCAGTCAGTCTCTCTTCACCCGCCTTAAGCTGTCTGGTCAGGGTGCCTCTCCATTTGGAGCGGTCCATTGCAAGGTCCTCCCACCGCTCTGTGTTGATCTCCAGGGCCTTCATGTCTCTCTTGCAGACATCTCTAAAGCGCAGCTGTGGGCGGCCAACGTCTGTCCTGCCAGTTGCCAGTTCTCCGTAGAGGACGTCTTTGGGGATTCTGCCATCCTCCATACGGTGAATGTGGCCTAGCCAGCGGAGCCTGTGCTGCCTGAGTAGAGTGAACATGGAGGGAAGGCCGGCGCGGGACAGAACTTCTGTGTTGGGCACTTTGTCCTGCCAGGATATGTCCAGGATGTGGCGAATGCAGCGCAAGTGGAAAGAGTTCAGTCTCTTTTCCTGCCGGGCATATGTTGTCCACGTCTCACTCGCATAGAGCAGTGTGCTGATGACGCAGGCGTTGTACACTGCCATCTTCGTCTTGACAGAGAGTTTGGGATTCTCCCACACTCATGTGGTGAGGCGATTTTCCAATCCTCTTGTCGATCTCTGTATCAAGGGAGAGGTTGTTGCTGATCGTGGACCCCAGGTACGTGAGCTGATTCATGACCTCCAGCTCGTAGTCGTTGATGGTGATGGTTGGTGTTGCTTCCGTGCCTTGCGCCAAGATGTTAGTCTTCTTCAGGCTGATGGTAAGCCCGAAGTCCTTGCATGCCTGGGAGAAGCGGTCCATCAGGGTCTGAAGCTCCTGCTGTGTGTGGGTTGTGACTGCAGCGTTGTCTGTAAACAGCATGTCTCTGATTAGAGCCTCGCGCACTTTGGCTCTGGCTTTCAGGCGGACGAAGTTGAAAAGCCTGCCGTCAGATCTTGTGTGCAGGTAGATTCCCTCTGTTGCTGTGCTGAAGGCATGCCTCAGGAGCATAGCAAAGAAAATCCCAAAGAGGATTGGCGCAAGTACACAGCCCTGTTTCACTCCACTGCGTATGTTGAATGGCTCTGAGACGTTGCCGTCGTGCTGCACTATCCCCTGCATGTTGGTGTGAAATGATTCGATGAGGCTTTGCAACTTTGGTGGGCATCCTATCTTTGGCAGGATCTTGAAAAGGCCCTCTCTGCTGACCAGATCGAACGCTTTGGTGAGGTCGATGAAGGCGACGTACAGGAGCATGTTCTGTTCTCTGCATTTCTCCTGGAGTTGGCAGATGGAGAATATCATGTCTACCGTCGATCGCTCAGCACGGAAGCCACACTGAGACTCGGGGTAGACACGTTCGGCAAGCTTCTGTAGACGAACGAGAACAACTCGTGCGTAGACTTTGCTAACAACGCTGAGGAGGGAGATGCTCCTGTAGTTGTTGCAGTCGCTTCTCTCCCCTTTGTTTTTGTAGAGGGTGATGATCTTGGCGTCCCTCATGTCCTGTGGTATGGCACCTTCCTTCCAGCACTGGCAGAGGACGTCATGCAATGGCAGCAGTAGGGCGGTCTTGCAGTGCTTGATCAGGTCGGGGAGTATGCCATTGTTGCCGGGTGCCTTGCCAGCGGCCAAGCTATCAATGGCCTTGCTGAGTTCGTCGATGGTTGGCTCGGCATCAAGTTCATCCATGGATGGCAGGCAGTCGATGGCATCAAGGGCTGACGGTGTCACGGTGTTCTGTCTGGAGTAGAGGTCGGAGTAGTGCTCCACCCATCTCTCCATCTGCTTGTTCTTTTCTTTGATCATCTTCCCAGTGGAGGATTTGAGGGGGGCCGTCTTGCTCTGAGCCGGACCAAGTGCTTTCTTGATGCCATCGTACATACCACGGATGTTCCCTGTTGCCTTTCCAGGCTGTCTAGCACAATGGAATTTCTTCAGCTGCAGCTTGACCTTGCAACACACCAATGAATGGTCTGTGTCGCAATCTGCACTCTGGAACGAACGGGTGATTAGCACATTCTTTAGTGAGGTGCGCCTGGTCAGGATCAAGTCAAGCTGGTGCCAGTGCTTTGAGTGCGGATGTCGCCAGGAAACCTTGTGTTGGGGCTTGGTCTTGAAGAACGAGTTTGTGATGCACAGATCGTGATATGTGCAGAACTCGAGCAGCCGCTGTCCGTTGTCGTTCATTCTGCCCACGCCAAATGGTCCAAGACAGGAGGGCCAGGAGTCGTGGTCAGCACCCACTCTGGCACTGAAGTCTCCAAGGAGAATGAGTTGTTCAGAGTTGGGGATGATCCTGACAGTTGTTGCGAGATTCTCGTAGAACTTGTTTTTTGTCTCTGGTGTGGCTGTCAGTGTTGGGGCATACACACTGACGAGGGTGACTGGGCCTTGAGTGGTGTTGAGGCGGAGGGTGAGGAGTCGTGCAGAGCCATTGCTGCCCGGTTCCACCATCTTCAGCAAGGTGTTCTTCACTGCGAAGCCCACTCCGTGTTCCCTGTGTTCGTCACTGCCATTTCCCTGCCAGCAGAACGTGTAGTCCTTCTCTCTCAGTGTGCCTGCGTCAGCCAACCATGCTTCCTGGAGAGTGGCAATATCCACTTCCAGTCTCTTCAACTCATTATTGATGATGGCAGTCTTCCTGGTGTCGATGATGTCCTTGAGGTTAGCAGCGAGTCCTGTCATCATAGTGCGGACGTTCCAAGTTCCCAGTTTTAGAGTTGGTCTCTTGTTTTTTTGTCTTGCCTGGTGCGAAGGTTCTCAGCCTGCCGTTCGGACTTCTCCTCATCCCCATGCACCCAATGAGGAAAGCAAGCTGTGGCGGGACAACACCTTATTGGCTGGGGACTGCCCAGCTTGAGGCGGGCGGTAGCTGTCCAGTGAGATCTGATGATCCCTCCCACCGTCGGGAACAACCCCTGGCGCCGCGCTCTACGCCAATTGAGCGGTGGCTTATAACCGGTAACTGTCATTCCCTGTGTTTTGTCTACGCCAAAGGCAAAGCTGGAGTGTCCTCTCCAGTGATCTGGTGTTCTACCTTCCAGCGTTGGGCGTTGGCAGGATTCAAGCCTGGGCAGGAAGATATGGAGGACAAGATGTTGCCCATGCAGCATGTCCCCCCTCTCCACATCACTGATGAATCCAAAGGAACAGCAGGGCTGCTACAGTTTGGCACCAGCGCTGTCGCAGGAGCTGCCAGAACAATGTTGAGCACAACAGAGAACTGCCTTAGGGACTCCGACTCTGGATTTTTCCTCAGGGTTGACTCCCGAAGCCTTTCCCGTGACCGGATGTGCCGCAAGGCAGCGGAGGTTTGAAATCAGGGTTTACCTTCCCCTAGATGGGCTACCTTCCCAGGTTGACGAGCCACCATCTACCCGAAGCATCTGGTTTTAAGGCACCAGAGATCCGCCCTCGCCCCTTCTCCTATTTATAAAAGCAGTTCCACCGGGCTTAGAGACTAAACCACACGGGCAGGCTAGGAGTTGGACATAGTTGTCAGAGGCTTTTCAAGACGCACGCCATAAGGAGCATTTTATGAGCACTGGGAGCTTAACCCCAGTGCCACTCCTGGCTATGACAACCTTGGAACCATATAAGATCTTGAACTAACATGCTTTGCATTGTCTTGATCCACCCTACCCCCAGATAGTATGGACCTCCCACACAATACAGAGTGATCTGCTTCCGCATTCCAGTCCTCCTGCAGCACCGGTTCCACTTCCATTATATTTGCCCATTCCTTGGTGCTTTCTTGTCAATAAATCAATTTTATCACTTTCACTTATCATTGTACATACTGGAAATAGTGAGTGGGCAGATTGTTTTTTATTTATAAAGTTCATTTTTCACATTTTGAAACTGGGCCGTTTAACCCCTTGCACTCTGGTCAATTTCCCTAAAAACGCCTAAAAATAACGTACCCAAAGTAAATCAAAAGCTGTTCTTCAACCCTTTGCAGCATCTTCATGGGGTTGGTCTCATTTAAAAGAAAATACTTTGAATTTTTTGGCAAAACAGTCATAATCTCTCTAAGTGCTCCTGCCATTGAGTAACAGTCATCTAAACATACTGAACTTGAAGAAAATAAAGTTTGCCTGGATGTTTTTTTGAATACAAATGCTTGCAAATAACACACAGCTGTCAGATCCGGGCTGGAAAATGCAACAGAAATGTAGAACCAAGTGTTATCAAGCTGAGGTCAAAATTTTGTAACAATACCACAAAAAATGAATATATTACACAGCTTTTTTGCCGGGTTGTTCCCAGGCGTTTTTGAACTGTGCCAAATTGTGCCAAATGGCACAGTTTGGAAAAACGTCTGTAACTTTTGAATGATTCAATATAGAAGCTTGATCTTGGGCTCTAATGAAAGGTGACACTCAGGGCTGTGTTTCTTCACACACAAAGAAGCATGCCACGTAAAAAATGTGTGGCTTTTTTTTTACAAGAAAAAATAACCTACAGTGCACTAAAAATTATACTAAAATATCTGTAATGTAGAAGATAACAACTCCCCCCCCCCCCCCCCCCGCTACAGAGGACGGACATCATCCATTGCCACATGACGGACCGCGGACCGTGCACCGCGGTCTACTACGCACAGTTGTACTAAAATATCTTCAATATATCTGCAATCTGCTACAGAAGAGTGGGGGGGGGGGGCGTTCACGGTCCGGACGCGGTGCACGGACCAGTCCGTCATGTGGCGATGACGCACAGTTGTAATTTACCGATCGGTCAAAAGTCATTTTGATTACAATTTTCAGGGATAAAGAATAATTTAGCTTATAACACTTACCTGTCCACAACAGCAGTGTCGCTGGCGAACTTCTCGTCCTCATTGTCAGACGAACATGACGCTGGTCCACTTGTTACGACTCGTGGTTCTGGTCACGCGACCCGGTCAAACCATGATTCCATTATTGCGGTTTTGCGCTTCCATGATTGCGGTTTTGGCAAACGATTTTTCAAAACAAATAAGAACAGTAGTAAGAAAAAAAGACTGGCGAACGCGTGTGTGTCACCCAGCGGCTTACACAAAACAGATTTTATGCACGGAAGGCACGCTTTCAATCGTCGAACTTCTCTGCTTCAATTGGCTTGCTGTATTCGCAGCCATTGGTAGGCGTGTCCTTCTTGCTAGGTTTTCAGTCATTGGTTCTTCAAGGTTTCAGAAACCCAATTCAAGGCTCTTATTAGTCGAATGAGAGGTTAATCAAATCTAAACCAATCAAAGCACTCCTTTGGCTTTCTGTTCGCGGCTGTGTCTGTAGTGGAAGAACGGAAATGCAGCTTTTTTTTTTTTCAGTGCGCTCTGAGACGCACAGTGTGCGTCCTAGTGCGCACGAGGGCTCGCTAGGACACAGAGACGTGACCGCCCGCGGTATCCCGGAGTGCAAGAGGTTAATAGTTCGCTCAGTTAGCTTAGCATAGCACAGTTATCATATTGTTTCTTCCTCTGCATTTCCTTTCTTTCTTTCAAAGGTCTTTTTATTATTATTAATTGAAGTATCAATACAATACAAAGTATTAGAAATTTTCATTTTTGTTTCAACCAAACAGTGAAAAACTAGAACTTAAAGCCAACAAATGTAAATGCTTCAAAGCACAAAAACCTTTAAATAAACAATAATTAAAAAAAAAATACAAAGAAAAATTGTGTGTGTGAAGTGGGGGTGGGGTAAAGGGGATATGAGCTACTCAGAAACTATAATCGTGGGTCTTTCAAAGAAATCAAGAAACGGGCGCCATAATTTATAGAATTTGTTTTCAGAGCCACAGACTGTATATCTGATTTTTTCTAAATCCAAACAGGACATTATATCTTTTATCCACTGTAAATGTGAAGGGGGCGAAGAGTCTTTCCACTTCAGTAATACAGCACGTCTGGCCAATAATAACGAAAATTTGAATACTTTTAATTTGGAACTTGGCAAGACAAGTTCTGGAGCCACACCAAAAATGGCGCATAATGGATCAGGTTTAATTTGATATTGCAGGACTTCAGACATAGTGATAAAAACAGAATGCCAAAAATTCATCAATGCAGGGCAGGACCAATACATGTGAAGCAAAGTGCCAGGAGCGCTACCACACTTTTCACAAGTTGGGTCTATATCCGAGTAAATACGTGCTAACTTAACCTTGGACAGGTGCATCCGGTGTACAATCTTAAATTGAATAAGAGCGTGACGAGCACACATTGATACAGTGTGAACCTGGCCAAGAATAGAGTCCCACAGTTCATCAGTAAAAGTAAAATTAAGATCTTGTTCCCAGTTCAATTTGATAGCGGCCAGAGAAGAAGATTGTAAATTTGAAATTAAATTATATAAAACTGACATTACCCCCTTAGAAGTTGGTTTAACTAATAAAAAAATCATCTAGAGGATTATCAGAAGGTTTCTGAGGGAATTGTTTTGTCATGGTTTGCACATAATGTCTGACCTGGAGGAAGCGGAAAAAATGTGTAGAAGTGATGTCGAATTTGGTGGAAAGTTGAGAAAAACTTACAAATTGACCATCAAAATATAAATCCGCAAAAGATTTTAAACCTTTTCTGTGCCATATATGAAATGCACTATCAATAGTTGATGGGGTAAATAAATGATTTGCGGCAATTGGACTTCTAATGGAAAAAAACTGAAGACCGAAATTTTTCCTGAATTGAGACCAAATTCTAAGAGACTGACGAACTACTTTATTATTACCCAGTGTAGACAAAGCAAGGGGAAGTGGTGAACCTAAAATTGCCGGTAGGGAGGTTTGATTGTCCACATGTGACTCCATAAGGATCCAAATAGGTGATTTGGGTTCCAGATAAAAATGTTTCCAATATAACATGCACCTGATATTTGCTGCCCA
Organism: Pholidichthys leucotaenia; assembly: GCA_020510985.1. Classification (NCBI taxonomy): domain Eukaryota; kingdom Metazoa; phylum Chordata; class Actinopteri; order Cichliformes; family Pholidichthyidae; genus Pholidichthys; species Pholidichthys leucotaenia. The sequence continues at coordinate 261,860,332 of CM035837.1, forward strand.
GTAGTAATATTGAAAGTTAGGCAGAGCCATGCCACCTACTGATTTGGGTCTTTGAAGAAAAACTTTCCTCAATCTCGGATGTTTACCATTCCAAATAAATGAGGTAATCAGAGAGTCCAAAGACTTAAAAAAGGATTTAGGAATAAAAATGGGGAGACATTGAAACAAATATAAAAACTTTGGAAGTAACATCATTTTTATAGAATTGATTCTGCCAATTAAAGACAAGGATAATGGGGACCATTTGGAAAGTATTAGCTTGCACTGGTCAAGTAAGGGGAGAAAATTATTTTTAAACAAGTAATTAAATTGTTTAGTGACACATATCCCAAGATAATTAAAATGATCAATAACAACCTTGAAAGGAAAATTTTCAAAATCCTGAACTTGAATCTTTTCATTAATCAGAAACAGTTCACTCTTATTAAGATTAATTTTATAACCAGAAAACCTACTAAAACTATCCAAAATGTTGAGTATAGCGGGTAATGAAGTAAGTGGGTTGGAGAGAAATAATAAAAGATCGTCAGCATAGAGTGAAACCCTATGCTCAATGCCACCCCTACGAATGCCTAGAAAGTCCCGGCTCCCACGGATTGCAATAGCTAACGGCTCAACTGCCAAGGCAAAGAGCAACGGGCTCAAAGGACAGCCTTGCCTCGTACCACGGTAAAGTCTAAAATAGTCAGAATAGCGACAATTAGTTAACACTGAAGCTAAAGGACTAGCATAGAGAAGTTTAATCCAGGAACAGAAGGAAAGACCAAAACCGAACCTCTCCAAAGTAAAAAACAAATACTCCCACTCAACCCTATCGAATGCCTTTTCAGCGTCCAAACTAATAAGACATTCAGGTATGTTGTGGTGAGGAGTATAAATAATATTAAACAACCGCCGCAACTTAAAAAAAGAATGGCGATTTTTAATGAAACCGGTTTGGTCCTGTGAAATTATAAAAGGAAGAATCTTTTCCAACCTTGAAGCTAACAACTTTGACAAAATTTTAACATCGGTATTTAACAAGGAAATAGGCCTGTAAGAAGCACAATCAACAGGATCCTTATCCTTTTTAAGCAACACAGTGATACAGGCCTGATAGCATGAAGGAGGAAGTGTACCAGAGTCAAGCGACTCTGTAAAAACTTGACAAAGGAAAGGGGCGAGGTCGTCAGAGAATTTTTTGAAAAAATCAGCGGAAAACCCATCAGGTCCTGGAGATTTTCCTGATTGCATGGATGATATTGCCAGCTGAATTTCTTCTTTTGTGATGGGAGCTTAAGATAAGATAAGATAAGATAAGCCTTTATTAGTCCCACAACGGGGAAATTCCAGGATTGCAACAGCACAGGGATAGCAACACTCAGAGCAACAATCAGAAGGCAAGAAAAAAAACAAGCAAGCAAGAGCAGCTAATAAACATATGTACGTATTACTATAAAATATATATATATACACACACACACAGACACACAGTGCAGAGCATTGTAGCTGGATGGAATAAATATATGAATATATGAACACACAGTGCAGAGCATTGTAGCTAGATGGAATAAATATGTAAATATATTCTTCTAAAATTTGTCGAGATTCTGAAGAAATCGAAGGAATATCAATAGAATCAAAAAAAATTTCCAAATCCTTTAAGTTTGTTGTATATTCTGAGGTATATAATTTGGAATAAAATGACCTGAAAATATCATTAATCACTTGTTAGTCAGATGTCACCTCTCCTTTATCTGTCCTAACTCCAGTAATAATTTGCTTAGCTCTAATACCACGTAGTTGATTAGCTAGAAGTTTACTGGTTTTTTCGCCATGTTCATAAAATTCACTCTTGTTCCTTATTAAACAACCTTCAATTTGTCGAGTAGAAAGTAAATTAAGTTTAGTTTGTAATGTCATACGTTCCTTGTACAGAGCGGGTGATGGAGATTGAGCATATTGTCTGTCAATGTCCAGGATTTGATCTAAAATAGCCTTCTGTTCCTGTATTAAGGATCGTCTTTTAAATGCTGCCAATGAAATAAATTCCCCCCCTAAGAAATGCCTTCATGGCCTCCCATATCGTTTTATTTGGCATACCAGGAGTTTTATTTTCTTTCAAAAAAAAATTAATTTTAGAAGAAATATTCGCAACCAATTTTTCATCTGTAAGTAATAATGGATCCAATCTCCAATGCTTTCTCATGGAGTCACATCCATGGAGGATCATTTTAAGTACAAGAGGGGCATGATCAGAAACCGAGATGCTATCATAACTGCAAGAGCAAAGGTTATTAATTAATAAATTGTCAACAAAAAAATAATCTATTCTGGTATAAGTATGGTGTACGTGAGAGAAAAAAGAATAGTCCCTGCCGTTAGGATGTAAAAAACGCCAAGGATCTGTAAGGCTATATTCCTCAAGAAAAGACTTAACATAAGTTGCAGATTTATTAAGACTAGCAGGTTTTGAAGATGAGCGATCTAAGATCGGATCCATATACAAATTAAAGTCACCCCCAAGAATTAGAGAATGAGTATTTAAATCTAGAAGTTGCGAAAAAAGGTTGCGAAAAAAGTGCACATCATCAAAATTCGGTGCATACAGATTAGCCAAGGTGACATGTTTATCGCCAAGTTTACCTGATACTATTACAAATCGTCCATTTTTATCTAATACAACATTAGAGGGAATAAATGGGATATTTCGATCAATAAGAATAGCAGCGCCCCTGGCCTTAGCTTTAAAATTTGAATGAAAAAATTGTCCTGACCAACATTTTGACAAACGCAAGTGGTCGGAATCCTGCAAATGGGTTTCCTGCAAAAACAATACCCCAGGCTTAAACTGCTTTAGACGTGACATGACTCTCTTTCATTTAATTGGATGGTTCAACCCCTTCACATTCCAGCTTACCAAAGTAAGATTACTATTCATTCAAAGAGTAAAATTTATATATTATGTTGTGTAGCCCAAAGAAGAGTAAAGTGAGGTACGGGTAAAAAAAAAAAAAAAGAAAAAAGGAGGGGGTAAGGGGGGTGTAAATAAAACCATAACAAAAAACAAAACAAAAAAAAAAAATAAAAAAAAAATAAAAATAAAAAAAAAAAATAAAAAAAATCCAACAACCAAACCTATAACAACACTCCAGCCGGTTGCAAAAAAACAGCAACCGCTCCATCTCCTGCTCTATTTTCATCCTAACAGAATGCTCCCATACAACTGGCTTCAATCCTGCATAATATGAACGTTTTACCCTAAAAAAAAAATAAATAAATAAGATAAAATTAAAAAAAGAATTAAGTAAACAACAACGTATAGGGAGCCAATTTTACCTTGTTTTTAAACATCTAAAAATGCATCAATGTCCAGTCAGTGCAGCTTCAATGAAGTAACAAGCAGTCCAGCGCGGCAGCTGGTCAACCCAGAAATGTCCAGTTCAAGGCGAAAATTGCTGGTTTCTCTCCCTAGTTTGCATGAAGCAGGTGGCCTCCGAGACGGACGCCAGCCACTGGTTTTTGCCGTCTGGAAGAGTCATCCGGAGCCTGGCGGGGAAAAGAAGAGAAGGACGAAAACCTCTCTTGTACAACTCGGACATAACCTCCTTATATTCGGCTCGTTGCTTCTGAACGTCGGCATTATAATCCTCGTAGAACTGAAGTTTATGCCCACGATATTCCAAAGTCCCACGGCGTCTCCGCGCTTCTCTCATCACCAAGTCTTTGGTCCGAAACCGGTGGAAACAAATAATGACAGCGCGCGGCTTCCCATTCGGACTCGGCTTGGGCATGAGGCTGCGGTGGGCTCTATCCAGCTCTGGGGGAGATGGCAAAGTTTGTGCGCCAAAGACGTCCACCAACAGCCGAGAAAAAAATTCAGATGGCCGTGGACCCACATCAAAGGACTCCGGCAGACCCACCAGACCCACTCATTCATGAATGAATGAATGAACAAACAAGCCCCCCACACACAAAGAAACATGCCACGTAAAAAATGTGTGGCCTTTTTTTTTACAAGAAAAAATAACCTACAGTGCACTAAAAATTATACTAAAATATCTGCAATGTAGAGGATAACAACTCTCCCCCCCCCCCCCCCCCCCCCCCGGCTACAGAGGAGCTCGGCGCACAAAAAAACTTGTTGCCATGGCAGACCGTTGTAATTACTGATCGGTCAAAAGTCATTTTTATTACTATTTTCATTGATAAAGAATAATTTAGCTTATAACACTTACCTGTCCACAACAGCAGTGTCGCTGGCGAACATCTGTTCCTCATTGTCAGACGAACATGAAGCTGGTCCGGTTGTTCTGGTCACCCGACCTGGTCAAACCATCTCCGCTTCCATGATTGCGGGTTTTGCGAACCATTTTTCAAAACAAATAAGAACAGTAGTAATAAAAAAAGACTGGCTAACGGCTGAGAGTAGCTAACGCTACCGTTACGCACAGGTCTCAATGTGTGTCACCCAGCGGCTTAGACAAAAAAGATTTTACGCACGGCAACGCACGCGTTGCAATCGTCAAACTTCTCTGCTTCAATTGGCTCGCTGTATTTGCGGTCGTTGGTAGGCAGGTCTTTCTTGCTAGGTTTTCAGTCATTGGTTCTTCAAGGTTTCAGAAACCCAATTCAAGGTTCTTATTAGTCGAATGAGAGGTCAATCAAATCTAAACCAATCAAACACTCCTTTGGCTTTCTGTTTGCGGCTGTGTCTGTACTGGAAGAACAGAAATGCAGCTTTTTTTTTTTTTCAGTGCGCACTGAGACTCACTATGACGCAGAGACGTGACCGCCCGCGGAATCCTGGAGTTCAACAGGTTAAGTGTTGTTTTTTACAGCGCCACATAAGCAAATAAATAACATCAACTGATGTCTCTACGGGACTTTAGAAGTTATCTTAAAGGAAGTTATTTCAACCACGTCATACTGTAACTTTATATTACTACATTAGTTAATAAACTGACATTAATGGGGATAAAAAGGTTTGACTTCAGAAAAAAAATAACAGTTCAACATGTTTAATACATTAAGTGAAGCATACAGCACATCAGAAAAAATGTCACCTAGCATGAGCTTAAATAATTTGATGTTGCCGTTTTCTGGATTATTGGTGTTTTTACATTCAAACCTCTGCATAATTCAAGCAAAAAACTTACTTTGAACTGTTTCTGACTTTGTTCTGCTTCTGCTTGAGCTGAAAAAAAAAAGAAAAAAGCCAGGCTGAGCTATGCGCTGAATGCTGGGATGTGTTAAGGCCGCAAGGATCCTCTTCATGTATCCTCCGTTTTGGGGGTTTTGAAAGCTGCATTTGTTGGCCGCATTTGAAGGAGCCCAGGGAATGGGACAGCCTTGGACGCAGCACAGTGATGTATCTGGCCTAGAAATGCGCACTTGGAGGACACAGAACCTGAATTGAGACAACCTATGTCTCCCAGCTGGCCTGGGAACATCTTGTTGTCCTCTCTGAAGAGCTGGAGCGGGTGGCCGGGGAGCCGAAAGTCTGGGCTTCTCTACTTGAGCTGCTGCCTCTGCGACCCGGACCTCCAGAAAAACAGTAGACAATGGATGGATGGATGGAGTTTCACAGGTCTAGTACAGCCCATGCAGTGGTATTTGGAAATGCAGGAGGTGTGCTGGCAATGGAGTGTGCGTTGCTGGCTCCTGCTATATTTTTTTCCTTACTTTTTAAACCCTATTTTGCTGTAAGCTGTTAATGTTTTGGACATTTAATACGTGCAGAATCTGTTTTGAGTTGTGAAATATGTCCAAAACAAGAAAGCAGACTGAAAAGGAGGCAGCAGGGAACAATACTAACACCAGCTTAGCTGAGGATGCTAATATCAGCCTTAACCCTGCACTTGTTGCCTTGCTTGAGCAACACAGAATGTCCATAGCTGCTGACTTCAAAGCTTCATTTGAACTTATTAATGGTAAGCTGGACAAAATTCAAGCAGATGTGGCGAACCAGGAGCAACGCATTGACGACCTTGAAAACAACGCGGAGGACGTCAGCCAGCGCCTAGCGGCGCTTGAAGTTACATGTGAGTCAATGCAGGAGGAGAACAAACTTTTGAAAAACAAACTTTCTGACCTGGAGGGAAGAAGCAGGAGGCTGAATATTCGTCTGGTGGGTCTGCCGGAGTCCTTTGATGTGGGTCCACGGCCATTTGAATTTTTTTCTCGGCTGTTGGTGGACGTCTTTGGCACACAAACTTTGCCATCTCCCCCAGAGCTGGATAGAGCCCACCGCAGCCTCACGCTCAAGCTGGGTCTGAACGGGAAGCCGCACGCTGTCATTATTTGTTTCCACCGGTTTCGGACCAAAGACTTGGTGATGAGAGAAGTGCGGAGACGCCATGGGACTTTGGAATATCGTGGACATAAACTTCAGTTCTACGAGGATTATAACGCCGACGTTCAGAAGCGACGAGCTGAATATAAGGAGGTTATGTCCGAGTTGTACAAGAGAGGTTTTCGTCCTTCTCTTCTCTTCCCCGCCAGGCTCCGGATAACTCTTCCAGACGGCAAAAACCAGTGGCTGGCATCCGTCTCGGAGGCCACCCACTTCATGCAAACTATGGAGAGAAATCAGCGATTTTCGCCCTGAACTGGACTTTCCTGGGTTGACCAACTACTACACTGGACTACTTGATTACTACTTCATTAAAGCTGCACTGACTGGACATTGATGCATTTTTAGATGTTCAAAAACAAGGTAAAATTGGCTCCCTATATGTTGTTGTTTACTTAATTTTTATTTTTATTTATTTTTTTTTTAGGGTAAAATGTTCATACTATGCAGGATTGAAGCCAGTTGTATGGGAGTAGTTGTATGGGAGTATTTTGTTAGGATGAGAACAGAGCAGGAGATGGAGCGGTTGCTGTTCTTTGCAACCGGCTGGAGTGTTGTTATAGGTTTGGTTTTTGAATTTTTATTTATTTATTTATTTTTTTTTTTTTGTTATCGATTTATTAACACCCCCCTCACCCCCCCCCCCTTTTTTTTACCCGTACCTCACCCCATTCTTTTTTGGGCTACACAACACAATATATAAATTTTACTCTTTGAATGAATAGTAATCTTACTTTGGTAAGCTGGAATGTGAAGGGGTTGAACCATCCAATTAAACGAAAGAGAGCCATGTCACGTCTAAAGCAATTTAAGCCTGGGGTACTGTTTTTGCAGGAAACCCATTTGCAGGATTCCGACCACTTGCGCTTGTCAAAATGTTGGTCAGGACATTTTTTTCATTCAAATTTTAAAGCTAAGACTTCTGGTCTGGACACCATGGTGATTGCAGCTTAACGCTGAAGCTCCCAGACCTAATCCAGGAAAATATCTTGAAAATCAGACTTATCGGATTTTTGGAAGAGTGAAAACCAAAAGACAAAATCATCATGCCTAAAGGAAAACAGAAGAAACCGGCTTTTTCCAGGCCAGGACACCAATCGGCCGAAGAATCTGATCCGGAAGAATTCCGTTCAGAAGACGAGGAGCTGAACGTAGCTAACAAGAAGGTTAGCTTGAAAATGCTATTTGAAGAAATACGATGATTCCGCCGCGAGGTTTGGGCCGAATTTCGTGAATTCAGAGACGAATTAAAAAGGACAAACAGCAGAGTGGACCAGGCCGAGAACCGACTCTTGGAAGCAGAAGAAAGAATAAAAGTGCTTGAAGATTCCATGTTGGACCTACACAAAAGACAGTCAACAATAGAGGCTAAGCTAGCCGGCCAAGAAGGAAGACTGAGAAGAGACAACATAAGAATTCACGGTCTGAAAGAAGGAGCCGAAGATGGTTTCAACATAATGGCAGAATGCGTGGAATCTTTATTGAGAGAGAAATTGGATATTCCCCAAACCATCGACCTGAAGATTGAAAAGGCCCATCGTTCATTAGCCGCTAGGCCAGCGGCGGAAGCGCCCCCACGTTCGGTGTTGGTGAGATTTTCCAATTTCAAAATAAAACAAGAGATTGTACGACTGGCTCGGCAGAAAAAAGGATTTATGCACCAAGAGAGAAAAGTCTTCGTGGAACACGACTACGCCCCGGAGGTTCTTAAAAAGCGCCGGGAATACAACGACGCAAAAAAGGTGGTACGAGAGAAAAAACTGCGCTTTCAGACGCCATTTCCTGCGAAGTTAAGGGTCTTCTACGGTGAAGAGACATGTCTCTATAATTCGGCGGAAGAAGCAACAATTGACATGGCGAGAAGAGGGCTCCCGGTAACAGTGTTTAAACCCGCAGCAGACCCGAGCGACAGGATCAAGGTTCAATCGTGGTCCACACAGAGACCTTCAAAATCCACGGGCCAGCAACGGGAAACCCAGAGCCAGAGCTACAAGGATAAGCTTGCCGTTTTCAGGAGGGAATAGCGACCTTTTTTTTATTTAGTCATTCTGCACTTCCAACCCCCCTCCTACAAGGTAACAAACATTAAAGGAGAGGCAGAATCAGCATGTGGTAAAACATTTCATGGATCAGTTATAGTATTAGAAACAAATAAGTCTTTTTAATTAAAAAAAAAAAACCCAAAAAACCCACAAAACTTGTTAACCCCTTGCACTCCGGGCAATTTTCCTAAAAACGCCAAAAAATAACATGCCCAACGTAAATCGAAAGCTGTTCTTCAACCCTTTGTAGCATCTTCATGGGGTTGGTCTCATTTAAAAGAAAACACTGAATTTTTTGGCAAAAAAAACATAATCTCTCTACGTGCTCCGGCCACTGAGTTACAGTCATTTAAACATACTGAACTTGAAGAAAATAAATTTGGCCACGGTGTTTTTTTGGATACAAATGCTTGCAAATAACACACAGCTGTCTGATCTGGCTGGAAAATGCAACAGAAATGTAGAACCAAGTGTTATCCAGCTGAGATCCAAATTTTGTAACAATACCACAAAAAATGAATATTTTACACAACTTTGTTCTCAGGCTGTTCCCAGGCGTTTTGGAACTGTGCCAAATTGTGCCAAATGGCACAGTTTGGAAAAACGTCTGTAACTTTTGAATAATTCAATGTAGAATCTTCATTCTGGGCTCTAATGAAAGGTCACATTCAGGGCTGTGTCTGTGTGTGTGTGTGTGTGGGGGGGGGTTGTCCCCCCCCGCTACAAAGGACGGAGTTCGGCCCTCGCTACATGACGGATTACACTCGTTGCATGTTTCCACAGCAACGCTGTCACAGCGGCTCCCCCCCCCTCGCTACTGTGTGTGTGTGTGGGGGGGGGGGGTTGTCCCCCCCTCGCTACAGAGGACGGCCATCGCTACATGACGGAATAGACTCATATGGCTATGTGGCGACCGCGGCTTCCCCCCGTGGACCGGGGGCGTTCAGACCGTGAACGCCCCCCCACCACTCCTCTTCTGCAGCGGGGGGGGGGGGGGGGTTTCATGGTCCCAACACGGCAAATGAACCGTTTATTGCGGCGCATGCACTTCGTACTTTGTGCGCCGTACAGTTGTAATTTACCGATCGGTCAAAAGTCATTTTTGGATTACAGTTTTCAGGGAGAAATAATAATTTAGCTTATAACACCTTACCTCTTCACAGCAGCAGAGTCCTGGCGAACTTCTCTTCCCCATTGTCAGACGAACGCGACGCTGGTCCGCTCGTGGATCCCGGTCAAAACATAATTCCAATATTGCGGTTTTGGTGAATGATTTACGACCTTTGTCGTCGGCCTCCGTCGGTCTATGATGACGGAAGAGAATCCTAAACGTCTATTCTGCTGGAATGAGTGCAGGTCCCACTTGTGGGTGTTCTCCATGCTGCTGGGTCTGTAGCAGGTTCGTCCAGCGTCCTTTTTTTTCATCTGTTGCAACAGTAAATCTCTCTTCACCCAGCCCGAACTTCTGTGCTTCAATTGGCTCCTGCATTCACAGTAGGCGGGTCCTCCTTCCTAGGTTTTCATTCATTGGTTGTTCAAGGTTTCAGAAACCCAATTCAAGTCTCTTATTATTCGAATGAGAGGTCAATCAGATGAACTAATCTGTTCACGGCTGTGTCTGCAGCTTTTTTTTTCAGTGGCGCTTGGAGGCCACACCACCTACATCACCACCATCAGTATCTCTATCATGCGTCATGCGTCCGAGCACGCACGAATGCGCTCTCGTGTGCCCTCGTGCGCCCTAGGACGCAGAGACTTGCCTGCCCGCGGAACAACGGAGTGCAAGAGGTTAAAATAGAAATGTGACAATGATCTACATGTTCTCCCCACACTAACAAATACTGTATTAACGTGAATGTTTGCTGTGATGGGGTGGGAGGGTGCACACAATTTCATAGGGTATAGGCATAAAAAAAAAATAAATCATTACAAGTTCGGATTAGGATCTGATATTCACGTTAAAAACATGGGACAACTTACAGGGGTAAGAGAGGGCCCTCAACACGTAACAGAGTTTGAGGAATTCCTCTCAGAGCCAACACTCCATCAAGGCTCTTCTAGGGTCTTTAAAAAGACCTCGGCTCAGGAAGTTCTTTTGACAGTTTTTTGTTTTAAAGTTTTATACACTATGTTCTTAATGTTTTTTATGTTCTTAATGTTCTTTCAGTTTCTGAGTAGCATAAAAGAGGGCCACCACACTGTTATACTAAATAAGACAACACAATGGAGAAACAGGGTGTAACCAAAATAATCTAATATAATGTAAAGGGGATCCTGAATCCAGTTAAAAGATCCAAGATTCTAGGCAAAATGAAAAAAGACAAAGCAGGAATAATATTTTTACAAGAAATCCACCTAACAGACGTGGAACACACTAAACTCAATAGACAAGGGTTTAAAATGATCTCTTCATCTTCATATAAGTCAGGGAGGAGGAGGGGAGTAGAGACATTGATATCAACCAAAATTACATTTGAAAAAAAATCAGAACACAAAGATAAAGAAGGGAGATACAGTTTGGTAATTGGGCGGCTAGAGGGAGAAGATATCACCCTGCTGAATGTATATGCACCTCCAGGGTCTAACTGGAAATTTTATAAAAATGTATTTGACCTAATGGTAACCAAAGCCCAAGGTTTAGTGATATGTGGTGGAGACTTCAATCTAAGACTGAATCCACACTGGGATGCATCAGGTAATTCTCTACATCAAAATAACACTCAAAGTAGGAAAACTCGAATGCTACTAAAAGAAATGGGAATCTGTGATGTGTGGAGGGAATTCAACCCCAGTGTAAAAGATTATACATTTTACTCAGCACCACATTCATCTTACTCAAGGATTGATTACTTTTTTATGTTTAATAGAGACATTGGAAGAGTAAAAACATGTAAAATAGGACTGATGGATCTCTCTGACCACAGTCCGATCTATATGGACTTAAGTATCCAAAAGTACACAAATAATACATTTTCTTGGAGGTTGAATTCAAATGTCCTGAAAGGACCACTGAAAGATGAATTGGAATCAGATATTCTCAGATATTTGGAAGAAAACGATAATGGAGAAGCATACCCTTTAATACTGTGGGATGCATGCAAAGCTGTAATAAGGGGACAGATTATTGCAAAACTGGCAATCCAAAAGAAACTGAGACAAGAAAAACTAATCACATTAGAGTCAGAACTTAAGAACCTAGGAAAAGCAGTTTAGTGCAGCTTTTGATACTATTGATCATAATATTCTACTTGATAGATTAGAACACTATGTTGGACTTAATGGAACTTCGTTGCAGTGGTTTAGATCTTATTTATCTGATAGGTTCCAGTTTGTTCATGTAAATGATGAGTTTTCTCTCAGCTCAAAGCTTAGTCATGGAGTTCCACAGGGATCTGTGCTTGGCCCTACTCTTTTTAGTTTATATATGCTTCCGTTAGGCAACATTATTAGAAAGCACTGTATACATTTTCACTGTTATGCAGATGACACACAATTATACCTGTCAATGAAGCCAGATGATACTAATCAATTAGCCAAGTTAGAAGCCTGTCTTAAGGAAATCAAAGTTTGGATGACTTGTAATTTCCTGCTATTAAATTCAGATAAGACTGAAGTCATTCTTGTTGGTCCAAAAAACCTTAGAAATTCCTTTCCAAATCAAACTTTCAGTTTGGATGCAGTTACTCTTTCTCTTAATAGCTCTGTGAGGAACCTTGGAGTTATTTTTGATCAGGATTTGTCCTTCAATTCACATATTAAATTTGTTTCTAAGACTGCCTTCTATCATTTGCGTAATATTGCCAAGATTAGGAGCATCTTGTCTCAGAGTGATGCTGAGAAGCTGATCCACGCTTTTGTTAGCTCGAGATTAGATTATTGTAATTCTTTATTATCAGGTTGTCCTAAAACATCTTTAAAAAGTCTTCAGCTGATCCAAAATGCTGCAGCAAGAGTTTTAACAGGTACTAGAAAGAGAGATCATATCTCTCCGGTTCTGGCCTCCCTTCATTGGCTTCCCATAGAGTTTAGAATTAAGTTTAAAATCCTTCTTCTTACTTACAAAGCTCTAAACAATCAGGCTCCTTTTTATTTAAAAGATCTGATACTACCGTATCATCCTAACAGAGCACTACGCTCCCAAAATGCAGGTTTACTTGTAATACCTAGAATCTCCAAAAGTACAATGGGAGGCAGAGCCTTCAGTTATCAAGCTCCTCTCCTGTGGAATCAGCTGCCAATCTGGATTCGGGAGTCAGACTCGATCTCTGTTTTTAAGAATAGGGCTAAAACCTACCTTTTTGATATAGCCTACAATTAGGGAGGGATCATGTGTTTTCTGAACCCTCCCTTAGTTATGCTGCTAATAGGTTTAGTCAGCCGGGGGACCTCCAGTAATGCACTGGGCCTCACTCCTTTCCTCACTCTCTATGAAATATTTTTTTTTTGCTGGTCATTAACATTTGTTTGTTCTCTCCCATAGATTGAGTCCCCATCGTGCTGTTTGCTCTCTACATGTCTGTTCTTTTCTTCTTCTCTATCCCCTCACCCCCCAGCCAGTCGCAGGAGATGACTGCCCCTCCCTGAGCCTGGTTCTGCTGGAGGTTTCTTCCTGTTAAAAGGGAGTTTTTCCTCTCCACCGTCGCCAAGTGCTTGCTCACAGGGGATCGCCTGATTGCTGGGGTCTTTCTGCAACTGTGGGGGTCCTCCCTACAGTTGATAGTGCTATGAGATGACTGTTGTTGTGAAATGGCGCTATATAAATAAAGTTGAATTGAATTGAATTGAATTGAAAAGAACACAAAGGCAACACCCATTCTAATGACTCGCTCAAGATTAAGGAAATTAAAAATCAAATAAATGATATTCTTAAAAGCTTCGAGAACTACTATAAGAACTTATACTCCCTCAAAAAACATAAAAACACATCCGAAGCATTCCTAAACACATTAAACCTTCCCCAACTTACTGAGTCTCAAAACAAAACTCTACTGTCAGAAATACAACCCAAAGAATTGGAAAAAACAATTATGAAACTTAAAGCTAACAAATCCCCAGGAGCAGATGGCTATACAGCAGAGTGGTACAAAACCTTTAAACAGCAACTATCTCCTCTCCTCCTGAAAACATTTAACTATGTCCTCCACACAGGGGAAATCCCCCCCCCCCCTCCTGGAGAGAAGGGGTCATTGCAGTTATACCTAAACCTGAAAAGGATAAACTAGAATGCTCCAACTACAGACCAATCAGTGTATTAAATCAGGACTATAAGCTTTTTACCACTATCCTTGCCAAAAGGTTAGAAAATATACTGACAGACTTAATTCATTTAGACCAAACAGGTTTTATAAGACAAAGACAGACACAAGACAACATTAGACGCACTTTACACATAATTCATCATATAAAAAAATATAACTTAAATGCAGTCATATTGGGATTAGATGCTGAAAAAGCATTCGATTCGGTTGATTGGTCTTTCCTATACAGAATCTTATCCATTTTCAATTTTCATAACAACTTCATTAGAACTATCCAGGCACTATATAAAAAACCAACAGCTAAAATAAAGATTAACGGTAATTTATCATCACCTTTTGAGCTGGAAAGAGGATGTCGCCAGGGCTGCCCCTTGTCTCCACTGCTCTTTGCAATCTTCATTGAACCTCTGAGCCAATGGATAAGACAGAATCAAAAAAATTCAGGGTATTACACTTGGTCAGAAGAAACATAAAATAGCACTCTTTGCTGATGACATTTTAATATACCTGGGGCAGCCGGACATCTCTTTACCAGAACTAATCTCAGTTTTTTCAGAGTATGGAGATTTATCGGTGTACAAATTAAACATGCATAAAACCCAAGTTTTAACATTCAACTATGACCCAAATCATTATTCACTAAGCAAACTCAATACTAACTGGGAGATGGAATCTATGAAATATCTGGGGGTCAATATCCCGAAACAACTCAACAAAATTATAACACTAAACTATGATCCACTGGTGGCTAAAATAAAATCTGACCTAGCAAGATGGAATATGATACCATTCTTGGGTACTGCACAAAGAATTGAAGCAGTCAAAATGAATATATTTCCACGTCTTCTATACCTTTTCCAAACAATACCAGTAGAACCTCCCAAAAAAACATGGCAGGAGCTGGACAGAAGGATCTCAAGATTCATATGGCAGGGCAAGAGACCTAGAATCAGATATAGAACCCTACAGCTAAACAAAGACAAAGGTGGGCTTGCGCTGCCAAATATCAGGGACTATTTTAAATCCGCACAAATTAAAACTTTAGTAGAGATATGTAACCCAGTCTACACTACACAATGGAAGGAGATCGAATGCCAATTAACAAGTGACATCCCCCTACAGGCAATAATAGGGAACAATGCCTTACCTAAACTTTTGAATAGCACTAACCCGTGGATAGAGACCCCACTAAAAATTTGGTTTAAGATAGTCAGAGAGAATCATACTAAAGAGCCCTATCGATTTCTGCAATGGATTGCCTATGATCAAGACTTTACTCCTAATAAAACAGACACTAGATTTAAAAAGTGGAAAGAGAACGGACTGATAAAATATTACGATTTTTTTAAAGGGGAAATTTTAAGAAGTTTTGAAGATTTGAAAAAAACAAAGTCTTATAAATCAAGACCTTTACAGGTTCTTTCAGCTTAGACACCACATAAACAATATACTTAAAAAGGAGGATTTGGAAAGGGCCCAGTCAGGTGTTCTGAATGTCTTCTTATTGGCATACAAAGGGATCCCAGGGATCAGATACATTTCTAAAATATACCAAGGTCTTCAAGACTTGAAAGGAGACAACACATCATATATAAAAGAGAGATGGGAAAAAGAGGGGAATTTCACTTTACAAGTGGAAATATGGGAAAAGCTAAATAAACAACAATGGAAAACTACCTCATCCCTGCAGTGGAGAGAATTTGGATGGGAAAATTTGGTAAGATTTTTCAGAACACCTGCACAAAACAAATTTACTCATAAGGGGTTGAATTGTTGGCGCTTGTGTGGTGAAGAGACTGCAAATCATTTTCATGTGTTTTGGTCATGCCCAGTTATCCACCAATATTGGACCAATGTACAGACAATATTGGGGAAAATATTCAAAATAACAGTTCCCTTTTCTTTTGTAACTTTGTATTTGGGTTTACTTCCAGACTCACTGGAAAGACGAGGAGAAAAATACTTATTCACTGTTTTAATATTGGCAAGTAAAAAAGCCCTAACTAAAAAATGGATGTTGAAGGACTGTCCTACACCTGAAGATTGGATTAACGTGATCCAAGACATTTACTCGATGGAAAAGCTGACATTCGCACTGAGACAGGACATGGATGGGTTCTTGAACTTTTGGCAACCCTGGATCGCATATGTGTCTTCCATTAGATCTATTCTTTGACGAATACCATTTCAATAATGGCTCCGCTCTTTGTTCCAACGCTACTCAGATGCTCTTTTATTTTTTAACTATTTATCTTTATTTTTCTGTCTGTCTGTTTGTTTGTTTTTTTGCTCTTTTGTTTTGTTTGTTTGTTTCTTTTATTCGCTTTAATTTCACTTTTTCTTTCACTTTAAAAAAAAAAAAAGGGGTGTTGTAATAATTATTCTTCCCAATGTTGTCAAATAGCAAAAAAGAAGGGAACATGTGATGAAAATGTAAATAATGCAATGCTGTAACGACCTGTATACCCTTTACAAAAACTTAAATAAAAAAAATAAATAAAATTTAAAGCTAAGGCCAGGGGCGCTGCTATTCTTATTGATCGAAATATCCCATTTATTCCCTCTAATGTTGTATTAGATAAAAATGGACGATTTGTAATAGTATCAGGTAAACTTGGCAATAAACATGTCACCTTGGCTAATCTGTATGCGCCGAATTTTGATGATGTTATGGCGCGCATTTAGGGCGCATATATGGTATGCATGTATGGTATGCATTTTCCCTCACATATACTTAGTAGGCATGATGGTGCATACTCTGGAGGCTTCACGTCTAAACGGCCAAGAGGACCTGACCCGGCAGAGACCTCGGGAGGTGTGAAGTGGTTTCTTGAGAGACGGGAAGTCAGAGAGAATGTCCCAGCAGGAGCCCCCGAGGCTGAAGAGTTGAGAGACAATGGAGACGCCAAGGAGCCTGGAGGCTATATGTTTACTGAAGGACTGTGGGTTGGGGATGTGATATTTGATGTTGGGGGTTTTGTGTCTCTGGAGAGTATAAGAGCTGTGAAGAATGATTGTTCTGCCTCTTTGCTGAGATACTTTGCTTGATAGAGGATGTAGACTCACAATAAGCCTTTCCTGAGAAATAAACTCAGTCTCGTTTGTGAAAGTCATCCTCTACACTGGTGACCTACGACAAACCATGGCCGGTGGCGGCGAGCTTTCCGCGCCGGACTCTTCAGGGGCCAACCGGGTTAACGCAGCTACCACACTACAGCTGCCCGATTTCTGGCAACATAACCCGCGCTCCTGGTTTACCACTGTGGAGGCGCAGTTCCACCTTTGGGGAATCTCAGCGGACGCAACGAGGTTCTACCATGTCGTCGCGAAGCTGGACAGCCTCACAGTGCAGCGGGTGGACAGCCTGACCAACCACCCGCCCCAAGACGACAAGTATGGTGCACTGAAAGCCGCCCTCATTCGAGCCTTCACTCCCTCGCTGGGAGAGCGAGCAGAGAAGCTCCTGGCGCTGACAGAAGGGGAAGCAGACAGGCCGGCAGATCTGATGGCGAAGATGATGAGCCTGAGAGGCGAGGATGACGACAGCTTTATCTTCGCCCACCTCTTTCTCAGAACGCTACCGCCAGCAGTGAGAGTCACCCTGGCCAGCTCACAGCTACTCAACAACCGTGACTAGCACGAGCTGGGCCAGGAGGCGCAGCGGCTCGTCGACGCCCATAGACGGCACGCAGCCACGATGGCAGCAGCAGAGCTGAACGCACCCCCGCGAGACGAGGGGAGACCAGAGGCTGCAGCACCGGATCCACTGACGTCAGCAGCGGCAGAGGCCAGGAGAAGCGGAGCTGACAACACCCTCTGTTTCTACCATCGACGCTTCGCCGAGAGAGCGCGCAAATGCGCCCCACCGTGCCGATACCAGCGCCAGGGAAACGCCAAGACCGAGAGCCAGTAGCAGCTGCGACTCTCGGCGTGAAGAACAAGCTGCTTTTCGTGACAGACGCAAATTCAGGGAAAGAATTCCTGGTGGACACAGGCTCCCAGCTAAGTTTTGTCAAGCCTGCCTACGTGGACATGCTGACGCCTGCCAGCGGACCCCTGGTGTTAGCGGCGAACGGCTCCACGATCAAAACCTATGGGGAGAAGACACTCCTCCTATCCCTTCATGGCCGCACCTTCGAGTGGACCTTCGTTGTAGCCGCAGTTAGCAACAACATGCTAGGTGCTGACTTTTTATGCTCAAACAGTTTATTAGTTGATCTTGCTAATAGACGTATTGTAAATGCACTGTCTTTCCACTCTATCTCCTGCACAGCTCGGGTGGCCCTGCCTTCTGCACATCCCAACGTCACAGCTGCGGGTGGTAAGTTTCATGCACTACTCAATCAGTTTCCAGCACTCACGGTCCCAATATTTTCAGCGTCAGTTGCCAAACACGGGGTCGAGCATTTCATAACTACCTCTGGCCCCCCTGTTTTTGCAAAAGCTTGGCGCTTGGACCTAGCTAAACTGGCCATCGCGCGCAAGGAATTCGCCAACTTGGAAAAACTGGGCATTGTTAGACGCTCGAACAGCTCTTGGTCGTCACCCCTGCACATGGTACCCAAGGCTGACGGCTCGTGACGCCCTTGCGGTGATTTCCGCAGATTAAATAATGCTTCAGCACATGACCGCTACCCGATTCCGCACATCCAGGATTTTTCGGCACATTTGGCGGGGGCACGCATCTTTTCCAAAATAGATTTGGTGCGCGGTTATCACCAAGTCCCAGTCCGCACGCAAGACATACCCAAAACGGCAGTTATAACCCCTTTCGGGCTTTTCGAGTTTTTGCGCATGCCTTTCGGCCTCAAAGGCGCCGCACAGACGTTCCAACGCATGATGGATGCAGTACTGCGCGGCCTCCCTTTCGTGTTCGCTTATTTGGATGATATTTTGGTAGCCAGTGCATCCGAAGTCGAACACGAATGCCACCTCACAGCCGTTTTTCAGAGGCTGACAGAACACGGGCTGATAATTAACCCAGCGAAATGCCAATTCGGGGTAGCGCAAATCGATTTTTTGGGGCACCGCGTGTCTCCAGAAGGCGTGGTCCCGCTGCCTGATAAAGTGCGCGCGATAACGGATTTCCCCCAACCGCAGACAGTTAAGGCACTGCAAGAATTTTTGGGGATGGTCAATTTTTATAACCGCTTTCTCCCCAACGCTGCACGGCTCATGCACCCATTGTACGTGGCACTAAAGAAGCAAAAACCTGCAACTAAGGTCGAGTGGTCCCCGGACCGGGAGCGCACTTTCTCACAGGTAAAATCGGCCCTCGCGAACGCTGCGTTATTGGCACACCCGGTGCCAGCAGCTTGCATGGCGCTAACCACGGACGCTTCCGACGTGGCAGTGGGGGTGGTTGTCGAGCAACTGGTAGCAGGGAGCTGGCAACCACTTGCGTTTTTCAGCAAAACATTGCGCGATAACGAGCGTAAATACAGCACGTTTGATAGGGAGCTTTTAGCCCTGCATTTGGCCATCCGACACTTCCAGTTCTGGTTGGAAGGGCGCCGTTTCACCGCGTTTGTAGACCACAAACCATTAACATTTGCAATGGCTAAAATTTCAGAGCCTTGGTCGGGCCGACAACAGAGACAGCTGGCCGCGATTTCGGAGTTTACCACCGACATTCAACACGTGGCGGGCAAACACAATGTAGTGGCAGATTGTCTCTCACGCGCAGTTGCACTCCCAGGCCCCCAGGGGGCAGACTCGGCGGCTGTAGACTCGGGCCAGGCTTGCGGCGCGGAAGCGCTCGCAGCCCCGGTCTGCGTGGGGTTAGATTATGCAGCCATGGCCGTCAAGCAGATTAACGATGTGGACGTGCGCGCGCTCCAGTCTGGGCCAACAGGGCTAAGGCTGGAGCACAGGGTGCATCAAAGAGGTATGCCCCCTCTAATCTGCGATATCTCCACGGGGCGCCCCCGCCCCATGGTCCCAGCTGCGTGGCGTCGCCGCGTTTTTGACTTAATACATTCGCTGGCACATCCGGGCGTTCGCACGTCGATCAAAATGGTGGGAGAGAAGTTTGTTTGGCCGGGGCTGCGTAAACAGGTCAAAGAATGGGCCGCAGCCTGCGCAGCGTGTCAAAGAGCAAAGGTACACAAGCACACGCGGGCCCCTCTAGAACCTTTTCACATCCCAGCCAAACACTTCGACCACGTGCATGTCGACTTGGTGGGACCCCTCCCGCTGTCGCAGGGGTTCACACACCTTCTAACTATGGTGGACCACACTACGCGCTGGCCAGAGGCGATTCCCCTGGCATCAACCACAGCAGCAGACATTGCGCACGCTTTTTTAACGGCTTGGGTCGTGCACTTTGGAGTCCCATCAGACATAACGTCTGACAGAGGACCCCAATTTGTTTCCGAGCTCTGGTCATCCATGGCACTCAGCCTGGGGGTGAAAATTCATCGCACAACTGCGTATAACCCCCAGGCCAACGGTTTGTGCGAACGTTTTCACCGGTCATTGAAAGCAGCCCTCAGAGCGGCTCTCACGGACACAAATTGGGTTGATAAGCTTCCATGGGTTTTATTAGGGTTGCGTTCAGCACCTAAGGAAGATTTGCAAGCCTCTCCGGCCGAGCTAGTCTTCGTCCAACCTCTCCGGTTACCAGGAGAATTCCTTCCTGAGAACCCCGCACCAGATCGCCCCCCCGCTCAGCTGCTGCAGAGCGACGCGGGATCAAACACCCTCCCCGGTCCAGTTCATCACAGTTTTCCACGTGTTTTTGTGCCTAAAGCCTTAAAGAATGCAGAATTCGTCTTTGTTAGACACGACGCACAGAGGTTAGGTTTAAGACCACCTTATGATGGACCGTTCAGAGTGTTAGAAACCGGGGAAAAGCATTTTTTGCTTGATTTGGGAGACAGGAGGGAATTAGTCTGCATTAACAGACTCAAACCCGCTTTTGTGTTAGCTGATGAACAGGTGCAAGTAGCCAGGGCCCCCCGTCGTGGCAGGCCACCGGGGAGACACTCTTCTAAGCTTTCACAACGATGTGCTAATGACTCTGATCCACAGATGCAAGAGACAGCCACAGGCAGAGCGAGACCTGCTCACAGCAGATATGGCAGGAGGTTGAAGCCCAAGCAGTTGGATGTGTGATATGTTGTGCCAATTTTTTTTTTTCGTTCTGTGTGATATGTCATGATTCTATGCATCTAGGGTGTAAGTTGTCCTTATTTAGACGTTTGGGGGGGTTATATGGCACGCATTTAGGGCGCATATATGGTATGCATGTATGGTATGCATTTTCCCTCACATATACTTAGTAGGCATGACGGTGCATACTCTGGAGGCTTCACGTCTAAACGGCCAAGAGGACCTGACCCAGCAGAGACCTCGGGAGGTGTGAAGTGGTTTCTTGAGAGACGGGAAGTCAGAGAGAATGTCCCAGCAGGAGCCCCCGAGGCTGAAGAGTTGAGAGACAATGGAGACGCCAAGGAGCCTGGAGGCTATATGTTTACTGAAGGACTGTGGGTTGGGGATGTGATATTTGATGTTGGGGGTTTTGTGTCTCTAGAGAGTATAAGAGCTGTGAAGAATGATTGTTCTGCCTATTTGCTGAGATACTTTGCTTGATAGAGGATGTAGACTCACAATAAACCTTTCCTGAGAAATAAACTCAGTCTCGTTTGTGAAAGTCATCCTCTACAATGTACACTTTTTTCGCAACCTTTTTTCGCAGCTTCTAGATTTAAATACTCATTCTCTAATTCTTGGGGGTGACTTTAATTTGTATATGGATCCGATCTTAGACCGCTCATCCTCAAAACCTGCTAGTCTTAATAAATCTGCAACTTATGTTAAGTCTTTTCTTGAGGAATATAGCCTTACAGACCCTTGGCGTTTTTTACATCCTAACGGCAGGGACTATTCTTTTTTCTCTCACGTACACCATACTTATACCAGAATAGATTGTTTTTTTGTTGACAATTTATTAATTAATAACCTTAGCTCTTGCAGTTATGATAGCATCTCGGTTTCTGATCATGCCCCTCTTGTACTTAAAATGATCCTCCATGGATGTGACTCCATGAGAAAGCATTGGAGACTGGATCCATTATTACTTACAGATGAAAAATCGGTTGCGAATATTTCTTCTAAAATTAAGTTTTTTTGAAAGAAAATAAAACTCCTGGTATGCCAAATAAAACGATATGGGAGGCCATGAAGGCATTTCTTAGGGGGGAATTTATCTCATTGGCAGCATTTAAAAGACGATCTGCAATACAGGAACAGAAGGCTATTTTAGATCAAATCTTGGACATTGACAGACAATATGCTCAATCTCCATCACCCGCTCTGTACAAGGAACGTATGACATTACAAACTAAACTTAATTTACTTTCCACTCGACAAATTGAAGGTTGTTTAATAAGGAACAAAAGTGAATTTTATGAACATGGCGAAAAAACCGGTAAACTTTTAGCAAATCAACTGCGTGGTATTAGAGCTAAGCAAATTATTACTGGAGTTAGGACAGATAAAGGAGAGGTGACATCTGATCAACAAGTGATTAATGATATTTTCAGGTCATTTTATTCCAAATTATATACCTCAGAATATACAACAAACTTAAAGGATCTGCAAATTTTTTTTGATTCTATTGATATCCCTTCGATTTCCTCAGAATCTCGGCAAATTCTAGAAGCTTCCATCACAAAAGAAGAAATTCAGCTGGCAATATCATCCATGCAATCAGGAAAATCTCCAGGACCTGATGGGTTTTCCGCTGATTTTTTCAAAAAATTCTCTGATGACCTTGCCCCTTTCCTTTGTCAAGTTTTTACAGAGTCGCTTGACTCCGGTACACTTCCTCCTTCATGTTATCAGGCCTGTATCACTGTGTTGCTTAAAAAAGACAAGGATCCTGTTGATTGTGCTTCTTACAGGCCTATTTCCTTGTTAAATACCGATGTTAAAATTTTGTCAAAGTTGTTAGCTTCAAGGTTGGAAAAGATTCTTCCTTTTATAATTTCACAGGACCAAACCGGTTTCATTAAAAATCGCCATTCTTTTTTTTAACTTGCGGCGGTTGTTTAATATTATTTATACTCCTCACCACAACATACCTGAATGTCTTATTAATTTGGATGCTGAAAAGGCATTTGATAGGGTTGAGTGGGAGTATTTGTTTTTTACTTTGGAGAGGTTCGGTTTTGGTCTTTCCTTCTGTTCCTGGATTAAACTTCTCTATGCTAGTCCTTTAGCTTCAGTGTTAACTAATTGTCGCTATTCTGACTATTTTAGACTTTACTGTGGTACGAGGCAAGGCTGTCCTTTGAGCCCGTTGCTCTTTGCCTTGGCAATTGAGCCGTTAGCTATTGCAATCCTTGGGAGCCGGGACTTTCTAGGCATTTCTAGGGGTGGCATCGAGCATAGGGTTTCACTCTATGTCGACGATCTTTTATTATTTCTCTCCAACCCACTTACTTCATTACCTGCTATATTCAACATTTTGGATAGTTTTAGTAGGTTTTCTGGTTATAAAATTAATTTTAATAATAGTGAATTGTTTCCGATTAATGAAAAGATTCGAGTTCAGGATCTTGAAAATTTTCCTTTCAAGGTTGTTATTGATCATTTTAATTATCTTGGGATATGTGTTACTAAACAATTTAATTACTTGTTTAAAAATAATTTTCTCCCCTTATTTGACCAGTGCAAGCTAATACTTTCCAAATGGTCCCCATTATCCTTGTCCTTGATTGGCAGAATCAATTCTGTAAAAATGATGTTACTTCCAAAGTTTTTATATTTGTTTCCATGTCTCCCCATTTTTTATTCCTAAATCCTTTTTTAAGTCTTTGGACTCTCTGATTACCTCATTTATTTGGAATTGTAAACATCCGAGATTGAGGAAAGTTTTTCTTCAAAGACCCAAATCAGTGGGTGGCATGGCTCTGCCTAAGTTTCAATATTACTACTGGGCAGCAAATATCAGGTGCATGTTATATTGGAAACATTTCTATCTGGAACCCAAATCACCCATTTGGATCCTTAAGGAGTCACATGTGGACAATCAAACCTCTCTACTGGCAATTTTAGCTTCACCACTTCCCCTTGCCTTGTCTACACCGGGTAATAACAAAGTAGTTCGTCAGTCTCTTAGAATTTGGTCTCAATTCAGGAAAAATTTCGGTCTTCAGTTTTTCTCCATTAGAAGTCCAATTGCTGCAAATCATTTATTTACCCCATCAACTATTGATAGTGCATTTCATATATGGCACAGAAAAGGTTTAAAATATTTTGCAGATTTATATTTTGATGGACAATTTGCAAGTTTTTCTCAACTTTCCACTAAATTCGACATCACTTCTACACATTTTTTCCGCTTCCTCCAGGTCAGACATTATGTGCAAACCATGACAAAACAATTCCCTCAGAAACCTTCTGATAATCCTCTAGATGATTTTTTATTAGTTAAACCAACTTCTAAGGGGGTGATAGTTTTATATAATTTAATTTCAAATTTACAATCTTCTTCTCTGGCCGCTATTAAATTGAATTGGGAACAAGATCTTAATTTTACTTTTACTGATGAACTGTGGGACTCTATTCTTGGCCAGGTTCACACTGCATCAATGTGTGCTCATCACGCTCTTATTCAATTTAAGATCGTGCACTGGGTGCACCTGTCCAAGGTTAAGTTAGCACGTATTTACTCAGATATAGACCCAACTTGTGAAAAGTGTGGTAGCGCTCCTGGCACTTTGCTTCACATGTGTTGGTCCTGCCCTTCATTGATGAATTTTTGGCATTCTGTTTTTATCATTATGTCTGAAGTCCTGCAATATCAAATTAAACCTGATCCATTATGTGCCATTTTTGGTGTGGCTCCAGAACTTGTCTTGCCAAATTCCAAATTAAAAGTATTCAAATTTTCATTATTATTGGCTAGACGTGCTGTATTACTGAAGTGGAAAGACTCTTCGCCCCCTTCACATTTACAGTGGATAAAAGATATAATGTCCTGTTTGGATTTAGAAAAAATCAGATATACAGTTCGTGGCTCTGAAAACAAATTCTATAAATTATGGCGCCCGTTTCTTGATTTCTTTGAAAGACCCACAATTATAGTTTCTGAGTAGCTCATATCCCCTTTACCCCACCCCCACCTCACACACACAATTTTTCTTTTTTTTGTTTTTTTTTTTGTATTTTTTATTATTATTATTGTTTATTTAAAGGTTTTTGTGTTTTGAAGCATCTACATTTGTTAGTTTTAAATTCTAGTTTTGCACTGTTTGGTTAAAACAAAAATGAAAATTTCCAATACTTTGTATTGTATTGATACTTCACTTAATAATAATAAAAAGACCTTTGAAAGAAAAACTCAAAGCAATCAGACAGTGGCCATAAGGACTGGAAGAGAAGTGGAGGGGGGAAAAAAAAAAGAAAAATCAGCAAAATTTAAAACAATGTGTCATGGGTTTAAGTTTCCCCTGAAATTTATGTTTCCTGAAATTGTAACTTAGATTAACCAATATAATTCAATAAGTGACTCCATGAAACACTCATGGCTGCTCTGTTCATTCACAGACCAGAAAATTCACGCTGTTATCCTGTTAAATCAAAGGGAATCTTTGTTCTTTTGCATGTCCTTTTGTTGTTAAAATTGTGTTAACAGGCCCGAGGAGTTGTTAGTTCCTGTCCAGCAGGTCAGTTGGGGGGGGGGGGGGGGTGTCAGTGCTGCTTATAAAGCCACGTCACCCTTTAAACCTTTGGTTTCCATCTCAGCAGCAGCTCTGTTTGAATTGTCCTCAGAAGGGAACATATACTGTAAATCGACAGAGGTGTGAAGTTTGTGGTAACTAATGTTACACAAAATTACCACACAGCACTTTAAATTACACACGTGGACAAAATTGTTGGTACCCCTCTGTTAATGGAAGAAAAACCCGCAATGGCCACAGAAACAACCCGAATCCGACAAAAGTGGCAACAAATAAAAAGTCTGTGAAAATCAACCAATGAAAATCAGACAATGCTTTTGAATTGTGGTTCAACAGAATTATTTTAAAAAACAAACTCATGAAACAGGCCTGGACAAAAATGATGGTACCCTTAACTTAATATTTTGTTGCACAACCTTTTGAGGCAATCACTGCAATCAAACGATTTCTGTAACTGTCAATGAGACTTCTGCACCTCTTAGCAGGTATTTTGGCCCACTCCTCATGAGCAAACTGCTCCAGTTGTCTCAGGTTTGAAGGGTGCCTTCTCCAGACGGCATGTTTCAGCTCCTTCCACAGATGTTCAATAGGATTTAGATCAGGGCTCATAGAAGGCCACTTTAGAATAGTCCAATGTTTCACTCTTAGCCATTCTTTGGTGTTTTTAGCTGTGTGTTTTGGGTCATTATCCTGTTGTAAGACCCATGACCTGTGACTGAGACCAAGCTGTCTGACACTGGGCAGCGCATTTCTCTCTAGAATACCTTGATAGTCTTGAGATTTCATTGTACCCTGCACAGATTCAAGACACCCTGTGCCAGACTAAGCTAAATAAGCTAACTAATATAACAAGCTAAATAAAAATATTCCATGTTTACTGTTAATAGGTAGAAAAATTGCATTTCAATAAAGTAGTTTTTTGAAAAAGAGTTTTTTGCAAGGTAGTTCTAAAAGAGACTTTCACATATTTATTACACACAGAGTGAAACATTTTAAACCTGATTTAATATTGATGATAATTATTATAGTTTTTAAAATTAAACGACAAATCATGATTTTCTAATTTACTGAGATGGTACAACTGAGATGAAGCTGAAGATGGAATCTGTTCTACTGCTGCTGAAAATCATTGAGGGTCATCATCCTACAGTACAGGACTGTGGTCTGCTTTAGAACATTAAAAACTAAATGTCAGAGATGATACAAGGCAGAACAGCTAATTATTTAGCTACATAATGGTCATAGTAAATGATAACAGTAAACTCATATTTTCTACTGGTCATGTAATTAAGAATATATTTTAGAGTTCAATCTAGCTGGTATACATATTTAAAGTAATAAAAATTAATTTATCTATTTTGTGGTTTTAATTTACCTTAATTCTACCTGCTGACTTTAACATGAGTTTAAATCTTATTTTATCTGGTCATGGTCCTCTTTCTGTCTGATGAAGATTTTCCAGTAAAAGGTGAAGAAAATACAATAATAAAAAAAGATAAAGTAATAAAGTCCTCTCTCTGTCAAAAGTGTCAGTAAAAAAAGCTCAGCTGACGCTGTCATGGTTGCTAGGCAACAGGGTAGTGCATGGTCAAACATATGTCCTCCAAAGACTAGACCGTCTCATTTAACAGTCATAAATTAGCCTTTAGATGCAGCCTACCTAACCTTTGAGTGCTGTGGCCTCCAGGGCTGCGGTCTACGAGGCTGCAGCACCTGAATTGAGCCACAGCCATAGTCTCTCCAGTGTGTCCTGGGTCTGCCCCGGGGTCTCCTCCCAGTAATACATGTCCGAAACACCTCAAGTGGGAGGTGTCCAGGAGGCATCCTGATCAGATGCCCAAACCATCTCAGCTGGCTTCTTTCGAGGTCAGTGAGTTTCCTGTGAAACTCACTGAAACATATGTCTGACTCTCAGTTGTTACTTAACTTCTTTTAATATTACTTTTGTGTATGCATAATCCTTTGGTTATTGATATTACCATTACGGTTATTGATATTGGCTTAGTTAACTTCCAGTTGCGTTGCTAGTGTGTTATTTATTCTCATAATAAACGCTGACTCACTCCTAATAACATTGCATGGACTCAAATGAACGTCAATGAGCTTGTGTAAAGACTTTGCACAATGCATGTCCATTACATTACAGCTCATTCAGTGGTATCTGGAATGGCACAGACAAATATGACGATAGCTGTGCCATGCTAAGCAAACTGCGAACTATTAAATAGCTCAGTATGGTTACAAAAACAATCAAAATATGAAACACAAACTTTACAAAGAAAGCAATAATGCATGTTTTAAATAACACAGTACAGACTACGTCTGCATTCCTGCTATAATATAATGTGTGGCAGCTCAATTTTCTTTTGACAAAAAGAAAAGATGTAACTTTTTCTTCTTTTTTGGAGTTATTTTATTTTTTCTGCCTCTTGTAAAGTGGCCAGATTTTAATCCCTTCTTCCCAGTGGTCTCATGTTTAGCCCCCATTTAAACACCTGTAGCAACAGTAGTTATTTCATTTGTATCTGATTTACACAGCATTGCACTGTAAATCAGTGGCCCTGTGTTAAAGCGTTATCCCAAACTGCAAGCTCCTACTTAATAAATCAATCCACTGACCCCATTTTATCCCACACACTCCCACAAAGGCCAGAGATATTTGATAAAGGTCCAGTGGGTGTTGCTGGTTGTGTTGACTCATCCTTGTGTGATACAGAGACAAAATGTTTTCTGTTCATGGCTTCTGCCTCTCAGCACACCTGCTGCCTCTGACCCATTGGCCATCAACACTATAATAACCATCACATTCATAAAATCTCTGCCCATCATGATGAATATCTGAACTGTGAGGGTGGAAAAAACACATACTGTACGTATAAAATGGTTACCCATTTACACTGTAGATTATTCACTTCCATCATTGTGACCTTTTGCAGAACTTAGATCAGCTGTTGAAAAAAAATCTTTCCACCTGGGGACAGATTGCCAGTCTGTTTCAGGGCCAACAAAGAGTGACAGACAAACACTTGTTTTCACATTCCCACCTACGCTAAATTTAGATTCACCAATTAACCTAACGAGTATGTCTTTGAACAGTATGAGGGAGAGAAAGAGCATCCAAAATTGACACAGAAAGGCCCTGTTCACCACAAAGTGCAAGCCCAGAACCTTTGAGCAGTGATGCAGCAGTGCTAACCAGCACTATGATGGCTTTTTAAAGGTAACAGAGACAACACTCTGACCTCCTGGCCAGTAGGTGTTGCTGTTTCTCTTGTCCTATCTGCTTGGTAGGGACACATGACATTGACCCAGTTATGCTATTAGCTGCTGGCTGTGATGTCCTTTCTGGCCATATAGTCTTGTCATCCAAGGGCTCAGATGTAAATACTATGATTGTTTTGGACCCATAAAAAGATGGGGGTCCAATTCTTTATGACAACAGGAGTGAGACAGGGATGTCTCCTGACTCCCGTGCTCTTTCTATTGGTGATAGACTGGGTTATGCATCAAGCCACAATGGGAGCAAAGAGTGGCATACAATGGACACTGACAGAGAGGCTTGAAGACCTTGACTTCGCCAATGATCTCGTACACTTGAGTCAATGCCTGCGTCACATGAGAGAAAAGGTCAACAAACTTGAAGAGAATAGTATTCGAGTAGGGCTCCGCATCAATGCCTCCAAGACGAAGGAAATGCGTGTATGTATAACAGGGAATGCTAAACCAATAGTGTGTGCGGGAGAAGACATTGAGAGAGTAGAGCACTTCATATTATGTGGGAAGCATAGTCAGTACAGATGGTAGATACACACAGGACATAACAGTCAGGACTGGAAAAGTGCATGGAGCCTATGCAGTCCTCAAATCCATCTGGAAGCCTCATCCTGTCGCTGAACACAAAGCTCAGGCTATTTAAATCAAACGTCCTGACTGTCCTCCCATATGGTTGTGAGATATGGGGACTGACAAAAAAGAACATCCACATGCTCCAAGTCTTTATCAACTGCCGTCTAAGATACATCCTAAGTATATGGGGGCCATGAAAGATCTCCAATAAAGACCTGTACAAATGCACTGACATTGAACCAGTGGACACCACCATCAGACGCTGCCGTTGGAAGTGGATGGGGCACACACTAAGAAAATCGACAGCCTCCATCACAAGACAAGCACTTGAGTGGAATCCTCAAGGCAAACCCAAGAGAGACAGACCAAGACTAACCTGGAGAAGGGGTATCAACAAGGACATGACACAAGCTGGAATATTGGGGTCACAGGTGAAGAGAACAGTGGAAGACAGAGCCCAATGGAGAAGGATGGTTGAAGCCCTATGCCCGAGACTGGGCGGAGAGGAATAAGCATTGACCGGCACAGGCACCAAGTTGCTCCATAACCCCTTAGTGGTGAAGATTTTTTTCAAGAAAATATTCAGTTCAGATGTCAGAGATTTCCAAAGCTATAACTTGAAAGAATGACACAATGACACAAAGAATGGTTCTGCTTTTTGTCACAGTTTCTTGTTTTGGGCATTTTGTTATCTTGTTTTCAAAGTATATGAACCAGAAAATCAGTACAATGCAGTACAATGTAAACAAACAGACATTCGTCACTTACTGCTGGTGAAAGCGGCTCGCTTCACCCTTTTTCCGGCATCTTGGTCGTTATCTTCTCTTCTGTCAATCATTTTATTTTTCCCCCTCACATCCAGAAACTGTTATGATTATTCCACCTCAATTTCGCTTTTATTCTGCCGCTATTTATTGTATATGACAACATGGAGCCGGCGCGATTGTTGTCCCAAGTCACATGGCGCTGGGGTTGACACCAGGTGAGCATCAGCCAGCATCACGCACCTCTGTTATAACAAAATGTAAACATTTACCTTTATAAGATAAATAATCTCTTTTTAGAATCATAGTTGGCAAATTCGGGGGCAAATGTTTCTTCTGTCTTGCAGTCGAGTAAGATCTAGATTTGCTTACAAACTGCTGTGCTGTGAAGCTAGGGGCACAATCTGTCCATGAAATATTGCCGGTTTAAGGTTTAAAAGTTAAATTTGGACCCAGAAAAAATTTTAAAGTGTTTTTTTTTCATCAATATATTATTTTTGAAGCATTTTAAAGCTTTAATTCTACATTTTTCTTAACACTTTTTTGGTTTGTTTAATATAAGTTTTCATGAAAATATTGTCAAGCACACATTTAACTACCAAATAGATAAATGAATCAAATCAAATCAAATCAAATCAAATCAGCCTTTATTGTCATATTGCTGTACAAACAACTGTAGTGCAGGCAAGATGAAATTGCGTTTCTCTCGGCATCCATATAAGTAAAAAGAACATAATTTAAGACACACTCACACACACCCGCACCCCCCACCCCAACACGGCCATTCACACTTCCCTGAGACATACTTGAAAACTAACCAGAACTATAATATACAAATAATATACATAATGTCCATAGGTGCAGTAGTATGTATGAGAGATTCCGGATCAACTGTTCAGCATCCTAACAGCTTGTGGAAGGAAGCTGTTAATCAGTCTGGTGGGTCTGCCTCCGATGCTCCGGAATCGTTTGCCAGTTGGCAGAAGTTCAAAGTGTTTATGCAGAGGGTGAGAATGGTCCTTGACAATGTTCAGTGCCCTGCTCCTACAACGGTTCTGAAAAAGTTCTTGGACAGAGTGGAGGGAAACTCCAATTACCCTCTCAGCTCCCTTAACTATCCTCTGCAGGGCTTTTTGTCTGACATACTGCAGCTGGAGTACCATGTTGCAATGCAGTACATCAGAACACTCTCCACCGCACCTCTGTAGAAGGTCCTGAGGATGCAGATGGGGAGAGAGGCCTGTTTGAGTTTCCTCAAGAAGTGCAGTCTCTGCTGGGCCCGCTTCGTGATCCCCAAGGAATTCTTGCTCCAGGAACAGGTCCTGCGAGATCTGCACTCCGAGGAACTTGATGTTCTCCACTCTCTCCACTAAACGGCCGCCGATGCTGAGAGGGACGTGTTCAGGCTGTGACCGCCGGAAGTCGATAATGATCTCCTTTGTTTTGTCCACGATGAGCACCAGATTGCTCTCCCTGCACCAGCCCTCCAGGTCTCTCACTTCTTCCCTGTACATTGGTTCCTCATCCCTCTGAATAAGTCCCACCACCATGGTGTCGTCTGCAAACTTAATAATCTGGTTCCCCTCATGTCTGGATACACAGTCATGTGTTAGAAGTGTAAACAACAGTATACTGAGTATGCAGCCTTGAGGGGATCCGGTGCTCAGCGTGATAGAGTTGGAGATGTTATTTCCAACCCGGACAGACTGAGGTCTCTCAGTCAGGAAATCCAGGATCCAGAGACATGTGGCAGTGTTCAGACCAAGAAGGAGTAATTTCTCCATCAGTCTCTGGGGAATAATGGTGTTGAATGCTAAACTGCAATCAATGTACAGGATTCTGGTGTAGGTGTCTTTCTGATCCAGGTTGGTGATGACAGAGTGCAGGGTGGTGACTATAGCATCCTCCGTGGAGCAGTTTGAACGATATGCAAACTGGAGCGGGTCATGTGATGCAGGGAGGCAGGCTGTGATGTGTGGTTTGACAAGCCATTCAAAACACTTCATCACAATTGGTGTCAGTACAACAGGATGATAGTCATTCAGACAGGACACAACTGGTTTCTTTGCCACCGGTACAATGGTAGAGGTCTTAAAGCATCTGGGAACGATGGCCTGACTCAGGGAGATGTTATAAATGTCAGTCAGGACATCTGCCAACTCACTCGCACAGTCTCGGAGCACATGTCCCGGGATGTTGTCCGGACCTACAGCTTTACGTGGGTTAACCCTGGTTAGGGTCCTCCATGTGTCTGCTGTGTTGATGGTGATAGCTGGCCCAACCGATGGTGGAGATGGGCCAGCCCTCCCTCCAATTGTCGGGTTTGATGCTTCAAAACGTGCAAAGAAGTTATTGAGCCTGTCTGGAAGCGAAGTGTTGTCATCATCGACCCCCTGCCTAGACTTATAGTCCGTCAGCGCCCGAACTCCCTGCCACAATCCGCTTGGTGTTCCTAGTGTCACAGAGGTGTCCCTGGATTTTCTCCGCATAGGCACGCTTCGCCGTCGTAATTCCCTTTGAGAGCGCAGACCTGGCTGAGCGGAGGGCGATCCTGTCCTTCGCTCTGAAGGCTGCATCTCTGGCTGTGAGCAGCGAGCACACCTCTGCAGTCATCCAGGGCTTATGGTCACAGAACTAGTGATCTGTGAATTTTACTTACAGTAGTAAACATGTATTTTTGAGATTTCCAATCAAGTAATAAAAATAACTGTAAAGAACACAAACTGTAAAAATTCCTTTATCCTCTTTTCTTTTTAAATATTGAAACATGAGATGAGATGAGATTGAGATGAGATTCAACTTTATTGTCATTACACATAAGGTAACAAAACGTGACTTGGCATTTGGGCACGCTCTGCAGAGCGCATCCAAGGCCGGGGCAGCCGCTAGGCGCCAGAAACATATACAGTATATTGTATATGAACTTGTGTTGAACTGTATAATCAGAGGAGTTATTGTCTAATTTGACCTTGTTGGATTTTCTTTCCCCCTTTGTTATATTATTCTGTTTCTTTTTTAATCTCTACTTTTAATCTATCCGAAATAAAGATATATATGATATGATATGATATGATATTGTATATGAATCAAGTATCTTTATGCATCCTGTTGTTTTTTCTTTCTGTGTATCTGTGTTTCCTGTATATTTTGTAGATAATTTTTCCTCATTTAGTTCTGTTTTTTTCTATTTTGCATCTGGATGAAATAACAAGCTGTGCAGAAAAAGCTCAGTTTTTAAAAATACCCATGTATGTGTGAACTGCTGTAGTTGATGTCATGAAGAACATTGTATGCTACTGATATAGTGATAATAATCAAAGAATATCTGCTCCACTAAGCTTATTTAAACACAATTTGGAGGAAGAGCATAAAGCCAGCTTATTTTACTATAAACAATGGTATAAATCGATAGAGTAGCTGTCATGACAGGCCTAGATAAGGTCTCAGTATCTTTATTCCTGCCCTCACCATTATCTTAAGGTGTGTTCAGACCATTACATGTAAAGTCAATGTAAAATAATGAATAGATGCAAATTCTTGTCCAAGCGAATTGCAGAGGAGCGGGGCTGATTTCACAACTTCTGTAGATGCTTTCTACCTGCTGTGGAAATCCCTGAAATGCTGATACAGCATATTGAGGTTTACAATGTTATCCAGCGGGGCACACAGCTGGGAAAATGTCACTGCCTCCTCAAGAAACTGCACCTGGATGGCTGCTGTTTACAGCGCTAGCCTGCTAGCCTTCATTAGCACATTGATAGCAATAGTATGTGGGTGGATAAACTACAGACAGCTCCAGAGCTCCCAGTCCATCTGTATACAGATTAGTGGCAGTCTCATTTTCAAACCAGTTTACACTCCAGTGTTGATACTTTTACTCGGGTGATGGCTGTATCGAAAGGCTGATTAGCTATCAATAACCACCTTGCTCAGATGCAAATGTGCATCTACGCACTTGCATGTTTACATTGACTTTACATGTAATCCTGCCCAAAGGAAAATTTGCTTTGCGTTGGGTCTGAACTTACCTTTACTTGCTTGACCGATGTCTGGCCAGCTTGAGTCTATCTATAGCCTTGTTTGTGTCTGACGTTTGTCAAATTGTTGTCCTGTGTTCTGTGTGTCTTCACATTTATGTCTCCTCAGTTTTGCTTGTGTGATCGAGTTTTCTCCTTTTCATGTGAAGGGTTTTTCTTCTCCAATTTTTAAATTTTTGTAGTGTTTTCTCTGCCTTAGTGCTACCTGAGACTGAATGTCCAAAAAAACAAAGAACTCATACTGGACTTCAGGAAGAACAGAAAGGACCCCCCCTCCCCCATAAATGGCGACTGCATGGAAACCGTCCCCACTTTCAGGTTCCTGGGCACCCACATCTCCTCCTCCTCTCTTGGACTGTCAACACACCAAGGCCCTGGTGAAGGAAGCCCAGCAGTGGTTGCACTTCCTCCATATCCTGAGGAAGCACAACCTGGACCAGAAGTTGCTGCTGGCCTTCTATCGCTGTCCAGTGGAGAGCGTGCTCACCTACTGTCTGGGTGTGTGGTATGCCAGCTCCACGGCCGAGAACAGGAAGGCTGTGCAGAGGGTCATCAACACCGCCCAAAAATTATCGGCAGCCTTCTGCCCTCCCTGCAAGATATCTCCAGATCTTCCTGTCTCAGAAGGATCAAGGACATCACAGGAGACTCCTCACATCCTGCCCACCACCTGTTTGACCTGCTTCCCTCTGGTCGACGGTTCAGATCAATCAGGTCCCACTGACATGTTTCAGGACCCAAGAGACAGACACAGACACGGGCAGATACAAAATAGTTATTCTTTATTGTCAAGTGTGAGTGAGTGTAGTGCAAGTGTGAGTGCAGATATAGAAGCCTGGTCACCGGAGCTGAGCGATACAGAAGACGACCTGGCAACCCTAGAACACACAAGCAGAAACCGTTAAGGCTGTTCAGCACAAAAGGACAAGTGCAGGTGTGCAGCTTACTTGAGGTTGTCTCTGACTGTATCTGGCAGTTCCCCGATGTCTGTGAGCTGTGATGGTTCTGGTGCTTGAAGCTGTGACGATGATAACTCCAGTAACCGTGGTGGAGTTCGTGGCGAGAGCAATGACTGCACTGACAGCTGTGACGTTGACTGCTCCCGTAGCCGTGACAGTGATAATGTCTGTAACCGTGGTGACAATGACTCCTGTGACTGAGGGAGTGACAGTACCTGCAGCTGCAGTGGAGAGAATTCCTGAATAAGCGTAGGCCAGGAGGAGCTCCGGAAGGGTGAGGGTAATTCTCCGTCTGTTGGAGATACCGGTCCGCCGCCTGGGAGGTCCACCTGTGCACAGGGGTGAAGATTAGGCATAGAAAAGCAAATAGTCTTCTTACGTGGTAGGTCTTGTCGTGGCGTTCTTGACTTGGCTGTGAAACGAGACTCTGGCTCCGCAGACCAGGAGGAGCTCCGGGAGCGTACCGGTCCGCCGCCTGGGAAGTCCACCTGAGCACAAGGATAAAGATTAGGCGTAGAGAAGCAAATAGTCTTCTTACGTGGAAAGTCTTGTCGTGGCGTTTTTGACTTGGCTGTGAAACGAAGCCCTGGCTCATACTCAGTCGAGGTAGACAGACGACTCCGTGCCGGGCTGTCCATGACGCTGGCTTTTAAGAGCTGCTGATTAACACCTGTTGGTCTGTGCGCGGCTGGAGCTGATGAGCTGGATGACGGTCCAGCGGCCGACATGACAGTACTCCCCCCTCTAGCAGTGCCTCCAGGCACCTGCCCAATCTTACCTGGATTCGCCCGATGGAAATCGCGGATCAACTGCTTATCCAAGATCAACGCTGGGCAAATCCAAGAGCAATCCTCCGGTCCAAAACCCTCCCAGTCCACCAAATACTGAAGACCACGACCCCGCCTGCGCACGTCCAGGATGGCAGTCACGTCCCAGGCTGGATGGCCATCAATCATCCTCGGGGGGGCAGGCGCCGCAGGGGCTGGGCACAGAGGGGCCATAACGTACGGTTTAACCTGGGAGACATGAAAAGTGGGGCAGATGTGCATGGAAGGGGGGAGAGACAAGCGCACAGACACAGGGTTGACAATATGTGAGATGGTGTAGGGGCCAATAAAGCGCTTAGTGAGTTTACGCTTTTCGGCCGGTACACCAATATTCCGGGTGGATAACCAAACCTTCTGACCCACCTTATAGTCCAGGGCAGGTCTCCTGTGACGGTTGGCCACCTGAATGTTGCGTTCAGTGGTCCTCAAAAGGGCTCGGCGGGCGATGGACCAAACTCGCCGACAGCGCTTAATCTGGGCCTGGACAGACGGAACCGCTACCTCCTTCTCCTCCTCCGGAAATAATGGTGGATCAAATCCAAAAGTAGCCTTGAAGGGAGAGAC
This sequence comes from Pholidichthys leucotaenia, assembly GCA_020510985.1. Classification (NCBI taxonomy): domain Eukaryota; kingdom Metazoa; phylum Chordata; class Actinopteri; order Cichliformes; family Pholidichthyidae; genus Pholidichthys; species Pholidichthys leucotaenia. The sequence continues at coordinate 261,896,653 of CM035837.1, forward strand.
GCCCGTGGCAGTAGAGATCATAGTATTATGGGCGTACGCAATCCAGGGAAGATGTTTGCTCCAAGAGGAGGAACAGGAGGAGATAACACAGCGCAGTGCGGCCTCGAGCTCCTGGTTAGCCCGTTCGCACTGGCCATTACTTTGAGGATGGTACCCAGAAGAAAGGCTGGCTGTGGCTCCCAACGCTGCGCAGAACGCCTTCCATACCTGAGAGACAAACTGTGGTCCCCGATCTGACACTATGTCAGCGGGGATACCATGGAGGTGAACCACATGCTGAACAAGGAGGTCTGCCGTTTCCTGAGCCGAAGGCAAGCCCCGAAGAGGCACAAAATGGGCTGCCTTCGAAAAACGGTCCACAATAGTCAAGACAGTGGTGAAAGTATCAGAAAGGGGCAAACCAGTCACAAAATCCATGGCCACATGAGACCAGGGGCGGGAAGGAACGGGCAGGGGATGCAACAGACCCGCCGGGGGGGAAGATGTCGTTTTCCCAGTGGCGCACTGAGCGCAAGCCCGGATGTAGTTCACCCCGTCCTTCCGTAGTCCTGGCCACCAGAAGGTCCTCTGGACCAGGTCCACAGTCCGGCCTACTCCTGGATGACAAGCCAACTTGGAGGCGTGACCCCATTCAATTACCTGACCCCGAATAGAGCGCGGAACAAACAAGCGCCCCCCCCCCCCCCCGCGTCTGGTTCCGTCTTCAACGCTCTCCGGACCTTGGTACAGATACCCCAGGACAGCGTGCCCACAACACAGGAGGGTGGTAGGATGAGTGCGTCCTGATCCTCGGAAGATGGTGCGTCAAACTGTCGTGAGAGGGCATTCGGCTTACCGTTCTTGCTTCCTGGCCTATAGGTGATGGAGAAGTTGAAGCGGCTGAAGAAGAGAGACCAACGAGCCTGACGTGCGTTCAGCTGCTTCGCTGTCCTGAGGTACTCCAGGTTGCGGTGGTCAGTCCATACAACGAACGGCTGAGCGGCCCCCTCAAGCCAATGTCTCCACTCCTCCAAGGCGAGCTTCACTGCCAACAGTTCCCTGTCCCCGATGCTGTAGTTCCTCTCTGCCGGTGACAAGCGACGGGAGAAATATGCACATGGCCGAATCTTGCCGTCCTCAGGAGAGCGCTGGGAGAGTACCACTCCCACCCCCGAATCAGAGGCATCCACTTCCACCAAGCACTGAAGATTCGGGTCCACCTGAGAGAGAACACGGGCTGAAGCAAACTCGTCCTTTAATTTCTTGAACGCCCTGGCTGCTTCCTCACTCCAGCAAAACGGGGTCTTAGGGGAGGTGAGCGCAGTCAAGGGGCGAGCCAGGTTCCCAAAATTGGGCACAAAACGGTGATAAAAATTAGCAAAGCCCAGGAACCCCTGGAGCTGTTTCCTAGAGGACGGAGTGGGCCAATCCACTACCGCCTTAACCTTGGCTGGGTCGGGGAGCACCTGGTTCCGGGCGATGATGAACCCAAGGAAAGAGGTCTGGTTTGTGTGAAATTCACACTTCTCCGCTTTGACAAAAAGTTGATTCTCCAGGAGGCGTTGTAACACTCTGCGCACGTGCACCTGGTGCTCTTCCAGAGTGTGGGAGAAGATCAATATTTCATCTAGATACACAAACACAAAGGAGTTAAGGAAATCCCGCAGCACGTCGTTAATTAGCCGCTGGAAGACGGCCGGAGCGTTGGTCAACCCAAACGGCATTACCAGATACTCAAAGTGGCCGCTTGGGGTCCTGAACGCCGTCTTCCACTCATCCCCCTCTCTGATGCGCACCAGGTGATAGGCATTGTGGAGGTCAAGCTTAGTAAACCAATTCGCCCCCTGGAGGGAGTCAAAGGCAGTATTCATCAAAGGCAGAGTATATTTATCTTTTATAGTGATTTCATTAAGCCCCCTGAAGTCGATGCAAGGGCGTAACGACCCGTCCTTCTTTCCAACAACGAAGAAGCCGGCCCCCATGGCCGAGGACGACGGGGGGATGATTCCTGAGGCCAGGGATTCTTTAATATAGGTATCCATGGCCTCGCGCTCCGGGGCTGACAGGCTGTACAGGCGGCTCGCAGGGAGAGGGGCCCCAGCCTTCAGATTTATTGCGCAGTCGTACGGCCGGTGAGGGGGTAAAGATAACGCCCGTGACTTGCTGAACACTAGTCCCAAATCATGGTATACTTCTGGTACCTTGGACAGCTCCTGAGTTGGCGTCGAGGGGGGTGGCACCTTGACAGAAGGGGCGCATGCCGCCGATTGGAGGCAGGCGCTTAAGCAGAAGGTACTCCATGCTGTAATACTCCCTCCTTGCCAATCGATGGTGGGATTATGAAGGTGGAGCCAGGGGTAACCCAGGATGACAGGCGAAGAAGAGACAGGCAAGACTAAAAACCTAATCTCCTCTCTGTGATTCCCTGAGACTATCACGGACACTGGGGCCGTCTGATAGGCTATGGTGGTCAGTGATGCCTTAGATAACGTAATCAGCTTGACAGGTGGATCCAGGGGCTGACAGCTGAGGCCCATCTGGGTTGCCAGGTCCTTGAAAACAAAGTTTTGCTCAGCTCCTGAATCCACTAAAGCTAGCGTGGAATGTTCTGCGTGTTTGTGGATAAGTCTAATGGGTATTCGAAAACTCATGAGGGGTCTTTCTGGGTCCGTGTCCATGAATTCCCCTACTGCAATCCACGGACCCTCCCTTTTTAACCGACTCGAGCACTCAAAAACTCCATGTGACTCCTTTCCACAATAAAAACAAAGGCCTAAATTTCTGCGGCGCTGTCTCTCAGCCGCTGACACTTTAGATTGTCCTATTACCATGGGTTCCTGATCTGAAAGCTCCCCTGACGCCGGTAAAGCGAGCGGGGAAAAGCTGGTGGAACAAGGGCGGGGTTTTACAGGACGGGCGGTCGACCGCCGTTCTGCCGCTCGTTCCCTTAATCTACTGTCTATGCTTATGGCAAGGGCAATTAGCTCACCCAAATTATCAGGTTTGTCCCGTGCCGCTAACTCGTCCTTTAACTCTGCGTTGAGACTGCGGAGGAAAATACCGCATAGTGCCGGTTCCCCCCACCCAATCTCAGCGGCAAGGACCCGGAAGTCTATTGCATAGTCAGCAGCTGTTCTTGCGCCCTGCTGCAGGCTCAACAGCCGTTCGGTCAATACCGCACCCCTATCCGAATGATCGAACACAGACATAAACTCCGCCAGAAACTGCTGGTAAGTTAATGTAGGATAACCTGGGCTCGCCTTTACAGTATAGGCCCAATCTAAGGCTCTACCTCCCAGTAGGTTAATGATATATCCTATCTTGTTTGCGTCAATGGCGAAGTCCCCCGGGACTCGGAGAAAAACTGACTCGCATTGGAGAATAAATCCCCGAGCCTCTCCGAGTTTGCCACTAAAACGAGCTGGAGTGGGAACAGGGGTGAGGAGAGAAACGAACGTGGTGCTAGCTTGAGTAGGTGCTAAACCTGCAGGGGTTGAGACACTAGCGACCGGGGGAAACGCCTGTTGTCCCTCCAGGCGATCCAGCCGGCCGTTAATTTGTGGCAGCTGATTAAGAATAACTGTTTGCTGATGTACGAGCATGTCTACCCGGGCGCTAAGGGTGTTAAGTCCGTGCGGCTGTGTGCTGTCCATTGGGTCAACGTGACAGAGTCGTACTGACATGTTTCAGGACCCAAGAGACAGACACAGACACGGGCAGATACAAAATAGTTACTCTTTATTGTCAAGTGTGAGTGAGTGTAGTGCAAGTGTGAGTGCAGATATAGAAGCCTGGTCACCGGAGCTGAGCGATACAGAAGACGACCTGGCAACCCTAGAACACACAAGCAGAAACCGTTAAGGCTGTTCAGCACAAAAGGACAAGTGCAGGTGTGCAGCTTACTTGAGGTTGTCTCTGACTGTATCTGGCAGTTCCCCGATGTCTGTGAGCTGTGATGGTTCTGGTGCTTGAAGCTGTGACGATGATAACTCCAGTAACCGTGGTGGAGTTCGTGGCGAGAGCAATGACTGCACTGACAGCTGTGACGTTGACTGCTCCCGTAGCCGTGACAGTGATAATGTCTGTAACCGTGGTGACAATGACTCCTGTGACTGAGGGAGTGACAGTACCTGCAGCTGCAGTGGAGAGAATTCCTGAATAAGCGTAGGCCAGGAGGAGCTCCGGAAGGGTGAGGGTAATTCTCCGTCTGTTGGAGATACCGGTCCGCCGCCTGGGAGGTCCACCTGTGCACAGGGGTGAAGATTAGGCGTAGAAAAGCAAATAGTCTTCTTACGTGGTAGGTCTTGTCGTGGCGTTCTTGACTTGGCTGTGAAACGAGACTCTGGCTCCGCAGACCAGGAGGAGCTCCGGGAGCGTACCGGTCCGCCGCCTGGGAAGTCCACCTGAGCACAAGGATAAAGATTAGGCGTAGAGAAGCAAATAGTCTTCTTACGTGGAAAGTCTTGTCGTGGCGTTCTTGACTTGGCTGTGAAACGAAGCTCTGGCTCATACTCAGTCGAGGTAGACAGACGACTCCGTGCCGGGCTGTCCATGACGCTGGCTTTTAAGAGCTGCTGATTAACACCTGTTGGTCTGTGCGCGGCTGGAGCTGATGAGCTGGATGATGGCCCAGCGGCCGCCATGACACCCACACCTCTATACTGACAGACAGTTTCTTCCCCTGGGCCATCCGAACTGCAAACAGTCAGAGGCCCCACAGCCCTCCCTCTGAACACTCACATGCTCAGAACTGAGGACCTTTTAATTATCACTAAAACTCACCTGTCTTTGCACTTCTCACTTTCATGTATATTGACCCATCTGTGAAATCACTACTGTACATATTTTCCTTAATCCTTGGGCCATTTTTACTCAATTATGTGTTCTGCACTCTGCACTCTTATGTGTATAGTTCCACCCATGAAGCCACTACTGTACCTGTGTATATAGAGTGGTGTGAAAAAGTGTTTGCCCCCTTCCTGATTTCTCATTTTTTTTGTATGTTTGTCACACTTAAATGTTTCAGATCAAACAAATTTAAATTTTAGACAAAAATAACTCAAGTAAGTAAGTAAGTACGTACCAGAGTGGTGGATCAGTTGGTAGAGCATCCCCCCCAGACCCGGGAGGCAGGGGTTCAAATCCCGGCCGGGTCATGCCAAAGACCATATAAAAGCGGAACTTCCTGCTGTCCAGCTTGGTGCTCAGCAACAATGGAATGGAGGAGGGAAATTTGTGGTGGCACCTTGCATGGCAGCAACCCCTCTGATTCTAGATGTGATTAACATTGTAGATAGGAGAAATGTAATTTCATTTTATTGGCTGTATGGATTGAATGACAATAAAGTTGGTTTTACCTTAAACACAAAATGCAGTTTTTAAATGAAGGTGTTTATTATCAAGGGTAAAAAAAAATCCAAACCTACATGGCCCTATGTGAAAAAGTGACCCCCGCCCCTAAAAAAAAAAAACATAAATTAACTGTGGTTTATCACATCTTTGGAAAACTGAGTTCAATTTCTCTAGCCACACCCAGGCCTGATTACTGCCACACCTGTTCTCAATCAAGAAATCACTTAAATAGGACCTGCCTGACAAAGTGAAGTAGACCAACAGATCCTCAAAAGCTAGAAATCATGCTGCGATCCAGAGAAATTCAGGAACAATCTGGAAAAGGTTATAAAACCATTTCTAAAGCTCTGGGACTCCAGCGAACCACAGTGAGAGCCATTTTCCACAAATGGCAGAACATGGAACAGTGGTGAACCTTCCCAGGAGTGACCGGCCGACCAAAATTACCCAAAGAGCGCAGCAACGACTCATCCAAGAGGTCACAAAAGACCCCACAACAACATCCAAAGAACTGCAGGCCTCACTTGCCCCAGTTAAGGTCAGTGTTCATGACTCCACCATAAGAAAGAGACTGGGCAAGAATGGCCTGCATGGCAGAGTTCCAAGATGAAAACCACTGCTGAGCAAAAAGAACATAAAGGCTCCTCTCAGTTTTGCCAGAAAACATCTTAATGATCCCCAAGATTTTTGGGAAAATACTCTGTGAACTGATGAGACAAAAGCTGAACTTTTTGGAAGGTGTGCGTTCCATTACATCCAGTGTAAAAGTAACACAGCATTTCAGAAAAGGAATATCATACTGTTCAGTGGGGATTTGGCATTTGGGGATTGCCGTAGCCTTTGCCAGAGGATTGGAGGTGATGACGTCAGGTGGGCTACGGCTAGTGGATATATTGTGCTGTGTTCCTTAATAAAAGTAGTTCAGTGTTCAGTTCAATACGGCTCCGGTCTCATGTTATTCAGACATATTGTAACATTTTGGCGACGAGAATAAACCATGGGAGCATGTATTAAACCGCCACCTGCATTTTTGCAGTCTCCGGGTATGCCAACTATACCATGGTGCTGCTGGCAGGAAACGTTCGAGGTCTATGTTGCCGCGACCGGCCTGAGTGGCGCTGACGAAGGGAAACGGAGGAGCCCACTCGTTCACTGCCTCGGTGAGGAGGGCCAATGGATATTTTTCGCGTTGGGTGGCAAGGGCTCACTGAAGGAATGTTTGGACTTAATGGACTATTTATTTAGGGACCATTTCAACATCACAGCGTGAAGATATAAATTCTTCGGCCGCCAACAACGAGCTGGCGAGTCCACCCAATACTTCATTATGGAACTCTGTAGGCTAGCAAAAGAGTGGGCCTTCGGGCTGATTGAGGAGGAGCTAGTCCGGGACAAGCTAGCACATGGTACAAGTGACGAGTAGCTAAAAGACAAGTTAACGCTGACTACGGACATCTATGCGCTGGAGAAAGTGGTTGAACTGATTAGGCAGATAGAGTCCACTGCCAGTGCTAGCTAAAAAGAACCACCCAAGTTTTCCCTCCAAGTCTGGCCGCTAGCAATGTAGCTAACACTTTGGGGCGGACCCCCAAAAGGCAGCGAACTGTGGCACGGGAAGGAGCGGGGACTAGGGGTCTGTGTGATGACTGTGGCTTCCCTTGTCACCAGGCGGGCTTGTACACCTGCCCCGCCAGAGGGAAGAAGTGCTATAACTGCGGTTGTTCTAATCACTGGACCGGGGCCTGCACCACCACTATTAAACCATTGGCGGCGGAGCCCGAAAGCATGACACAGGTGTGTGTAGCAGGTTCCAAGAAGGGACCATTAAAGTGGTTTGTCCTGCAGCTAGACGGAGTTGATGTGCCGCTTATGGTGGACTCAGGAGCCGATAAGTCCATACTAAGTATGGCTATATTGAAAAGACTCTTCCCGGGCAAAACCATCAATACAGGGGCAGTAAAGATGTTTGGGTATGGTCACGCTGAAATTAAAATGGCAGGCACAGTCAGCTTCTCGGTGAAATGTGTGTTAAAGATTGTTCCCGCGTTCACCTTCCAGGTTTCACACCAGGGGGCCGACTTGCTGGGAATCGATCTGCTGGGTGAACTGGGATTCTCCATCACGGACCCAGAGGGCTCAGTGGTGCTGACGGTGTTCCCCGAATGGCATGTCCGCTGGCCAGCGTTGTTCGTGGGCCTTGGATGCATTAAGGTGTTCTACCACTGCTCGCTCATCGACCCAAGCATGACACCGAAAATCTAACCATTACAATGGCTTCCCCTCGCTCTGCAGGACAATGTCACGGTGGAACTGAACAGACTTCTTGAAGCTGGCATCATCGAGAGAGGGGACACTTCACCCTGGATATCGATCATCGTGGTGGCCAGGAAGAAGACGGGCGGCATCCGGTCGTATATTGATCTTAGGATGGTAAATATGGCAATTGTTTTGGACAAATATCCACTCCCCACAATAGAAGAACTTACTGCAACATTCAGCGGCTCAAGGATGTTCACAAAACTGGATCTCCGCCAGGGTTACCTAAAGGTGTCTCTTCACCCAGCCAGCAGGAACCTGACAGCGTTCGTGACCCACATGGCCGTTTTCAGGTACACCCACATGCCTTTTGGTCTGAGCTCAGCATCTAGCTGCTTTCAGAAGATCATGTCCACAATTCTGGCTGGCCTCAAGAGTGTAGTGGTGTACCTGGAGGACATCGTGGTCCGTGGCGCATCGTGGGAAGAGCACGATGGTCGTTTGGGATGGGTGATGGAGGTGCTACAGGAGCACGGAGTCACACTGAACGGGGAAAAGTGCATTTTCGTGGCCGACTCCATCAAATTTGTAGGATTGCGGCTGACGGCCAAGGGTCTGAGGCCCCTGCACTCGAACGTGGAGGTGGTCCTACGTCTCCCAGATCCCCCGACATCCGCACAAATTTCCTCGTTCTCGTGCATGGAGAATTTTTGCGGACATTTTATTCCCCATTATTCAGAGACAATCGAACCACTCCAAGCTCTTCTGATACAGGATGCACCGTGGCAGTTGACCCCAGTCTGCTCAGTGGCGGTTGCTAGGCTGAAGTCCCAACTCCCCTCCCCTCCAATGTTGGCCCACTTTGATCCAAAATGGCCGACTTTTGTGACCTGTGACGCATCTGGTTCGGCGGTGGGGGTGGTTATGTCTCAGGTGCAAGATGGTGCTGAGTGGTCAGTGCCGTTCGCATTGAGGTCTCTTTCAGCGGCTGAACAGAAATATGCTGTGGGTGACAGGGAGGCACCCGCTTGTTTCTGGGCATGTGAATGGTGGCAAATCTATCTCTACTGGCGCCACTTCACCCTGCGAACAGACTACCGGGCGCTGACAACACTGCTGGAGATGACAGGTTTGGGACACAGACCCCTACTGATCCACAGGTGGAAGGAGCAGCTGAGGGTTTACAATTTTACTCCCAGTTCACTCCTGGAAAAGAGAACGTAGTGGCAGACCTCCTGTCCCGTTCCACAGCCAACACCATGTAAGCAGACGATGACTGTGACGACCCCACAGAGGCGGATATGGTCAACATGCTGCAGGACCCCTCCAGGACATGGTATCCCTCCAGGAACTCCGGACAGTGTCGGAAGGGAATCCCACAGTGTCACAACTGTGCTCGGTCATCAGGGAGGGTTGACCCGCAAAAGTACAGGGCGAACTGGCACCTTTCCACCAGTTTAGGGATGAACTGAGCTGTTGGAACGGTGTGTGTGTGGCAAGGGGGCACTGCATGTTGATCCCGGTGTCTCTGAGATCAAGAGTTCTGGCGATGCTCCACGAGGGTCACCTGGGCGTGGTCGCCCAGCATTGCAGGGATTGCCCAGCATTACAGGGATTCAGTTTGATGGCCTGTTATCGATAAAGACATTGAAACCATGGCAAAGAACTATGTCCCATGCTTGGACAGCGGAAAGACCGGCGGACCCCACCCCCACCCCTGCAACCGTTACCATACCCAGAGGGCCACTGGAAGCACATCCAATTAGACATCTGCGGCGAACTGCATGCAGCACCCCTGAACAGCCGGTTTTTGCTTGTGGTCTACTATCTGTTCTCCAAATGGCCGGAGGTGTTGCCCGCTAATTCAGTCATGACGGACATGGTTACGGGTTTCCTTTCGTCATTGTGGCACCCTCTGTGGTTATAAGGTTGTGTGGTCTCCCATTGTGGGGGGCTCCACAGGATGGTTGCTCCTTCACGTGGTGCCTCTGTGCCGAGCAATGTCTCTTTTATTTTATATGTGTGTAAGAGAAGTAGGGGGTTATATATGTGATATGTGTGTGTGTGTGTGTGTGTGTGTGTGTGTGTGTGTGTGTGTTTGTAGGTATGTTTATGGGAGGGTTGGAAGGGGTGGGGATGCATCGTGTAAAATATGTAACTAAATGTGTCTACTGTTTTTATCTATGTAAAGCACTTTGCACAGCATCTAATGTTTAAAAAGTGCTATACAAATAAAGTTTGATTGATTGATTGATTGATTGTTCACCAGATGGGGGTTCCAGATGCCATCACAACGGACAACGGCTCACAGTTCACCTCTGGGGGGTTTGAGGAGTTTTTGGGTGTTAGGGGCGTGGAACACATCAAAACCGTGATCTATCACCCCCAAGCCAATGGGGGTGTGGAGCATTTCAACAAGACTCTGAAAAACGGTCGGAGGGCCCATTTGGCGGACAGCTTCATGTTCTCTGACGCCCTTCAGAGCACACTCCTCCACTACAGGGCAACGGCCCATGCCACGACAGGGTGCTCCCCGGCGAAACTCATGTTGGGGCGTGAAGTCCACCTTCCCCTGGACCGACTGAGGCCACCCACAACCCCTCCTCCAGGAAACACAGATCCTCCACGAGACCGAGTTGCTGCCCAACAGCAGAAGATGAAACAACAGTTTGACAGGAAACACAGGGTGAAGGTCCACAGACTGGAGGTGTCGGACCGGGTCTTGATTAAACATCCCAACCGCATGCATAAACTGCGGCCTTTCTGAACGGGGCCCCTACAAATCATGAGGCAGTGAGGCCAGGACACGTTCGAGCTCTCAGACGGGTCACGGTGGCACTCCAGCCGACTCAAGAAGTCGTTGCCTGCACAGAGTCCAGGAGCTACAGCAGAGCTGACTGGTGTGAGTTGGGACTCATCTGATGTGGGTGCTAGGGACTTACAGGCATGGCCGACGGAGCCTGGAGCAGGTTCCCCTTCTGTGGGATGCTCGCCTAGGACGTGTCAGAAGCCTAAACACATTGAGGACTTTGTCCTGAAAGCAGCTTTAGCCAATGCATGCTGGGAATGGCTAGCAGAATAATCCGCCCCAATATGGGAGGTATCCTGGTAGTCTACCCAGGTGCCCATTTAGTTAATCAGTTTTGCTGTTTTGTGTGTTAAAAAAAAAAAACTGTTGATGTTGCATGGGTTCTAAGGGGTCCATACTATATATATGTCAGTTATTTATGGGGGGTTTCCATGTTCTATGTGTGGGAGGGGGAGAATGTGTGGGGATTTGGCATTTGGGGCTTGCCATAGCCTGTACTGGGGGGATGGAGGTGATGACATCAGGCGGGCTACGGCCAGTGGATATATTGTGCGGTGTTCCTTAATAAAGCTAGTTCAGTGTTCAGTTCAAGACGGCTCCTGTGTCATGTTATTCAGACATAACACATACTAACAGTAAAATATGGCGGCAGTAGTGTGACATCCAGACATTAATACCCTATTACATTCATATTCCTTATGAAAATAATATCCTTGCATGTTTTTTTAAACTGTTCAATATTTAAACATTGTTTTAAAGCCAAACTTAGTCCATTGCACAATTTCACTTCACATACCAAAACCATAACCAAACTTCCGGCGCCACACGAGTCGGCAGCCCTTTGCAGCAGCAGCTCCATTCTGAGTCTCTTTCTCTCTTTTTTTTTAATTTACTATCCATTTTTATCTTTGCTACAACTTTTTGATCCTGTTACCCCGTATCCATCACAGATGCCAAGGACACATACAGCATATCGCCACACTGGCATTGATATTAGCCATCTTGTTGCTCATATCGCCAATAACTACTGACCCGGTGAGTGGAGGAGCTATTGTTTACAGTAGGAGTCAATTATTAGCATTGGGCTGCTCCACGGTGCTAACGCAGAAACTCAATGTCCCATGAGAAATCAGGCAAAAATGATGGGGATGTCATGCTGGAGTGAAGTGACGAGTGAGGAGAATAAGGTACAGACCAGTCCTACCATCCGTTATTGTGGGAAATGTGAGATCGCTGCTTAACAAGACGGACGGATTGGTGGCTATGTGCCGGTATGAGAGCATCTTCAGAGAAGTTAGCATTATGTCGTTTACTGAAATGTGGCTAACAACTAGCAAAAGATGCTAACATCGGACTGGAGGGTTTCCATTTAATACGGGCATATCAGACACCAGAGAGAGGGAAAAGCAGAGACGGGGGACTGATAATGTATGTGAATAACAGATGGTGTAATCCTGGGCACATCACGATTAAAGAACACTGCAGCAAGGACATCAAATTGCAAGCCATTACCATGCAACCAAAATATCTTCCCAAAGAGTTCTCACATGTCATCGCAATTGTTATTTATGTACCCCCCTCTGTGAGCACTGAGGCAGCATGTGACATCATCCACTCAGTCACCAGCAGGCTGCAGACACAGCACCCAAATGCGCTCCAGCTCATCTCTGCTTATTTTAACCATACAGTGGTACCTCTACTTACGAACGTCTCTACACACGGAATTTTCAGGTTACGACACGCCTCAACGGGAAAATATTGCCTCTTGTTACGAAAGAAATTTCAGGATACGAAAGGCAAAAATACAGTATGCGCTGCTACTCGCAGCTCCCAGAGTTTACCGAACGTAAACATACTTGTAGCTGCTCTGCCATTGGCTATCGCCTAGCATCTTCCTGGCATCCCATTGGCCACGAAGTGTTCGGACAATTTTACGTGTGTGTATTAACTTTTATTCACTATGGACCCCAAGAAAGTGATGGAGAAAAGTGGAAAAGAATTCAATTCAACTTTATTTATATAGCGCCATTTCACAACAACAGTCATCTCATAGCACTATCAACTGTAGGGGGGGAACCCCCACAGTTGCAGAAAGACCCCAGCAATCAGGCGATCCCCTGTGAGCAAGCACTTGGAGACGGTGGAGAGGAAAAACTCCCTTTTAACAGGAAGAAACCTCCAGCAGAACCAGGCTCAGGGAGGGGCAGTCATCTGCTGCGACTGGCTGGGGGGTGAGGGGATAGAGAAGAAGAAAAGAACAGACATGTAGAGAGCAAACAGCACAATGGGGACTCAATCTATGGGAGAGAACAAACAGATGTTAATGACCAGCAAAAAAAAATATTTCATAGAGAGTGAGGAAAGGAGTGAGGCCCAGTGCATTACTGGAGGTCCCCCGGCTGACTAAACCTATTAGCAGCATAACTAAGGGAGGGTTCAGAAACACATGATCCCTCCCTAATTGTAGGCTATATCAAAAAGGTAGGTTTTAGCCCTATTCTTAAAAACAGAGATCGAGTCTGACTCCCAAATCCAGATTGGCAGCTGATTCCACAGGAGAGGAGCTTGATAACTGAAGGCTCTGCCTCCCATTGTACTTTTGGAGATTCTAGGTATTACAAGTAATCCTGCATTTTGGGAGCGTAGTGCTCTGTTAGGATAATACGGTAGTATCAGATCTTTTAAATAAAAAGGAGCCTGATTGTTTAGAGCTTTGTAAGTAAGAAGAAGGATTTTAAACTTAATTCTAAACTCTATGGGAAGCCAATGAAGGGAGGCCAGAACCGGAGAGATATGATCTCTCTTTCTAGTACCTGTTAAAACTCTTGCTGCAGCATTTTGGATCAGCTGAAGACTTTTTAAAGATGTTTTAGGACAGCCTGATAATAAAGAATTACAATAATCTAATCTCGAGCTAACAAAAGCGTGGATCAGTTTCTCAGCATCACTCTGAGACAAGATGCTCCTAATCTTGGCAATATTACGCAAATGATAGAAGGCAGTCTTAGAAACAAATTTAATATGTGAATTGAAGGACAAATCCTGATCAAAAATAACTCCAAGGTTCCTCACAGAGCTATTAAGAGAAAGAGTAACCGCATCCAAACTGAAAGTTTGATTTGGAAAGGAATTTCTAAGGTTTTTTGGACCAACAAGAATGACTTCAGTCTTATCTGAATTTAATAGCAGGAAATTACAAGTCATCCAAGCTTTGATTTCCTTAAGACAGGCTTCTTACTTGGCTAATTGATTACTATCATCTGGCTTCATTGACAGGTATAATTGTGTGTCATCTGCATAACAATGAAAATGTATACAGTGCTTTCTAATAATGTTGCCTAACGGAAGCATATATAAACTAAAAAGAGTAGGGCCTAGCACAGATCCCTGTGGAACTCCATGACTAAGCTTTGAGTTGAAAGAAAACTCATTATTTACATGAACAAACTGGAACCTATCAGATAAATAAGATCTAAACCATTGCAACGAAGTTCCATTAAGTCCAACATAGTGTTCTAATCTATCAAGTAGAATATTATGATCGATAGTATCAAAAGCTGCACTAAGGTCTAAAAGGACAAGTACAGAAACTAGTCCATTATCAGATGCAATGAGGAGGTCGTTAGTGACCTTTGCTAAGGCTGTTTCAGTACTATGATGGATTCTAAACCCAGATTGAAACTCTTCAAGTAAACCATTTCCCTGCAGGTGGTCAAATAATTGCGTAGCAACAACTCTTTCTAAGATTTTTGAAATGAAAGGGAGATTAGAGATTGGTCTATAGTTAGCTAAAGCTCCTGGATCTAGCGTTGGCTTTTTGAGTAAGGGTTTAATTACAGCCGTTTTAAAAGCGTGCGGTACATGGCCTAAAGTTAATGAAGAATTGATTATATGAAGAATAAAGCTACCAATAAGTGGGAAGACTTCTTTAAATAACCTGGTAGGAATAGGGTCTAAAAGACAAGTTGAAGGTTTGGATGAGGAAACTATTTTGTTTAACTCACAAAGGTCGATTGGAGTAAACTCATCAAGACAGACATCAATAGAAGGAGTTGTAGCAGTTACAGCATTTAAGTTAACTGTGGGAAGAATCTGATTGATTTTATCTCTGATGGATGAAATTTTATTATTGAAAAAGTTCATAAAGTCCTGACTAGTAAGCTCTAAGGGAATGCTAGGATTGACAGAGTCCTGACTCTTTGTCAACCTGGCTACAGTACTGAAAAGAAACCTGGGATTATTCTTGTTCTCTTCTATTAATGCAGAGTAATAACTCGTTCTAGCTTTTCTAAGAGATTTTTTTATAAATTAAAAGATGATTTCTCCAAGCTAAATAGATTTCATCTAAATTAGTAGAGCGCCATTTTCTTTCTAATTGACGAGTCTTCTGTTTTAAGGTACGAGTTTCTGTGTTGAACGAAAAGAAGAAAAGAAGAAGAAGAGAGTTTTTTTGTCCATACAAACAAAGCAAGAGATAATAGAAAAGTATGAAAAAGGGATGCGTTTGGCTGATCTCGCCAAAGAATATGGCCGTAATACATCTACGATCAGCACGGTATTAAAACAAAAGGAAGCCCTAAAAGCTACGACTCCTTCCAAAGGCCTCTCTGTCATTTCGAAGAGGAGGTCGGCAGTGAACGATAAAAAGAATCACCCAGAAAAAGTGTTCACTAGTCGGGCTATCGCTCACTATGATGATGTTTGTCTTGCACATTTTCGAAGGATTGTTAAAAGCCGACAAAAGCAAACGTCCTTGGATCGGTTCTTTACAAAACGTCAGGCAAAAACCACTGCTGAGAGAGAATATGAACCAAAGAAGGCAAAAGGTGACGACGATAGCAGTTAAAAGGTAAATGAACATAATTTTTATTCTTTACTTTATTCTTTGTTTTTTACATTATGTACAACTCTCATTTTATGTTTATTGTGCAGTAATCTAATTGTAACATGCATTTGTTACATGTTTTGATGCATTTTTATGATTTATAAAAAATTTATGTCCGAATTTTGGGGGGCTTGGAACAGATTAGGGCATTTACATGGATAACGCGTCTCTACTTACGGAATTTTCAGGTTACGAAACTACTTCCAGAACCAATTAATGTCGTAAGTAGAGGTACCACTGTACTTCCCTATCCTCCATTCTGTCCACTTTCACCCAGTTTGTCTCGTGCCACACCAGAGACAAGAAAATACTGGATGTATTTTATGCAAACAGCAAAGAGACTTACACCGCATCACCATTCCCCCCCTCAGAAGATATGACAGCTTGATTCACTTTGTGCCTGTGTTCAAACCCCTAGTACACAGACAACCTCCTGTTACCAGCACAGTGAAAATATGGTCTGAGGAGGTGGAGGACGCTCTGAAGGACTGTTTTGAATCCACTTTGTGGGAGCAGCTTTGTGATCCACATGGTGAGGACACTGATGGCCTCACACGCACCATCACAGGCTACAACTTTTGTGTAGAGAACACCATACCCACCAAGACCATACAGTGTTTCTCAAACACCAAACCCTGGATCAACCCTGAGATAAAGTCACTGCTGAAGAAGAAGAAAAGGATCGTCAGGTTGGGAAACATGGGGGAGCTGAAGTCCGTACAGAGGGAGCTAAGGAGGAAGATCAGAGAGGGGAAGGATAGCTGCAGGAAGATGATGGAGTACACAGTGCAGTAGAGTGACGTCAGCGGTGTCTGGAGAAGCCTCAAAACCATTTCTGGGCACCAAAATACCTCATCCCAGGCCACGGAGGAATGGGGGGGTAGGGAGTGGGTGAACAACCTGAACCTGTTTTTTTTAACAGGTTTGACCAACCGCCCTCTTCTCTGCCTGCCCACCAACCACTGCTACCTCCACCTTTATCTAGTCCCACTGTCCATGGCCCTCCCCCCAACCACCTTGTACATCCTCCGCTGTTTTCCCCCCACAGACCCCCCCCCCCCCTGCATACAGCCCCCCCTGCCTCAACCTGACTCTCACTAAGACCCAGGTGAGAGCTCAGCTAAAGAAGATCAAGGCGAGGAAGGCCGCAGGCCTCGACGGCATCAGCTCAAGGCTCCTCAAGTCCTGCACAGACCAGCTGTGCGGGATTGTGGGGCACATCTTCAGTCTGAGTCTGAAGCTGGGAAGGGTACCACAGCTGTGGAAAACATCCTGTGTGGTACCCGTACCAAAGATCCCGCACCCCAAGAACCTGAACAGCTACAGACCAGTGGCCCTCACATCACACCTAATGAAGACCCTGGACAGGCTGCTCCTCACCCACCTCTGCCCCCTGGTGGGACCAACAATGGATCCACTTCAGTTTGGCTACCAGCATGGCATCAGGGTGGAGGATGCAGTGATCTTCCTCCTACATTGTTCCCTGTTCCACCTGGAGAAGCCTGGGAGCAATGTGAGGATCATGTTCTTTGATTTCTCCAGTGCTTTCAACACCATCCAACCAGTGATCCTGAGGGACAAGCTGCTGTGGGCAGGGGTGGACCAGCACTTGTCATCATGGATCCTGGACTACCTCACAAACCGACCACAGTTTGTGAGAACCCAGAATTGTGTGTCTGATACCATCATCTACAGCACATGGGCCCTCCAGGGAACAGTTCTGGCTCCCTTCCTGTTCACCCTATCCACGGCTGACTTTTTACACAACACACCACACTGCCATCTACAGAAGTTCTCTGACGACTCTGCGATCGTTGGCCTCATCTCTGATGGGGATGATGCGGAGTGCAGAGGACTTATCCAGGACTGGTGCCTACGGAATTGCCTCCAGATCAATACGAGGAAAACTAAGGAACTAGTGGTGGACTGCCGCAGGTGAGGATAACCCCCCACGGCCCCGGTAAACATCCAGGGAACAGACATTGAGACGGCGACATCTTACAAGTACCTGGGTGTTCACCTGAACAATAAGCTGGACTGGTCACACAACACCAATGTGCTCTACAAGAAGGAGCAGCACAGGTTGTTCCTCCTGGGGAGACTCAGGTCTTTTGGAGTGCAAGGGGTACTCCTGAAGACCTTCTACGATTCAGTGGTGACATCAGCCATCACATTTGGAGTGGTCTGCTGGGGCAGTGGCTTCACGGCAGCCGACAGAAAAAGACTGAACAGACTGATCAAAAAAGCTAGCTCTGTTCTGGGATGACGCCTCGGCCCAGTGGAGGAGATAGGAAAGAGGAGGATGGTGGCTAAGCTGTCATCTCTGCTGGAGTCCAAGTCCCCCTCCCCCCCATGCAGGACACACTGAACGCACTGAGGAGCTCATTTAGCGGTAGGCTGCGTCATTTTAGGTGCACAACGGAGAGGTTCCACAGGTCGTTCCTACCTACGGCTGTCAGACTTTATAATCTAACCAGGGCTGCTCGTAGAGGTCTTATTAAATGTATTAAACGTAGTAACTTTGCACAATAGAGACCGTCCCCTCCAATGCACAACTAGGACAATATCAATCATTACTGAGGGTGGCAACAACACTGTTGATTCAAATGTGAAATATACTGTTTGGGCACATATTCATATTCTGCAGGGTAATTTAACAAACCGTAATGCTGTTTTTCCACCTACGTAGCTGCAATGCTCCTGCACTGTGTATATATCTGTGTACATACAGTATGTACATTCACTTACTGCTTTGGTTAACAAGTTCTTATTATTTTATTTACTATTGTTCTGATCCCTTTGCTGCTGTAATCCTGGAATTTCCCCACTGTGGGACTAATAAAGGTTTATCTTATCTTATACAGATAAACAAAAATGTCTCCTTGTTGTTTGGACATTGTGAACCTTGAAATTTAAAGTGCCCCTTAAATTATAACCCTCCTCTCTATTGCAGAAAAATTTCTGAATACTCAAAGGCATCAAATTGTTCCTGACTTTAAACATCGCTTTTGCAGTTTTGAATTCTACAAGATCAGGAAATTTGAACACTTTTGACTGTAAAAAAAAAAAAAAAAGTGAATTTGTATGTTTGTGAATTTTTATGACTCTCTTTTTGAAGAATATCCAATGGTGTAGTGAACTTTTATACATATTTCCCCACACCTCCACACAGTAGCTTTGATAGGTAACACAAGCGAACACTATCCACCTTATTCCTGAGGGCGCTGCTGTAGAAACGATTATGGGGGCAACTTCCGGTTTCGGCTGAAGTAGTGTTAAATCAGTCAGCAAGAGTGTAGTAGTGGGGCATTTAAAATAGCGTTTTTAAAAGTTTTTTCAAATTTATTTTAATGTATAGTCCACATAGGTGTTTTGCACTCAAGTGGCAGCTAATTTCAGCATTTGTAGTTTTTGTATTTTTTGAATGTTTTGGCGTAGTTCTGGTACTTGTTGCTGGTGTTCGTGGTTGTGCCATAGACTGTATAAATGGAGGCTTCTCACCGGCAATGCGTAGATCATGCACTAAAAACTAAAATGGATTGTTGGTGTGATTGGTGGTACAGACGCAAGAGCACCAGGTATGTTTTCACTTGTATGAATGTCACAGATCTGACGTTTATGCGTCATTTATGTTGCCAGATGCAAGGCTGCATGAAGTAAAATAATAAATAAAAAATCAATCAATCAATCAATGCATCAGATTTATATAGCGCTTTATCATAGACACTCAAAGACACTTTACAGAAATTAAGGGTCATCCACCACCTGGATGGATGGAGCAGCCACAATACGGTGCTTTCCCTTTTTAACCATTCCCACACATTCACACCAAGGGCCACTTTAGAGTCTCCAATTAACCTAACCTGCATGTTTTTGGCATGTGGGAGGAAACCGGAGAAATCCCAGGGTAAACCCATGCATACACGGGGAGAACAAACTCCACACAGATCACTGTTGGTCGGGGGCTGGGATCGAACCCACGATCCCCACGAGCCCCCGGCCAAGGGTAAACTGTGCTGCCGCAGTGCTAACCACTGCGCCACCGTGCAGCCCCCCGTGCAGTTTGCTTCCTAAGGCTGAACGATTTAAGAGAGGTATCAAATGAAGAATTTGCAAAAACCGATAAACGCGACTTCCATGAAAATTTCACTCTTTACATTAAACAATTAAAGAGTTATACATTACCTCCTTACAGAAGTTCAAATCGTTTTGTCTCAAAATCCGATATGTCTTATGTTATAGACACTACAAATTCCTGGGTTTTTTTTAGACGCCGGGAGCCTTTTTTTTTTTTTAACAAAAGCAGATAACTCCACAGGGCAAATCAGCACTTGGAATTTGGGTCACATGACTCATCTTGGCTGCCTTCCTGGTCTGCTCGCTGTGACTGATTTCCCTGGCTGTGTTCGAAATGTTCACTCACTCCCTCCCTACTCGCTATATAGTGAATTTAGATATAGTGGACTATACAGTAAACTTAATATAACAATAAAATTAAGTGCCTTCCGAAACTACTGGGCTTGTTTTCGCAGCACGGTTAATGACATCATCACGTGAGACAGTAAAATGTAACAGACTAACAGTGGTAAAAAAAAAAAATGAATACCTGCATGTAATTTGTAGTAAATATGTATTAAATCAAATTGTTTTTGCCAAATTATTAAATATAAATACCTTAAGGTAGTTTATGTTGTGATGTGAAGCTCTGCTCTCACTGCTCCATTGGCTGTGCATTCACTATATAGTACACTATATGGGGAAGGAGTTTTTTTTTTCAGCCTTACTCCTATTCTTTTTATACTGTGCACACCAATGAAGAGAGAGAGACACATCATTTCAATTCTCCTGTATGTCCTGTACGTATAGTAGTATTGACAATAAAATATTTGAATCTTAAATCTTGAATTATAGCTTTATTATAGCTATATTATACCATTTTACTGAGTGGATATGCCTAAATCAGTGTGTCAATCATACTACATTGATGCTTATAGACATTCGAGTATGTTCCAGACAAAATAGCATGGCTTTTGGGACTTGTCTGTTTTTGCAAAAGAATGGCTTGTGGACTTATTTGTTTTTGAAAAAAAAAAGGACTTATAAATTGCCAAAAAGTAACACTGAGTTGATGTTTGATTTTTTGCTTTATTATGTCTGAGATACTGTTACAACCTGAACACGGAGTCTGCCATGTTCAGCTTTTCTATCAGTCTTTACATTTTTGTTTTCCTGTTTATTTTTATATTCTAGGTATTTGATATCTGTTGTTTGTTTAGGGTATAGGTTTCTTTGTATTATCTCATCTAGTTATTTTTTCCCATTTTAGTGTTGTCATTTATATATTTCTTTACTGTCTGGTTTTCCAGTTTATTTTCCCAATGTTTATTTGTCATTAGTCTTGTTCTCGTCTTGTAGGGGTAATTTTGATCCATGCCCTCTCTCTTTTTCAATGGTAGCTGTCAGTGAGCACTTCCGGGTTTACTCTGGTCGTGGGCGATGCTCCTGTCAGCTGTCAGTCCTGTCTCCTCTCCGCTCATGTGACTCCCAGCTGACTCAGATTGGCAATCACTCTTGCTGCCTATTTATTGACAGCTCTTCTGCTTGCCAATCGCTGCGTCCTAAAACCAAATCCTGTATCCAGTTCAGACACTGATTCCCCGTCTGCTCTCATCCTGTTTCCTGCCAAAGTCTTATAAGTGTTTTTGTTCCTTGTATATTTTGTGTTCTTTATTAAACTTGCTCAACTCACAGTTCAGTGTGTGGGCCTTTGTTTCTGCCCCGAGGGCCAATTCATGACAGATACTCATATTTCAAGTGCCCATGTCTTAGAAGCTGATTTGGAAATACTAACACCTATAAACCTAGGTGTTAGTATACCTGTAAGTATTTTTCTCATTTTGAACACAACTGGACTTATCTATTTTTGCAAAAGAACTCTTCATATAGTTTTCTGAGGCATTTTTGCATTCGTTGCTCTGCCTTGGAACAATATGGACTTGATATTAGGAGCTTCAGCATGAGTTAATTTTTAAATTATCACAAAATATAGATCAATAAAATTTTGAACAATTGTCAGCAAAGGTCTGTACATGTTAAGTTAAATAGCAAGCATTCATAGCATGACAGCAGCATGAGCATTTTAATTTCATGGAAAAACAAACGGATGCAACTGTCTGTATTCACACCAACATTAAAACACCTAAGCATGGTGTTGTGGTTCTTTGTGGCTCTGACTAGATTCTACATCTGTTTTAAGGTAAATTTGATTAAGGTCAATATCTTTTAACAAATTGCATCCAACTTTATTGCGGTGGAAACACTGATATATCTCAGAGCTTTTATTTGTTTACAGCGTTAGCATCTTAGCAGCGGAGCTAACTAACGGAGCTACTGTCTGCAAGGCCACTTTTTAAGGTCATCTTCCCATCCCTCGATAGTCGTGGGAAGTGGTATGATTATATTACTGTTTTTGAGGTGCAAAAGGCTGTGTTCCTACATTTTTGTCATTGTTTTTTTTTTTTTTTTTTTTTTTTAGTGTCTCGTTTCAGTGACAACCACACATCCTAAACTAGTACCGGAAGTTGCCCCCATAATTCACGCAAGGCATCATGGGGGCTAAGAATAAGGTGGATAGTTTAAGTGATTTCTGATTTAACATATGCTTTGCTTTAGATAGGACTGAAATGGTTTAGACAGTTTATTTTGAATGTGTTTAATGTAGGATTTTCAGCTATTTTTTTTGTCTCTCATCACACTCAAGAATTTAATTTCTTGTACTCTTTCTATGGTACCTGTAGTTGACCACCTGTTTTACTATTACCAAATACCATGATTTTAGTCTTGTTCAGATTTAATGATAACTTGTTTTTGTCAAACTTTTTTACTGATTTTGGAGGTGATAGAGCTCAAAAGTTGCTGTAAATCTTCACCAGAGACCAGAACATTGGTGTCATCAGCAAATCAGACAAATTTCAAAAGGCTGGACACTTTACATATATCATTAAAGTGACACTCTGCCGAAAATCAAGGTTTTTTTTCCTCTTGTTAACATGTCTGTCAAATGTTTTTTATGACTTACAAGGCATATCAAGAGTGAAATCTGTCAAATGCCTCATCTGTTTTTTTTTTTTTTTTTGCTATGAAGTTTCATTTCAGCCCCAACCTCTGCAAGAAGGTCAGTTGAGATGGAACGTTTTTGGTGACCTAACTATTCATGGTGTTGGCATGTGGGTAGTTTTGAGACATTCAGGATTCTCTGGCCTAACTGAAGTTATCCTCCAGGCTAGTTAACATTTTTTAACAAACTACTTTGAAAACTTGACTCAAATTAAGATGGGTTTTACCACTAAACTGCTTTTAAGGACTGATGCAGTTTCAGTCATTATCCTGAGCCACGGTGCATACAACTGGGCATGTCCTTCAACTGGTAAGTCTTTTTATCACAGGATTTATTCTGATAATGTAGTGCTAGCTACTATTAAGCCTTATTCATGCTGCATTTCTGCTCTAGTCCGCTTTGGTCCGCCTGCGCTTTGGATGAGCCCGGCACACACAACTATATAGTTTCACTCCCGCCCTATAGGTAGCACCAATGCACTGACGTGCCAGGATTTTCACTAATGAAGAAACGCTGCTTGCTTTCTGCAACTTGACTTCCCGGTTTTCACTCCTTTTCCAAGAAGATGCTGCTGCTGCTGCTGCTGCTGCTGCTGAAGTATGTATGCATGATTCATGTAAGTTTATTCTCGTCTTCCGCTTCCTCGTTGTCTTCTTCGTCTATTTTGTCTTGGTATGCTGTATCGATATCGCCACCCCGTGAATGGCACGTTCAGTCTTGCGCATGCACTTTTAAATGCGTTCAGGTTGTGGGCAGGCGGCGCGATCACAAAATTTGGGCTGTTAGCCTTGTGGTATGTGGTTGTCCCCCCATCATAGCAGTCTGTCGGGGGCGACAATGACTGTTTCATTTAGGTCTGATCAGATTCTTCCACGCAGCTCTGCCCTTCACCTTCCGCTGCCAGGAACTCCTGACCTTGTTAACCTGGGCGATGTCCAAGCTGGTATGAGTTGCTCTCTGACTGACCATTTCATGAAACTGCTTGCAAAGTATTTGAGTACTGCTAGCTTTTGCTGGACTAGCAGCACATTCTTGGTAGATAGAGGTTTTATCAGTGGCAAGGACAGGCCAAGACAAACTGACACCAGTATCTGTTGCAGTGACTAACCAGATGATAGGTTTGTTTATCTCTGCTCTTTGTGTAGTGCATGTCACGATGCACCGACTGGTTTGAAGGTGGGGAGGAGAAAAGATTTTGACAAGAAAATGTAAGACAAAGAAAGGTTTTGTTTGGTTTTTTTGTAGAAAAAAGGGCATAAAATACCATTTTAGACAATGTAGATTTGTTTTTGTATGGGATTTATATCCACCGGAGTGCGTCTTTAATGTATAAATTAGTTAGTTTGGATTCAGAACAAAAAGGTCTACATTGTTAGCATTAACTACACTCGGAGAAGAAATCACTCATTCCATAGATGGAAAGAAATTTACAGTTCAGGTTTTCCTTGATTAAAAAAAAAGCCTTTGATACAATTAATCATGAAATATTATTAAATAAGTAGTAAAGATATGAAATAAGGGGTATGGCTTTGAATTTGGTCAGAAGTTACTTAACAGGCAATAGTTTGTGAAAATAGATGAGCATGAATCAGAATGTTTGGCTATTTCATATGGTGTCCCCAGAGGTCAGTGCTGGGGCCAAAACTATTTGTCAGTTTATTTATAATTATTTTATAAATTTATCTAGCCTGTCATTAAAAAGTTTTTCTAAAATTTTTGAGAATTGTGGCAAAAATAGGCCCACAGATGATAGTTTTGTGTAAACTTGCTCAGTTTAAAGTATGGCTGTATTGAAATCAACTACATGCCTACAGTCGTTTATTAGTCCCTCCAGGATTTCGCGATGTTGTGATTGCACCAAATCACACGAAATCAGCGCAACTATTGCATGACCTTGCAACTTTGTCCAATCACTGTAACTTTCCCGCAATTTTGGCCAATCCTCATCAACTTCCGCCAGTTTCACCAATCAAATTTGTCTCCAACTGGCGCTGAAATGCTTAGTCTAACAAATCAAATGCATCGTTGCATCACGTTCACTTCCATGTTTACAGTGAGTAGTGAGTTTATAGTTTACAGTGAGTAACGGAACACATCTGCAAACAGAGTGTGTGATTTAAAAAAAGCCACTCACCCGTGAGGTTTTCAGCACCGTCCCTTCCTCTATCTCCCCCAGCCTGCCCGTGGACGCCTCGCCACGTCTCCATCCTGACTGCATGTGCGAAGCGCTGGGTTTGTGTTGAAAAACATGCGCCTGCCCCAAAAGCACCCCGTCGCGGGAATGCGCGTGAGAGCCAGTGTTTGAACATTTATACATCTTTAGAGGTAAAATCATTACTACATCCGGTCAATGAGCTTTAAAACTGTGAATCTCCAGTGTAGACTCTGGACGGACAAACACATCCACCCATCAACATCCCCCCCCACCCCGCCGTCCCGATGTAAATGAAAGATGTGTGTTTGTGCATGTGTGCGTGTGAAGACCAGCATGCATCAGACAGACAGGTAGGCATGGGAAGAGAGAGAATATTCTCTGTATTTTTTTTTTTTTTTCAGAAAAACACAGACTCCAATAGTCAATACAGAGCAACAGAATAATTTATTTTTTTCCTCTCCGCTCAGTAACGAGTGGTTGGGGACTGTAGGGAGTTTTTAAATGAAGGTGCTGCCAATAATTTCCAAATCTCTACTCTTAAACATGCATTCAATGCAATTTAGCTGTGGTAATGGATATTGTGTTAATGTTTGTATTTGCTGTTGCATGAGTTTTTCTGACAAATCACTATAATAAGAAATTTTTGACAATTCTGTGCTTTTCTTGTATTGTTATATACAATATCACTGCAGTAAACTGGAAAAAAGCATCTACTTTAAAATTTGGAATTCTTCCCACAACTTTTAGTGCAGAAAACACTAAAAACATTGCAACTTTTATCGCAACTTTTTAAAAAAAGCTCCCACGAATTCAGGCTTTTTGGCCTGCAACAATCATAAAAACATCTCATGAAATCCTGGAGGGACTGGCTTATGTGTTGTTGAACAGTCCAGCCATGACTCTAGAAGGCTCAGTGACTCTGTCAGACATTCTTTTGTGTGGCTGCAATATCCCCAGGTCAAACAGAGGGCACCTCTTCCTGTCACTTCTCCAGTTTGTGTAAGCAGTGTTAAACCTGAAGTAGCTTCATCCATGAACCAGTGTGACTAACCTTTGGGAAATGGTATCAAATGAACCAGTAGTCCTTCAAAAAACCACCGATCAGAAGTTAAGACAGATGCAGTCAAGAGAGATGACCTCAGCCAGACAAAATGACTCAAAGACTAAATATATATATATATATATATATATATATATATATATATATATATATATATATACACAGTATATATATTATATATATCTCACATCTGCCAACATTGTTTTTGCATTTTTCTCAGAAGAATACTATGGTGTAATAAATATATCACTTCACTATATGGTATGATTAAACTAAAATACTGGAGGAAGAATAAATCATAGGATGCCTTAAAGTGGATCTGTCATAATTCTGCTTTGGTGAGCAGATGTAGCTGGTGGAAGGACCGAAGGCACAGGCAGGACTTTGGTGCAAACAATTATTTATTAACAAAAAAACACAAAGGAACAA
This sequence comes from Pholidichthys leucotaenia, assembly GCA_020510985.1. Lineage (NCBI taxonomy): Eukaryota > Metazoa > Chordata > Actinopteri > Cichliformes > Pholidichthyidae > Pholidichthys > Pholidichthys leucotaenia. Next base: position 261,922,695 of record CM035837.1, read on the forward strand.
AACAAAGGTGTAGCACAGTCGCTGAAAAATAACACTGGAGTTACAGACTACAATAAATTCTAGGGGATTAACCAGGGAACACACGGGGAGCTTGACAGGACTGATGACAGGACAAATGACAAACAGCATTAACATTAATGACGCCACACTAGACAGACACTGAACACTGACAATCAGACAGGGGATGTATATGAAACCTAACAATGAACATACAGGATGACAAAACAGGAATAATACAGAGAGGGCAGTGGCTGGGGGTACGGAAAACAGGAGGAGCTGGAACAGTAGGTAAACAGGTACACATAGCGCCTCAGTGCAGGACATAGGATGACACAAAAGACAATGACAGGGGACTCAGAGGACAAATGATGCAAATAATCACAATAAACGGAATCAGGGAAGCACACGGAAAATACATGTGAACATAAGGTGTGGGCATGATTCTAAGATCATGCCCCAGACCATGACAGCCACCCCCCACCCCACCCCCATGGACAGATTCAAGACAGCTTCCAAACAAAAGCAAAGAATACCCCAAATGGGCGGGAGGAGGAGGAGGAGGACATAGGTACAGCGGGGCAAAATAATGACAAAAGTACAGAAAAAAATGTTCATCAGGTGGTCGACCAAAGTCGCACAACCACCAACTTGACGCATCTGGTGGCCTACCAGAGTCCAAGGGCCACCAGATGGATGGACACGGTGCGTTGGGTGGCTGGCCAAAGTCCAAGGACCACCAGACGGATGAGCACAGGGTGCCGGGTGGCCTACCAAAGTCCAAGGACCACCAGACAGATGAGCATGGCACATTGGGGTGGCCTATCAGAGTCCATGGGCCACCAGACGGAGGAACTAGGTGGCGCGGGAGTGCAGAGCTCGGGGGCCAGTTGCAAAAGAGGCCTGAGTTCAGGAGACAACAACACAGGGGCTCTAAACTCAGGAGGTAACATAGTAGCATTTTAAACCCAGGGTATGACAATATAGAACCTTGAAACTCAGAAGATGACATGGGAGTCTTTTGCTCAGGAGAAAACAACTTGGGAGCTTCTTGGTCTAAAGATAACAGAGGAGTTTTTTGCTTAGGCGATAACAACATAGAATCTTTGAGCTTAGCAGATGGCAACAGTGGAACTTTTTGCACAGAAGATAACAGGAGCTTTTTGCTCAAGAAGAAACAACATAGGGGCCTCTTGTCTGGAGATAACAACATAGGAGTATTTGCCCTGGAGATGACACAGGAGCTTTTGGCTCTGAAGATAACACAGGCACCTTAAACTCAGGAGATGACATAAACTCAGGAGGTGACAAAACTGAACCTTTAGATTCAGGAGATGACAACATGAACATTTTAATCTCAGGTGATGACAACCTGGAACCTTTAACCTCAGGAAGTGACAACAAGGGACCTTTAGCCTCAGGAGGTGACAATAAGGAACCTTTAGCCTCAGGAGGTGACAACAAGGAACATTTAGCCTCAGGAGGTGTCAACATGGAACCTTTAACTCCAGGAGGTGACGACATGGAAATTTTAATCTCAGTCAGTGACAACATGGAACGTTTAACCTTAGGTGGTGACAACAAAGAACCTTTAAACTCAGGAGGTGATAACATAAGCACTTTAAGCTCAGGAGAAAATGACAACATAAGAGTTTTAAACTCAGGAGAAAACAACATGGGAACTCCTTGCGCTGGAGAAAATAATGTAAGAACCTCTTGCTCTGGAGAAAACAATGAAAGAGCCCTTTGCCCTGGAGATAATAACATAGAAGCTCTAAACTCAGGAAATGACCTGGGGCTCTTTGTTCTGGGGAAAACAATGCAGGAGCTCTTTGCTCTGGGGAAACCAATACAAGAGCTCTTTGCTCTGGGGAAATAATATAGTAGCTCTTTGCTCTTGGGAAACCAATACGGGAGCTGTTTGCTCTAGGAAAAACAATATAGGAGCTCTAAACTCTGGAGAAAACAACATAGGAGTTTTTTTGCTCAGAAGAAAATAACAGAGGTCTTAAACCCAGGAGACAGCATAGGAACCTCTTGCTCAGGAAACTCAGGAGATGAAATTTGGGCTTTTTGCTCTCGAGATGACAGAGGAGCTTTTTGCTCTGGGGACAACATGGGAGTGTTTAGCTCTGGAGATATCAATATAGAAACTCTTAGCTCTGGAGATAACAATATAGGAGCTTTTTGCTCAGGGGACAATAACTCAGGGGTTTTTCGTTCAGGAGATATCAACACAGGAGATTTATGCTGAGAAGAAAACAACATGGGGGTTCCAAAATTAGAAGAAAACATTGGAGTCTCTTGCTCAGGAGCTAATAACACAGGAGTTTCTAACTCTGGAACTACCAATATAGAAGTCTGTAGCTCTGGAGGTACCAACATAGGAGTTTTTAGCTCCGGAGATATCAGTCTAGGAGCTTTTTGCTCTGAGGACAGTACATGAGGGGCCTTCGGTGTGGGGGCTAACAGCAAGTGAGGAGTGGTGACCCCAGGTGGTAAAGGTGGAGCGGACTGCTCGGATGGCCCGGGTGGAGCGGACTGCGGGACAATGGGTGGAGGTCTCTTGACCTCTGGAACGACAGGTGGAGGTCCCCTGCCTTCTGGAACGACAGGTGGAGTGGTGGCATGTTGCTTGGAGACAGCTGGAGCTGTGGCATGCACCTCCATCCCTTATGCAGGAACCTCAGACATGGAGGGAGAGATGGAGGACTGATCAGTACAGTGTAGCAGCAATCCTTTTGGCTCCAATCTATAAAATCACTCTTCACTTGGAAGGAATTATTTTACTCAAAACTCTGGTCAAGAATTGTTTTTTCACCTAAGCACCACAGCTTGAAAACACATTCCATGGTGAAAGGGATGATAAGGATCCCATTTTGTGCCAGGAACAGATTAGTCTGCAATCATAAATCCCAGAACTTCCTCCCCAACCAGGCAGTTTTATGCTTCAAAAACTGTTTGAAAAATTCCAGATACATTGACCACATTCCACAGGTCTCTAGGAATTATCCACAGCTCAACATTACCCACTAGTGGACAACTCCGGAATATGTTTGCTGTTGCCTCTGCAAGCTGAACTGTGGTTACTGAATGAAATGACTTCCTTCTAACAAAAACTCTCAATTTTCAGAAGACTTTCTTTTTCAGGACACCCTGGAAAATCAAGTGGGACTCTGACATACCATTCTAGTTTGAAATGTTTCAATAGTCATTGGTTTAAATATTTTGCATGTTTGAAAATGCTTAAACAAACCTTATTCTAATGCATGTTAATTATAGAAGGACAAGTTTATGAAAGTGAATGTTTAATGTAGCAAAAATGAAAATTAGTCATGAATCACTGAAGTTAGTTTAGCTTATACACTGAATTTTCATTTTAATCAATGTGTTTCCTCCTATATGAAAAGATTACTCAGATCATCTGAGTGGCTCAGCAAATCACCAGCGAGTCTCTGTTGGACAATGCCCCCTTTCATTCTATTAGTCGGTTACAAAGGACTGCTTTCTTATGGGACCAGAGTTCATTCAATTCTCCTGCGATGGGAGACAATTGATTCCCTTTCACGTCAGTCGTTTTTATCCTTTGAAAGTGATCAGTTTAAGGAAGAAGCACCCTAGTTCAGGCAGTGGTTCTTTTCTGTAAGTTTATAAAAGTTGTGTGTCCTAATGTAGGAAAAAGCCAATTTTGGACAACCTCTAGTAAACCCCTAGAAAACAGTGTGGATTAGATGCTAATGGCTAATATAAATATTCCTAATAAATGTACCTAATAGACTGTGATTTAAATATTAATGGTAAATAGGAGCATTTATGGGGAATGTGACTAAAGGAATGAATATGAACTGTTAGATGTAAACTGTCAGTGAAAGCAGTAGCGTTTCTACACCAGAGGTGGCGCTCAGTAGTGATAAGATGCTGTACAGTATTAGAGAACAAGAGAAGTAGAGTAACGAATGTTCCAGAGGAAAGAGTGTAGAGAAAATGGTGTCAAGCGATGTGCTGTGTAATTGTGGGCCGTGCCGTGTGTGCTGGAAAAGTCAATAAAAGCCGCTGCAAAGTCTGACAGCTTTGGCTTCTTCATCCTTCCTCCCCCTTCGCCCTCCTGGGTGTAACACTAACCTTCCATGTTTGTACCGTCGGCTCAAGCTTCTGTGATGCCAGGACTGAGGAGCGGTGAGGTGCTGAGGCTGGAGTGGAGAGAGGAGATGTGCATAAATGAGCCAGGGAATATCTTACAGACGGCACTAAGTCCCAAGATGTAGAAACCAGGGGATGCTCTGCCATCGGCACAGGTTTCGGCGTGCAGGGAACACTCTTCTCCCATCCGGGATGTGGCTGTAGAGCTGGGGAGCGGCAATAAGCTGAGGCGGGAATGGAGTGAAGAGGTGTGGGTGATGGAGCTATGTGACATTCTTCCGTTGGCTCAGGCTTCTGTAATACTGAAACCAGGGGACACTTTGTCGTCGGTGCAGGTTTCGGCGTGCCAGGGATTTTCCACACCATTTCATTGTTCCTGAGTCGGAGTTTGGTGAGTGAATCCAATAACCCCACCAGCTCGAGGCAGTTCTGCAGGCTGGGGCGTGCTTCCACCATCTCTGCTGCAGCATCCAGACACCCCATGGCTTCCAGTGGTGTGTGGGAATTGCGGGCATTCGAGACAAGGACCTAGATGATTTCTTCTCGCCCATGCCTGATCTGCATCCAGAGCCATGGTCCGAAAACCCATGCCTGCTGAGTTCTCTTTTGGTGGCATCATTTTGTCATAATTTTGTCATAATTCTGCTTTTGGTGAGCAGATGTAGGTGGTGGAAGGACCCAAGGCGCAGGCAGGACTTCAGTGCAAACAATTATTTATTAACAAAAAATACAAAGGAACAAAAAAAAGGTGCAGCACTGGGGTTGGAAAATAACACTGGAGTTACATACTACAATAAAGTCTTGGGGATTAACCAGGGAACACACGGGGAACTTGACAGGATTGATGACAGGACAAATGACAAACAGCATTAACATTAGTGATGCCACACTAGTCAGACACTGAACACCAATAAATATAGACAGAGGAATAATTACAGAACACAGGACAGGTGAGAACAGATAATTGACTTATCGTAAGACAGCTGGGACAACTTAAGAGATAACAGGGAAGCAGCTACAAAACAGGGTGGGCGGGGCAGTACAGATAATCAGACAGGGGATGTACATGAAACCTAACAATGAACATACAGGATGACAATACAGGAATAATACACAGAGGGCAGTGGCTAGAGGTACGGAAAACATGAGGAACTGGAACAATAGGTAAACAGGTACACACAACGCCTCAGGGCCGGACAGGGGATGACACAGAAGACAATGACAGGGGACTCAGTGGAACACAGAGGACAAATGATGCAAATAATTACAATAAACTAAATCAGGGAAGCACGCAGAAAACACAAATGAAAATAAGGTGTGGGGTCATGCCCCGGACCATGACAGAATCTATTGTTTTATATTATCATGATATAGAATTAGGATGGAATTAGTAGGATTCACAAAATTAACACATTTGCCTATGATAGTCAGAAATGTTTAATCATTCTTTAGTCTGATTTTTTAAATGTTGACTGGGGAATTATTGTATCATAAAATCTAGATGCTTAGTTTAAATAGGAACTATTTCAATACCTTAATGAAATTGTCATTATGAGCAAAAAGGGCTGCACCGAGGTAAAACAAATTACCAGTTATGTGCTCATGTTAATACATTCGTTCCACAAATGACCATATAGGGTCCTATTGTTAAAAAAATCCTTTTAGTCCTACAATTATAATAGTTCACCTGGTGATTTTTTTTTTTATGTTTTATTGTCAACAAACATGTCATAAAATGGTCTTTGTGTAAAATATTTTGCTCTTTTTTCAGGAGAAGAGTAAATTTAAAAATCTGCGAAGTATTTGTCATTATTATATGTTTTAAATACTTAAAACAGTGTGTAATAACAAAAAATACAAAAAGCTGAATTGAATTTTCATCGATTTTCTTTTTCTAAATATTTCAAATATACATGAACAATAGTTTTGATATAGCAAAAATGAAACTGAACCCCTTATACATCTCAAATATTTGTGTTTGCCCAGAACTTACAGCGTCTAATTTACAGGCTGTTTTGTGTGTCCATGTCTAGGCGTTTTCTTAGCTCTGTGGTAGTCAGGGAATCAGTTCCTCTCCAGCTATCCCTGTCCCACTGGTGGTCCTGGTTGATAAGATAAGATTTTATTAGTCCCACAATGGGGAAATTCCAGGATTGCAGCAGCAAAGGGATAGCAGCACTCAGAGCAATAGTAAATAAGATAATAATATAAGAACTGGTTAGCCAAAGCAGTAGATGAATATACATATATGATAGTTGTTCATCTGAGGAATCTCTAATAATATAAGCATATAACATAAGTTTAGATAAGATTTATCTAAAAGAAACTTGTGTTTCTAGGAAAAATGTTAAACAGTACAGGAATAGGTAAAGTAATACATATAACACAGGAAAAGCAATAAATGGCAATGATAAAGGAATTTGAAACAAAGATAATAAGAAAACAATACACTAGATACTGAAAAAATAAATAACATAAATAGAAATAATATAAATAAATACAATAAATAGATACTGAAAAAAATATTCTAATAAAGCTGGGAATAAATATCCAGTAATGCAAAATGTATCACTTTGTGTTACGGCCTGGAACATCAGTGATCTGCCAATTCAATTCAATTCAATTCAACTTTGCTTATATAGCGCCATTTCACAACAACAGTCATCTCATAACACTTTCAACTGTAAGGGAAACCCCCACAATTGCAGAAAGACCCCAGCAATCAGGTGATCCCCTGTGAGTAAGCACTTGGCAACGGTGAGGAGGAAAAACTCCCTTTTAGCAGGAAAAAACCTCCAGCAGAACCAGGCTCAGGGAGGGGCAGTCATCTGCTGCGACTGGCTGGGGGGTGAAGGGATAGAGAAGAAGAAAAAAGAACAGACATGTAGAGAGCAAACAGCACGATGGGGACTCAATCTATGGGAGAGAACAAACAGATGTTAATGACCAGCAAAAATATTTCATTGAGAGTGAAGAAAGGTGTGAAGCCCAGTGCACTGTTTGAGGTCCCCCGCCTGTCTAAACTTATCAGCATCATAACTAAGGGAGGGTTCAGAGACACATGATCCCTCCCTAATTATAGGCTATATCAAAAAGGAAGGTTTTAACCCTATTCTTAAAAACAGAGATCGATCTGACTCCCAAATCCAGATTGGCAGGTGGTTCCACAGTAGAGGAGCTTGATAAATGAAGGCTCTGCCCCCCATTGTACTTTGGAGATTCTAGGTATTACAAGTAATCCTGCATTTTGGGAGTGTAGTGCTCTGTTAGGGTAGTATCAGATCTTTTAAATAAAAAGTGGCCTGATTATATAGGGCTTTGTAAGAGAGAAGAAGGATTTTAAACTTAATTCTAAACTCTATGGGAAGCCAGTGAAGGGAGGCCAGAACCGGAGAGTTATGATCTCTCTTTCTAGTACCTGTTAAAACTCTTGCTGCAGTGTTATGGATCAGCTGAAGACTTTTTAAAGATGTTTAAGACAACCTGATAATAAAGAATTACAATAATCTAATCTAGAGCTAACAAAAGTGTGGATCAGTTTCTCAGCATCACTCTGAGACAAGATGCTTCTAATCTTGACAATATTACGCAAATGATAGAATGATGCCAACAAAAACAGAAATTGGATTAACCCGCTGAACAGCCAAATATCAACAAAGTGCTCAAAATCACTACCAACGCCTACCCGCACAGCAAACAATCACACCTCTGCCAAACCAGGTACAAAAGGGGGATACAACAGCAGCAGCAGCAGCAGCAGCAGCAGCAGCAGCAGCTCACTCCATAGCTCTCCTCCAGTATTTAAGATCCCAGTGTGGCCTATATTTTTCATATATCCATACCTACATATGTATAGACATAAGAGGAATGTTTAGAGATTGCATATGTAGAATGACCTCACGTCTCAGAGCAGGACAAGAGGTCTCGACCACCGGCGAAGATCAAGGAGCAGACGGAGACGCAGCGGTGGAGACCTGAACGAACTTCCTGACCCCCCAGGGTCAGGTGGAGGAGAGAGAGGACAATGGAGAGGGATTACGCTGATGCGGGATGTCGGCTTTGGTATGCAATGTCTTTTGTTGTGTGTGGGTATAAGTATGAAGGTCTGACTGCGCTCAGCCTCTTCATTCTGCTTCTGCATCGAGATGAGACATGTTAGGGACTGGAAGCTGATAATAAAACTTGATTTATAAAATCACTTTGCTTCCTCATTTCAAGCTCCCTACATTGGTGACCAGACATGAGGATGGACCAAAGACGTTCTCCCGCTACAAGCTCATCAGAGGCGACCCAGGCAAGCGCTGTCGCCAACGCAGACAGGGGAACGGATGGAAGACGTTCCCCCACAGCAGAATCGTCAGAGAGGGCTCAACCGAGCACCGTCCCCAGCCCCGCCGTGAGAACGGAAGAAAGGCGTTCTTGCCCTACAGACTCATCAGAGGTGGCCCAAGCAAGCACCGTCGCTGTCAAACTCCCAGAGTTCTGGCAAAATGACCCAAGCTCGTGGTTCCAGCAGGCTGAGGCTCAGTTTGCACTGGCGGGGATTACGGCGGATGAGACCAGATTTTACCACATCGTCGCCAGACTCGATGCCGCCACATCAAGATGCGCGCGGAGCGTGATACAACAACTGCCCGCCCACGACAAATACAAAGAACTGAAGGCGACCCTCATCGAGAGCTTCGTCCCCTCGGCCGAGGAAAGGGCCGGGAGGATTCTGGCGATTTACGGCCACGGAGGACGCAGACCGATGGCCATCATGGAAGACATGCTGCAGCTGAGGGAGGCAGACAATGACAACTTCCTCTTTCAGCATATCTTCCTCAGCACTCTGCCGTCGCACATGAGAGGGATCCTGGCCAACATGTGGTGTAGCACCCAGCAGGACTTCCGCGCGCTGGCCTGAGAAGCGCAGCGGCTCATCAACTCCTGCGGCGAACAGATGGCCACAGCAGCATCTGCAGATCTCGGCACGGAAGCCCAGAGCAGCGGAGAGTCACAGACGACGGAGCAGAACCCACCCACCATGGCAGCGACGCGACCAAGGCGCAGCAAGCGGAATGACCTCTGCTACTATCATCAACGTTTCGCCGAGAGGGCGTACAAATGCGTACCCCCCTGCAATTTCAAGAAACGCCAAAGCCGGGAACCGTTAGCAGCTACGGCTCTCGGCGAGACAAACAAGCTGCTCTACGTGACTGACGGACGCTCCGGGAGACAGTTCCTCATCGACACCGGAGCTCAGGTGAGCTTCATCACCCCGTCCAACGCAGACCGGGCAACAGGACCCCGGGGAAATGGAGCGATGGCAGCTAACGGCTCGATCATCGACACTTTCGGTGAAAGAAACCTGCCTCTGTCCATTCACGGCCGCAACTATAGGTGGACATTTATTATAGCGGCGGTGAGTTTTAACTTGTTGGGCGCTGATTTCTTATGTGCACATGGGTTGTTAGTCGATCTTGCAAACAGACGCTTGGTTAATGCATTGTCATTTTCTTCTATCCCCTGCTCAGCTCGAGTCTCTCCACCACCCATGCAGGCCAGCGTCACCACAGCAGGAGGTAAGTTTGACCAACTCCTCACCCAATTTCCAGCACTCACAGTTCCCAAATTTTCAGCAACAGTAGTGAAACACGGGGTTGAACACTTCATCCCCACAACAGGCCCACCTGTCTTTGCCAAAGCTCGGTGCTTAGATGCGACCAAGCTCACCATAGCACGCGACGAGTTTGCCAGCCTGGAAAAACTGGGCATTATTCGGCGCTCGAAAAGCCCTTGGGCATCGCCACTACATATGGTCCCGAAAACCGACGGTTCTTGGAGACCTTGCGGTGATTACCGCAGATTAAACAATGCGACAGCGCATGACCGCTACCCCATCCCTCACATCCAAGATTTTTCACTACATCTGGCGGGTGCGCGCATTTTTTTCTAAAATAGACCTGGTCCGCGGCTACCACCAAGTTCCGGTCCGACCGGAGGACGTTCCTAAAACGGCTGTAATAACCCCTTTTGGTCTTTTTGAATTTTTGTGAATGCCGTTTGGCCTCAAAGGCGCTGCTCAAACCTTTCAGCGTATGATGGACGCTGTATTACGCGACCTCCCCGTCGTGTTCGTCTACCTCGACGATATTCTGGTAGCCAGCTCGTCAGAGGAAGAACATGAACAGCACCTCACTACGGTTTTTCAGAGGCTAGAAGAGCACGGGTTAATAATCAACCCAGCCAAATGCTGGTTCAGCGTGTCACAAATTAATTTTTTGGGACACAGAGTTTCACCAGAGGGGGCAGTTCCATTGCCAGATAAAGTGCGCGCGGTAGCAAATTTCCCCCGACCGCAAACGGTCAGATCGTTACAAGAATTTTTAGGAATGGTGAATTTTTACAACCGTTTCCTCCCCCGCACAGCACAACTCATGCAGCCCCTGTATGCCGCGCTCAGAAAACAAAAGCCCTCCAACGCGGTCGAATGGACCCCGGAGCGGGAACGCGCTTTCGTGGAAGTGAAAAGAGCACTAGCGGATGCAGCATTGTTGGTCCACTCCAATCCCTCGGCCCGCATAGCGCTGACCACTGACGCGTCAGACCTGGCCGTAGGGGCAGTTGTGGAACAACATGTTAGCGGAACCTGGCAACCGCTAGCATTTTTTAGCAAATCCTTAAACCAAACCGAGCGCAAATACAGCACTTTTGATAGGGAGCTGCTAGCGCTCCATTTATCCATCCGCCGTTTCCAGTTCTGGCTGGAAGGGCGGCGGTTCACGGCTTTTGTAGACCACAAACCACTCACTTTCGCGATGGCTAAAATTTCAGAACCATGGTCAGGCAGGCAACAAAGACAACTAGCCGCAATTTCAGAGTTCACCACAGATATTCGACATGTGGCAGGCAAACTTAATGTGGCAGCAGACTGCCTCTCCCGCGCGGTGACATCGTCAGAGCGCGAGGAAGCAGATTATACTACTGCAGCCGCAGAGCTCATGGCCAACGTGGACGCGGACGCGGCCCCAATCCACGTAGGGATAGATTACGCAGCCATGGCAGCGGAACAAAACAGTGACGCGGACGTACGCGCGCTCCAGTCTGGATCAACAGGGTTAAGGCTGGAGGAAAGGAGCTTGCGTGACGGTGTTCCCCCCCTAATCTGCGACGTGTCAACCGGCCGACCTCGCCCGGTAGTTCCAGTCGCGTGGCGCCGCCGCATTTTTGACTCGGTTCACTCCCTCGCGCACCCAGGGGTGCGCGCCTCGGTTAAAATGGTAGCGGAGAAGTTTGTTTGGCCAGGCCTGCGTAAAAATGTAAAGGAATGGGCAAAGACTTGCATGTCTTGCCAACGCGCCAAAATCCACAAACACACAAAAGCTCCTCTAGAACCTTTCCGAATCCCAGCCAGGAGGTTTGACCACGTACACGTCGACCTCGTGGGCCCACTACCATTGTCGCAAGGGTTCACACACCTGTTAACAATGGTAGACCGTACCACGCGCTGGCCAGAAGCGGTCCCACTGGCGTCAACCAAAGCCGCGGAAGTCGCTCGCGTTTTTTTAACAAACTGGGTGGCGCGTTTCGGCGTCCCATTGGACATCACGTCCGATAGGGGGCCCCAATTTGTCTCAGAGTTGTGGTCAGCCATGGCCAGCAGCTTAGGGGCGACAATTCATCGCACCACCACGTATCACCCTCAGGCTAATGGGTTATGCGAGCGTTTTCATAGGTCTTTAAAGGCCGCCCTCAGGGCCTCACTTACGGATACAGATTGGGTGAATAAACTTCCCTGGGTTTTATTAGGGTTGCGTTCTGCACCTAAGGAGGATCTAGATGCCTCCCCGGCAGAATTAGTTTTTGCACAACCTCTCAGGCTCCCGGGTGAGTTCTTACCAGAACATCCAGAGCCCGGGCACCTACCACCCCTGAGGCCCCTAAGCAGCACGGGACCGGACATGCTCCCCGGACCCGTACATCACTCTTTTCTGCGGGTTTTTGTCCCCCAAGCTTTGAAAAACGCCGAGTTCGTTTTTGTTAGACACGAAGCTTTAAAACCAACCCTCCGCCCACCATGTGATGGACCATACAGAGTGCTGGAACCTGGTGATAAGCATTTTGTGCTTGATTTAGGGGACAGAAAAGAAACAGTCAGCATTGACAGACTTAAACCTGCTTTCATGTTGAGCGACGAGCCTGCATGGGTGGCGAGAGCACCTCGACAGGGTAGACCCCCTAAGAGAAACGACTCAGCCCCCCCGCAGGGACCAAATAACCACTCTCCTCCCCAGGCTGCAGAGCCCTTACAGGACGGACCCGCCAGGACGCCAAAGCGGGCCTACAGCAGATTCGGGAGAAGATTAAAACCCAGACGACACATAGACTGATGTAAAATTGACAAAGAGTTGTTAACTATGCTGTTGGATTGTGCCGTTGCAGTTTTAAGGCTGACTTGTGACATTAACTATACTGTTGTTGTTACCACTGAATTTTTAACAGGATCATGCTGCATAGCTTGAAGGTTAACATGACTGCTGAAGATATTTTCCTGTTGAGATGAATAATGGTATAATATGTCATGGATGTTATCTTAAGCTGTAAACTTAATTTGATTGTCCTTTTCTTAGACGTTTGGGGGGGGGGGGGCTGTGGCTTATATTTTTCATATATCCATACCTACATATGTATAGACATAAGAGGAATGTTTAGAGATTGCATATGTAGAATGACCTCACGTCTCAGAGCAGGACAAGAGGTCTCGACCACCGGCAAAGATCAAGGAGCAGACGGAGATGCAGCGGTGGAGACCTGAACGAACTTCCTGACCCCCCAGGGTCAGGTGGAGGAGAGAGAGGACAATGGAGAGGGATTACGCTGATGCGGGATGTCGGCTTTGATATGCAATGTCTTTTGTTGTGTGTGGGTATAAGTATGAAGGTCTGACTGCGCTCAGCCTCTTCATTCTGCTTCTGCATCGAGATGAGACATGTTAGGGACTGGAAGCTGATAATAAAACTTGATTTATAAAATCACTTTGCTTCCTCATTTCAAGCTCCCTACACCCAGCCTGACTGGTAAGGAGGGACACCTGTATGATTGCGAATGTCACACACCTGCTGGACTCACATGCCGAGAGGGAGGGAAGAGCAGAACACACACCCCTACACACCCACAACAGGCCCATAAAAAGGAACAGCTCTTCCCTTTTGAAGACACTCGCCTTTTGTTTGGGACTTTTGTTTTTCTTCTGCTGCAATTTTTATGCTAATTTAATCAATAAACCTCTTTATTTAACTATTGACGTCAGCTTTCCCTATTATTTTATATGGCTTCTCTAACCCCTTAGACTTAGGGTCATAACATAAGTGGGGGCTCGTCCGGGTTAATTTAAATTGAATTGAAAGGGTTTTGAAGCCACTTCATAGAGCAGTTAATATTTTGTTTTCTTTAGTGCATTAATGTGGTTGCCGTTGTAGGTCTCTGTTGTGTATGGTACCCTCAGTTCGGCAGGGGAGTGTTCAACTGGGCTGCTAGCAGCCCTTCCATAAGGCACTCATTTATTATTTTCCTTTTTTTATTTTTGGAGCAAATCCTGGGCAGAGGCTAGTACTCCAAAGGGGGCTGGCATGTCAGGGTGAATTGTCATCCTGATGTTAATGCCTATACGTTGCCCCGAGCCCGGCACGCTCTGGAAGACAGATAGGTGTAGTTTTAACAGGCAGGGTACTGAGGGTGGATAGTTGTGCATGTGTGAGACTAGTTGTTTTGTTGTGGTCCAGAAACGGTGATCAGGTTCCCACCGATAAGTGTTAAATGTTTTTTGTTTTTTTTGGTACCTATAGCTGTCTGGCTTTGTAATTGTAAAGTGCAGTAACTTTTTGAGTTTCTTCTTCCTCTTTTTAGCGTCCATGGCTGACTTTGTTTTTGGAAGAACTTGTGGCTAACCCTACATTCATCCAATTTGATAAGTGTAGGAAGTGCAATTTGTTTGAAATTGCTAACCATTATGGCATAGCTGTTTCCTCTTCTCGTATTGAAAAGAAGCTATGGGCTGCTGTTTTGGATGGTTTGGTTGCGCAAAAGGTGTTGCTAGCTGAGCCTCTTGGTTTACCCGAGGCTGGGGCAATAGTGTCGCCAGGTGACATGCGGGGTGTTGCAGCAGAACCCACGGGCACTGTGCGCTCTATTCTTCAGCCAGCCAGCGCAGTCCACACTCATTTGCCTGGGGTTAAACCTTTCATCTTGCCACATTCTGAGCCACCTTCAGCTGGGTCTTCTCCTGGTTCAGCAGCAGACACAAGAGTAAAGTTGTGGATAGCCCGTCTGAAATTAGAAGTCCAGGGGCCTCATGTACAAAGACTTGCATTATTATTAGGACAATTACATGAATTTACTCACCAAGAAGCCACCCATCCGCACAGTTCCAGCTTGTAGTTTGTTCTCCACAATGCTGCTCATTAGCATGAATGAATCGTGTGTTGAACCAGGCCAACTTGCAACAATGTCGGTTAGTTGAATTTGCACATTACATATAATTTGTACATTGACAGTGTTAAAATCCCAATTCTTTGATTGAAAGATCCAAGAATAAGCCGGAGAATTCTTCAATTCAAAGATGCAACATTTATTCAGTGGTCACATGTAAAGCAAGCAGCTCTGGGTGCAGCGTGACGCAGCCCCCTCGGGAGCGTTGCCAGATTGACCTCGACTTCCGGATGCAACTTACATTCATCTTCTCGGGTTAGTTAGACCAACCCCGTATAATAGGATGGGCTTGTACGCAACCGTCTGATTGGCCAGTTTAACTCTGACGTGAACAGGCCATCCGCTATTCACGTTACCTATCTCCAAAAATGTACAATAAAAAGTGTGTGTGTGGGTGTTGGTTTGGGTTTGTAACTAATGTAATAGACCTGACTAAAAGAAGTGAGAGAGAGACACACCTTTATTGTCACAAGTTCAACAGAAAAACACAACAACTAAAACAACTAAAAGAAGCAATGGAAAAGTAAAATGACTCACTGACAAGAAATCAAAGACACAAGTAGCTGAACCAGGAAAACTAAAACAAAAACTTGCTTCTTACATCAGAACCATACCATAGGTAATTTTCCCTTCCTTAACACAACACAGGATGTGCTTAAAGCACCACATAGCCTCAAAAGTTTCAACATTTTGCATCAGATGATAGTAATTTTAATCATTCATTATTCGAGTCATGATCATGCCAACCAGCACGTCTTTACATTACAATCCAGCATTTGTTCAATTTTTCTTTTCCTACTAGCATAAATAGCCATTTTAGCCTGACCCAGGATGAAACTTAAAAGTTCACTCTTTTTCTTACTTCTCTGTCAATATGGAAAACCCAAGATAAAAATCTGCAGGGAGAAGACTTCTCCAAACAGATAAAACAGCTTCCCCCCAAAAAACAAACAACAACTGCAGTCTGTTACAGTCCAGAAAACAAAGGAACACAGTCTCTTTCTGAGGACAAAATGGAAAAACCTCAACAACATTTGGGTTTAAAATAGAGATAAAAGCATTTACAGCCACAGCACCATGTAAAACTCGCCATTGTAGGCCTCCAACCTTCTTAGTTAATGGTGGTTTATAGAGTGCTCTCCAGGCAGGCCTCATCTCTGAACCCAAACCCAAGTGTTTCCTCCATGGTGTATCAGCTCGACCTTTTAACTTATTCACATTTAGAACTTTCACCAAAAGTCCATACATTTTTTTACCAGGAGAGTCACAAATGTTAATGTGTTCAGAGTTTAAAAACACACCAGTGCCATCTTTAAAATCAGGAGATAAAACACTAAAAGGAAAAGGCTCATCAGCAGTTCGCATAGAGTTTTTGCAGTGTAAAACAATAGCAGAGTGTTCTTCTGCGGACAGGCAGTCTCTCCAATCTTTCAGCAAGTTCATTATAATTCTGACTGAAGAAATCCCAAGAGCCGAGCACAGGGCAACAGCATTGCCCAAGTTAGGACCACATAAATTTACCAAGTGTCCCAGTGTTGTGACCTTTGCAGAAAGGAACTTTTTTAAAACAGAAGGTCCTAAAGCATTGCCCACATCAAAACGGGTTCCAAACACAAGTGGTTCCTTTAAAAGCCAAAAAGGTGGCATGGAAGCCTGGGGAGAGTTCTTTTTAAAAAGTCCCCAGATTTTAAAAGCACTTTGGTAAAACTGGGGAAGTTCTGGGAGTTTTTGGCTCCTTAAGTCCATTAAAAACAGCAACTCCTCTAGTCCTAGCCCTCCACAGCGAGCCAGGACAGCCCTGGCAATAGGTTTCCACACAAGGTCGAGAGGGCCACTCAGCAGTCGCTGAATGAACTGCAGGCGAAAGACAGCCCCCCTGCTGGCCAGATGGATGAGCCCTTGACCACCTTCTTCCCTCGGTAAAAACAGGATGCTCTGTGGAACCCAGTGAAGACGGTCCCAGAAAAGTCTATGACTATAGATTGCACTCTGGCCAGCAAATTGGGTGGAGGGTCCAGACAAGACAGTCGATGCCACAGCATTGAATCAATGAAGTTGTTGATGATTAAAACACGACCTCTGAAGGACAAGTTTGGCAGAATCCATTTCCATTTTTTTAGTCTTCCTTCAACTTTTTCTAAAAAACACTCCCAATTTTTCCCAGTAAAAGTCTGATTTCCTAAAAACGCACCAAGATATTTAAAACCACCTTGTGTCCATGAAAGGCCACCAGGTAGGGCAATTTTTTGTGGTCTCCCCCCCACCACAACCACCTCACTCTTACCCCAATTCACTCTCGCTGAGGAGCACTCATCAGAAAGATTAACAGTTCTTAAAAGGTAGTCTACATCATTTTGATTTCTTGTAAAAACAACAACATCATCAGCATATGCAGACACTATAAAAACAGAGTCAGAGTTGGGGACTTTAAAACCAGTGAGGCCTTGCCTTAGTTTACAAAGGAGGGGCTCGATGGCAAGAGAGTATAGCATACCTGAGAGGGAACAGCCCTGTCGGACACCCCTCTCAACTTTGAAAGGAGCACTCAAACCACCATTAATCTTAAGAATACTCTCAATGTCTCTATACAAGGCCTGGATCTTGGCGATGAACCCTGAGCTGAAACCAAAGGCCTCTAGTGTCTGCCAAAGGTATGGATGTTCAACTCGGTCAAATGCCTTTTCTTGGTCTATTGAAATAAGACCAAGTTCTTTGACCAATGAGCTCGAGAGGTCCAAAACATCACAAATTAAAAAAATGTTGTCTGTAACCAACCTACCAGGTACACAGTAGGTCTGGTCTACATGTATGACCTGCTCCATCACCTTCCTCAGTCTGGTAGCCAACACTTTGGAGAGAATTTTGTACTCAGTACAGAGGAGGGCCACCGGACGCCAGTTTTTAATGTCTTTCAAGTCGTCTTTCTTGGGAAGGAGGGTGAGGACTGCTCCTACAACTTAGGGGCAGGTGACCCTTCCGCAGACTATCAGACAGTACTTCCAGCAAGTCCTCACAGATCTCAGACCAGAACGCCTTGTAGAACTCCGATGGTAGACCATCTATCCCTGGGGCTTTTCCACACTGAAGAGACTGGACAGCCACTGCTAGTTCTTGCAGAGTGATCCCGCTCTCCAGCTCTGCATTCATGCTAGCCATCACCTTTGGCAAGTCCGTCAAAAAATGACTCAGTGCATGTGGAATCTCAACAAATTCTTTCTTAAAGAGATCTTTGTTGAAAGCAGCTGCAAAGCGACGGATCTCCGCAGACTCATGGATCGGCCGCCTGTCTTCGGAGCTGAGAGAGTGGATCATCCTCCTCTGACCATTCTTCCCTCCAAACCAAAGAAAAAATGAGATGGAGCGTCCATTAGTGCAACGTTCTGGAACCTACTGCGTACCACAGCGCCCCTAGCGGCCACACCCAGTAGGTCAGTTAAAACAGACTTTTTGCCATTGAGGGCCTCAAAATGTCCTCTTTCTCCTGTGGAGCCTGGCAAAGACTGCAGCTCCACTACTTCTCTCTCCAGGTCCCTGACAGACCTGGCCAAGTTTCCAGAGACATTGCGAGTATACTGTAGGCACAAATTCTTTATTTGGCTCTTCCCTACATCCCACCACTGCTGCAAAGAACTAAAATTTGATTTTGTTAATTTAAAATTACTCCAAAAAAACATAAAAGCAGTTTTAAAACTGTTATCCGATAAAACTGATGTGTTAAAATGCCAGTATGCACTACTGCACTTTATATTCTTGATAAAAACACAACACTGAACCAGAGAGTGATCTGTAAAGCCAACAGAGACTATAAAAGCACTTTTAAAAATGCTAAAATGGTGCTTAAAACTGTAAACCCTATCCAGTCTAGCTAAGGACAGAATATTGTCCTTTCTATGGCTCCACGTGTACTGTCTAGCCTTGCCATGAAAATTCCTCCACACATCACATGGATCATGAGCTTCTATGAGACCTTTTAAACTTCTCTTGGATGCAGCATGTGGATCTGGGCGATTCCTATCCATAAGAGGATTTTCTTTACAATTAAAATCACATCCCACAAATAAAAAGTCATCATTACTGCAATTTTTGATCATGTCATCTAAAATATTTAAAAAGGCCAATCTTTCTGTGCCTACGGTTGGAGCATACACATTTATAAAAACAACTTTCACATTCTCAAAAACAGCTCGAACTTTTAAAATGTGGCCTGCAATTATCTCATCAATGTCATAAGAAAGTGGAATAAAATCTCGAGAAAATAAAATACCCACTCCACCACTGCTGCTGTTTTTATGACTGAGAATAATTTCCCCTTGAAATTCCCTCCTCCAGTCAGCAGCATTGTCCTCAGAACTATGAGTGTCCTGAACAAACAGAACATTAATTTTCTTGCATTCTGCAAGAGTAAAAACACACGCTTGCTTGGACATTTCTCTTGCTCCATTGATGTTGAGTGTGCCAAAATTAAAACTGCACATGCATATAAGAGGGCGGCGGCGGCCTCCGTCGGTCTATGATGACCATGGAAGAGAATCCTAAACGTCTACTCTGCTGGAACAGCACTGCCTGTGGCTGAACAGGCTGGTGCGCACCGGTGTTCTACCTTCCAGCGTTGGGCGTTGGTAGGATTCAAGCCTGGGCAGGAAAATATGGAGGACAAGATGTTACCCATGCAGCATGTTCCCCCTCTCCACGTCACTGATGAATCCAAAGGAACAGCAGGGCTGCTATAATTTGGCACCAGCGGAGGGCAAAGCCAATACAAAAACAGAAAAGAAAGAATGAGCAATAAAAGACTAATCATCCTGCGCAATTTGGTTCTTAACTTTTAGTACAAGCTTTTTTAGTCTGTAGACCTCCTGATCAGTAAAACTTTCCTACTCAAGCTCTCCCCTATTTTTCATGTAGGCCCGAGCAGAGTCAACAAAACGTTTTAGATCGGGGAAGAAGATTTCAACTTTAACCATTCTGGATCCCTTAGTGTCCTGCAAAAACTTCTGTATTTTTGTGAAGGGGTAACCACCTCCACTGGCCACATCATCACTGCTTTCACCATCACTCTCTATCTCAGACCCAGCATGAAAATCTGGTTAAGATAGAGAAACCTCAGAACTTTCTTTGACAACCCTTTTTACTTTGCTCCTCTGCTGTTTGTTTTCCAAATTCTTCCGCTTGATTGAGATTTTAGATAACTCTTCATCTATTTCAATGTCATCCTCATCCTCCAACACTGACTCAGCCACCCTGGTAGCTGTCTCTTCTTGCTTTTCGCTCACCCTGTGCTGTGGCTTTATATTCATCTTTCTAGTCCCACCATCTATCTGTGCCTCGTTTGGCTCATCTGTATGATCCTCAGCGTGATCCCTCTCAGTAATGTCACCCTTGTCCACAATGTTGGTCTGTGCAGCAGCCCTGCAATGTACTTTAACTTTTGTTGCTGTTCCATTTATGATCAACAGGCTGGCTGCGGAGGGCGGCGAAGCCACCCCGCCGCCAGACGGCCGAAGCGCCGCCGCCAGACGGCCCCGCGGCCTCGGTCGAAGCGCCTGATGACGCGGCCAAGCCAGCAGCCTCGGAGGATGGCGAAGCCGCTCCGTTGCCGGATGGCCCTGCGGCCGCGGCGCCCGAATGCGAAGCCGCACTAGCGGCCTCCCCTGAGTGATCATCCCCCACTCCCTGAGGGCATGATCGAATCAAATGTCCCTCCATTCCGCAGCCGAAACACTTCATATTATCAGAGGTGACGTGGATGGTATAATCAAAGCTGTCAATCCGGTACTTAAATACAAGGTTGAGGCTTTCCTCGCTATTCTTTAAAATCATGAACACCTGTCGCCTAAAAGACATGACATGTTTTAAATGCGGGGACTTACAACCGGGAGGGATGTGCTTAATGGGGGACAAAAGCTGCCCGTGTCTCGACATGCCTTCTCCAACAGCTCATTCTTTAAAAATGGTGGGACATTTGATATTGTGATTCTCTTCGCGGGATTTACCAGAGATAGAACAGGAGCCAGTGTGTTTTTAATTACAACCCCGCTCTCCACTACCTGGTTAACTTTTTCAACACTATCTAGGAAGATTACCACGGCATTATTCATTCTAGAAGCTGACCTAACGCTTTCATAACCGACCAACTCCCCCACAGCCAGACTACATTCCTCCACTGAGCAGCTGACAGCCGGAGCCAGTTTGACAGCATGCCGGCATGTCAGCTTCTCGAACCCAGAGCCTCGCTCCAAAACCATGCTGACCAGCAGAGCTGGCAGCAGAAACCCCCCTCCCAGAACGCCTACCCCACCCCAGCTACAGAAAACAACAAAAATTAAGATTATTTAGCAAAAAAAAAAAAAAACACCTTAAACACAAAAAGATAGAGAAAGGTTTGAGACAATTCACTCACGCTGTCACACGCTCCCAGCTCGCACTCACAACCACGCCCACTCAGAGAGAGAAAGAGAGAGAGAGAGAGAGAGAGAGAGAGAAGAAAGAAGGCTCTATAGCTCTGCCTAATTCCTGTTTATCAGAGTTTAACACAACATATTTGTTCATAAGAATGCAAACAGAATATGTATAGAACATGATAGAATATGTGTTGGGCATAATGGGACAATACCTACAGAATTATTATTTTGGCACTCTAATCCATTCACTCCCCCCTTTGACATGAGTTTATCATGTCAACCATACATGGTGTGAGAGATGCTAGCGGTTAGCAGATGGTGAATAAGGTAGGTCCCTACATTTTGTGTCAACCCAGTCAGTCAACCCAGTCAGTCAACCCAAGATAGACTTGCACCATTGGTTCTGATACCCTTGCTCCCCCCACCTGTGGACACCCCCCAGCGCGGTGCAGTGATGTCTAAGAGGGCGTACCGAGGCAACACGTCTTTGTCCAGATGAACCACAGTCACATAATTGTCCTTGTTCACCAAGTCCTGCACCCCCACCAAGGTCTCCTCCTGATCATCATGTGGATAGTTTGTTGCCTGGTGGAGTGGACCATGTGAGGATCATAAGGTCGAACAGGGTCAATCCGCGAAGCCCACGAAACATTTTGTCCACCAGTTGACCTTTGCCAGGGTTCGCATCGTTCAGCTGCAGTCATCACACGGTTGCGACAGGGGTTTGACCTTCCTCTGTGTCTGCTTCCTGTATCTGCAGCTGTGGAGCACAGTCCCATCTTGTAGACACACACCGGTACCATTAGAAGCAAAACAACTGTGTGCCCACCCTCTCAGAGGCACATCTCGACCCAAGAGGTCTATTGGACAGTCTGGTGGATGCAGCAGAGAGTAGACAACATCCAGTCCAGCCAGTGAACAGTTCAGTGATGTTGTCCCAGGGATGCCATCCACCGATAGCTGGACAGAGGTAGAGATGCTGGTGTTGATGAAGCTCAAGCCCCTGTGCCCACCGTAGCTTCCACTGTGATGGGGTAGTGTTGGAAAATGCCGTCTCCTTCGTGTGGCAGATCTGGCTCCACCCTGGATGCTGGAGGTGCAGTGGGTGCGCATGGGTACCAGTCCATCCTTCTTCTAGGGACTGAAGTCGTCCAGTCACTAGCCCTACGACCTCCTTTTCTATGTCACAGGCACACATTGTGATGGTCTGGTGCCCCTCTGCGTGCACCTTCCCTGCACCTACACCTTTGCTTGGGTGCCGATACAAATGGCTCGGCCGGGACAGGATCAATACTGGCCTGAGGGGTTGCCAGTGCAATGGTTGGAGCCTGAACTGTTTTATCCTTATTCACTACATCTGTAGTTGACCATGTGCTGTTGTAAGTTATTTCCCATTAGCCCTGAGTGTGTGATTGTCGGCTATATTTAAGCTACGGGCAGTGGTGGTGTTGTGATGAGTGTGCTGGGTAATGGGACCTATGTGTTCAGCAGTAGATTTGTTATGGTGAGTGAGCTGGGTGATGTGACCTATGTGTTGCAGTATAAGTAGGTACGTAGTAAACAAAATCGTTCAAAGTTAGGAGACATCCGTATCCATGCTTGTTGTATTCGGGCCTCTAGAGCTTCTAACCTTCACAATTACCCTGACTACCTAACCGTAATTAGCATGATGTAAATAATAACGCAGGAATACTATTAGTCTCACACCCCTACGTGTATGTGGTGAGCTATGTATGATTCATGTATTATCAGTAGCACGTTGTGTTTACAAATAATCTGTAATAGCGCAATGGTCTTCCTCGTCATCATCCTCCATCTTGGCACCTTCAGCTCCTCCTCTGGACTCAGCAATTGGTTTCTATGAGGAGGTATGAGATGTGCAATATTTGTTGATGACTACCATGTGGAAAATTGCATTTGGAGGTTTAGCTCATTTATCAATATATATGTGATCCCTGCATACAACGAGCGCAAAGAGTTAGAGCTTCGTTAATTCCTGCAGGCCTTGTGTCATCAGAGTGTTTCCTACAGGACTGATGACGCTATGACATCTGCTGCTTTTGGTTTTATGTCCTGGTTAACACCTTTCTGGGCTTCTGAATATATGGTCTATAGTGTTATACTCTGCTCCTTTTATTAGATCTACATCTGCTTAACCTTTTACCATAACAAATTTAGAATTTGCTTCAAATTTTTCTCATCCCTTCATTTGTTAATGCTAAGATTGGTCTTGTAGGAGATTTCTGGGCGTCAATGTGCACAGCCTTTTGTGCTGTGGTTACCCAGTTAAGAGACAATGCGTATGTTTCTAATTTAGGAGAATATTCTATGTTAAGGTCAGGTGTTGGTTTTCAATGGATGGCTATACAGTATTCCCCAGCAGAGGTGACAAAATGTCCAACATTTTCCAATCCATGTGTTTGGGTCTAACCAGCGGGATGTGTGGAACCCCCCCATAGGTTGAAATGTCTCTTATCCTTTTCAACTAGGACAATGGATGCTTCCACACATTTCCTTGTTTACCAGTCCAAGTTTTATGACCAATCTGGAGGATGAATTTGCATATAATGGTTGTTCATAATTTGGATCAGATCCATTCAATTACCTATAGTACGTGGGGTACAATGCTACTTTTACAGATGTTGATAGGTATTCTACTGGTAGCTTGCCATTTGCAGAATTTAACTGTTACTTTTTCTGACTTTGAAAAGTCCTGTATGTCATTACCCGGATTTACTACTTTACATGCACCTGCATGATACAAATTTAATTGAAGTACCTTGAACCTCAGAGTCAGGTAAATGGATGATGTCTGCTGTTTTCTAATAAGTTAATTTTTGCTAATTTTCTATATATGTGTAGAAGTGAGTCCACTTATCTGTTTTAGTCTTAAGCATGCAGTCCAGTTTTTCTGTAGTGGGTGTGGCTCATGGGTGCCTCCCCCCTGCCAGCAGCCAGTCTCACCATCACTCAGTTTCCATTGTGGAGTGTGCTCCCTCCTCCTTTTGGCTTCCTTTTATAAAAGAAACAGATTCATGGGGAGCCTCAGGCTCCCCGCATGTCAGCCATTCCATAAATAAGTGTGGGTTTTTCCTTCAAATTTTATTTTCCTTTCTTATCTAGATTTCCAACTTTGGGTCAAGAAAGGAACTGAGTCAAAGCCTTTATTTAATTTTTTGCTAATTAATACAAGATGGAATGATAAGATTAACTCTCCACAATGCAAACAGATATTCTTTGTACTGCTGTAATCGAATGCTGTGTGGATTTTTTGTGTTGTACTGCATACACCTTAATGCTGCTACTCATTTTTGCCACTCAGTGTTTAACTGCCAAGAATTCTGTTCGGTGACATCCTATGCATACCCTCTATAGGGGAGGAACATAAGTCAGAAAAGTGTTAGATTGACTTTAAATAACTGAGTATATAGTAAAGCTATAATCTTTGCTGTGATTGTTTGCTCATTACTTAATGTTAATATTCACAATTAAAAGAAATGCACTGAAAGAATGGATACCTAATGCCTCATTTCCGCTTTAAGTACTTGGAAACATTTAAGATGGTTGCTTGTGTTTGTGCCTTCTTCCTGACACTCTTCAGGATTAAGCAAAATTTAATTTATTTTTTTTTAAAAAAAGCAACAGTTGTTTTAAGCATGGAATTTTAAAGCAGTTGATCAAGCTACACTCGTTGTCTTGTGTGTGTCAGAGCTGCAGATCTATGTGCACAGGACATTAAAGCCTTATTTATGCTCCACCTCCGCTCTGTGCATGCGTCTATGATGCTTGTACCCTTTGGATAAGGCCAGTGCGCACACAGCAATATGCATGTATATGCTTTATTTTTTGAGTCTACTCGCCCAAGTGTTTGATGCATGCACATAACCATCATGGTTCACCCCAGCCCTTTAGGTAGCACAAATGCACTGACATGCCAGTTTGTTCAGAGTAGAAAAACAAGTCAGGTGCATTAGCATCAATAATAACAACTACAGAGTAGTGAAAAGAAACTTCAGTGTTTACTGCTTTTACCTCAAATTATCTTGTTGTTTCTCTAGTCTACTTTAGTCATGTTTGTTTTTAATTCCTCTTCTTTTATAACACTTTTTTACTCATGCCAGGACTGTTGGACATCAGCTGGATCCCCAAAACAACTGTCCACATAACGGGTTCCCCATAGCAAAATGACTTTAACCAGGAGGAGGATGTCAGTGATTCACAGTGTCTTAACCAGGAAAGAAACATAATCTTGATTCAGGTGGAACCAGTTTGTTCCCAGATGAATGAGGAACAAGAGGAACTCTGCATCAATCAGGAGGGTGAACAGTTTGAACTGAAGTTAGAGACAGGAACGTTTAATGAAGGATGACCTAGTACTTTTCCATCCGTGCCTGTCCCACTCTCCCCCTTTTGAAACAGAATGGCATTAACAAAGCTGTTCTTTTTCAACATCCAAATGGGGACCATGTAGGGGAGGATACCCATTGTGTTGGTAATTGCCCCCCCTTCCCCCCGGGTGCCTTTGTGAGTGTTGTTGTGGGCAGTATTGAGCCCAGTGGCCAACTTGCTGACATAGGAAGCATTGGTCCCATGGGTCCTCCCCCCCCTGGGGGTCTACCGTTAACACGGCCTCTGTTTCTATTATTCAACCTCTGACCATCTCCTGTGGCCCTGTGGCAGATACTGATAGGGCAGATTAGGTTAGGGGGATGGGGGGGGGGTCTGGGAAGCGTCCATATTGTTGTGATGTGAGGTCCTGGGGTGCATAGATAGACTTTGGTGGGGCATGGGTATGGATCTTTCTAAAAATATTTCAGTTTGCTCAGTATGTTATTTTGGCCCCTCTCTGATAGGGCTTTTAGTAAATGAGACTGCTGGTCAATTATATTGAGATGTGATTTTAGCGGTAGTTTTGCAATCCTCAATTCTCGTGAACACATGCTGACTACAGCTGATTCACAAATACTGTTTATGCACACTTAGAGAACATATGAGTAGTTTGGTGAATCTGGAATGGCTTGTTAGCACCAACACAGCTTCCTGGCAAAATATGTATGGCTTACGCAGACTAACACTTAAATGTTCATGAATTAGATTCAATATTTGAGACACTATGCAAAGGTAAATGTAAAGCAACAATATAATTTATTGTACTTACGTGTGCTCAGTTGATCCTCTTTGACCCATCTTTCGATGTCCCTTTGTTTTGCATTCTTTCACTGTTGTTGCGGAGGGAGGAGGTGGTCGCTAGGCGATGGCGTGGAGGGGGAAGGTGGACGCAGCCAATTCCAGAGGGCCTGAAGAGGGTCTCACACGGTCGCTGGGGGAGGGATGATCCACAGCCACCACCATCGTCAAGAGAGAAACAGACAGGCCGTTAAACAGCATGTTTTTGTCCTTTTCCGTTTTATCGTGTTTATTGATTATTTTGCTTTTGTTCTCACCGTTGCAGCATAAGTCTCTTATTCTTACATTTTTTCTTTCCTTCTTCAAATCATTTCTCCATATTTTCTCTTATGTCCTGCACAAAACTTTAACAATTCATCAGCTTTCAATTTTTCTCTAAAACCAAACTTTCTTTTCCATTTTCTGTCCACTGTCACTTCCACAATGTTCATCTCCACAACTCCTATCTATTTATTTATTTATTCATTCATTTTTATTGTATTTATTCATTTATTTATGTATTCATTTATTGATTTACTCCAATTTGCAATTTTCCTTATTTCTTAATTTAAATTAACTCACCTTTATATATTGTCCACCTAGGATTTTTCTACACTTTTATTGTATAAGTAGGAATAAATCTCCTTATTCCTCCCTCTGCCCAATTTATAGTTGAGCCCGTTCTTTTCAGCTGAATGGGCATGCCTTTGCCTCACTACATCAAACCCACATAGGCGGGTGGGGAGGACTTTATTTTGCTGTGCATGGACTTAAAGCTTTCCTTTCAGCCAGAGAGATAAGGTTCAAAATTTATTAGGAAGATTTGAAGCCCTATTTGGCAGTAGATTTATGAAAGAATGCACTTCCTACATTTGGCCACATGATGGAGGCACTGTGCCGCAGCTTGAAGGTGGTTCTAGATGGTGTTTACCCGCACATGTGCACTGAATGCCACATGGCCGCCTCTGCCATGTGCAATTGTGAACGCGCAAGATGGCCCCGGAGCCTATTGTCCACAAATCACGACTTGTTTTCCAAAGAAACTGGAGTGCTGCCTCCTTAACTTCAGCTGTAGACATGCCAGAATAACCTAACAACTTTAATTAGCACTCCATTTTAATACTGTTACATCAAATAATCTCCTGTCGGTAACCTGTTTTAAACTCAAGAGTAGGGGTGGATTGCCTCCCTCCTTTGTGGAAAAACACACACCCGCCTTTGTTCCCCACACGGCCCGATGAGCGCTGTTAGTTAAATAATACTACGGGAAAAGTTTAGTAGATATTTCCAGCCCCCGGTATTTCTCAAATCATGCATTTATCCCCTAAAGACACAGAATTAACACAGACATCCGCATGCACAATATAGACATTACAAACAAACCCTCAAGACACAGAATTAACACAGAGATCAGCATGCATGATGTGGAGAATATGCCGCAGATTTGCATGAACTCGTTTTCTCATAGCTTAACTTTTATGTAGAGGGTACTTTCATCGAGACCTCGTCAGGTCATCGATAGAAGAGGTATTGTATCATAAAGTTCAGTCTTATACTGATTTTAACAAGCTGTCTTTATTGCTGTGTACAGACACTCACTAATGATGTATAAAAATATTCTTATGCTGTACTGTAAGTTATTACTTTTATTCTTACAAACAGGCAATCACTAATGATGTATAAAATGATTTTTATGCTGTACTGTAAGTTATTACTTTTATACTTACGAACAGACACTCACTAATGATGTATAAAAATATTATTATGCTGTACTGCAAGTTATTACTTTTATACTTACAAACAGACACTCACTAATGATGTATAAAAAAGATTCTTATGCTGTACAGCAAGTTACTACTTTTATACTTACGAACAGACACTCACTAATGATGTATAAAAAGATTCTTATGCTGTACTGTAAGTTACTACTTTTATACTTACGAACAGACACTCACTAATGATGTATAAAAATATTCTTATGCTGTACTGTAAGTAATTACTTTTACACTTACGAACAGGCACTCACTAATGATGTATAAAACAATTCTTTTGCTGTACTGTAAGTTATTACTTTTATACTTATGAACAGACACTCACTAATGATGTATAAAAAGATTCTTATGCTGTACTGTAAATTATTACTTTTATACTTACGAACAGACACTCACTAATGGTGGTAAAAAGGTTCTTGTGCTGTACTGTAAGTTATTACTTTTTTATTAACAGTCAGTAACTAAGGATGTTAACCCCTTGCACTCTGGTCAATTTCCCTAAAAACGCCAAAAAATAACGTACCCAAAGTAAATCAAAAGCTGTTCTTCAACCCTTTGCAGCATCTTCATGGGGTTGGTCTCATTTAAAAGAAAACACTTTGATTTTTTTGGCAAAACAGTCATAATCTCTCTAAGTGCTCCTGCCACTGAGTAACAGTCATCTAAACATACTGAACTTGAAGAAAATAAATTTCACCTGGGTGTTTTTTTGGATACAAATGCTTGCAAATAACACACAGCTGTCAGATCCGGGCTGGAAAATGCAACAGAAATGTAGAACCAAGTGTTATCCAGCTGAGGTCCAAATTTTGTAACAATACCACAAAAAATGAATATATTACACAGCTTTTTTCTTAGGTTGTTCCCAGGCGTTTTTGAACTGTGCCGAGTCGTCGTCGGCCTCCGTCGGTCTATGATGACCATGGAAGAGAATCCTAAACGTCTACTCTGCTGGAACAGCACCGCCTGTGGCTGAACAGGCCGATGCGCACCGGTGTTCTACCTTCCAGCGTTGGGCGTTGGTAGGATTCAAGCCTAGGCAGGAAGATATGGAGGACAAGATGTTACCCATGCAGCATGTCCCCCCTCTCCACGTCACTGATGAATCCAAAGGAACAGCAGGGCTGCTATAGTTTGGCACCAGCGCCATCGCAGGAGCTGCCAGAATGATGTTGAGCACAACAGAGAACTACCTTAGGGGCTCCGACTCTGGATTTTTCCTCAGGGTTGACTCCCGAAGCCTTTCCCGTGACCGGGTGTGCTGCAAGGCAGCAGAGGTTTGAAATAAGGGTTTACCTTCCCCTAGATGGGCTACCTTCCCAGGTTGACGAGCCACCATCTAATCAGAATCAGAATCAGAATCAGAATAAACTTTATTGCCAAGCATGTAAAAAAACACACGAGGAACTTGACTTGACATTGGTGCGCATGCGCGCGACACAACGACACGGCAGCCATAATAGGCGCCTCATCAAACAGAGATAGATAAGAAAGGGAGGGGAGGGGAGGGAACGACACAAGGGGGGAGGAGAGAAAAAAAAACTTCGTTATCAGAATACAGCTTATATTTAAGCAGATTATGATTACAATGAAAAAAAATCTCTCAATAGCACAGAGCAACAATCAACCACAAAAAACCAAAAGACCAAAAGTCAGAGAGAATCAGTGAATGGATGGGTGTAATTCAGTATTATGAATCAGTGTGTTCGTGTATGTTGAATGCAGGTGGGTGTTTATCAGTTACTGGAGGCAGCAAAATCTCTCCCAGCCGAGATGTTATGTCTTAGTGTCTGAAACTCGGAAGCATGTCCTTGAGGCATGGCAGATGGAAATTTCCTGAGCCAGTCACATGTCAATGAGAGTTCAGATGCAGTCCCAGTATGTTTATGAAAGAGAAGCACAATCTTCTGTTTTGTCTTAATCCAGGAGGAAAATAGACAACAGGGCGAATTCAAGGTGTGATAGACACAGATCACTCAGAGCATAGAATTTTACATCTCCAGCAATCCTGTGTTCATAATTTCCATACATAGGCTTTAAATCCATTCCTTGGAGGCACCAAAGACGACTCCAGATGTTTCCCTTCTAGAACATGGGTAAACATGTCCGGTAGAGTCCATCCCTCTACAGTGCATGCAGATGGTAATTTCCATGTTATCATTGCCGATAGTTAGTGCACTCCCCCGTCTAGTCGAATTGTTGAGAAGCAGCTATGCCGGGACCGCTTTTAATTAGCTCTTCCAGTTAATTTTTCGATACACCAGGAAAAACTCCAGAGCCAATCAGCAGAAAATCCTGTGATCCTAGCCAAACCAGGTAGATGTTTCTACATCCTCAGTCGAATCATGCAGACACATGCATTCCAATCCATGGGTCTCTCCATAGGGGCTCCCCCTGGCCCGAATTTATATAAAATGTTGTTAATCTTATTAAAGCCGCTCACCAAATCCATTCTTTTCGTTTGGTTCAAGATTCAGCCAGAGGACAGCGACGCAGACAAGACAGCAAGCTGGGATTCTCAGTTAGGGAGGGAAGGAGGGTAAAGGGGAGCAAAGAAAAAGGCGTCTGTTCTCTCTGAAGGGCAGAAGCAGAAAAAAACGAAGTCTACCCGAAGCGTCTGGTTTTAAGGCGCCAGAGATCCGCCCTCGCCCCTTCTCCTATTAGTAAAAGCAGTTCCGCCGGGCTTAGAGACTAAACCACACGGGCAGGCTAGGAGTTGGACTTAGTTGTCAGAGGCTTTTCGAGACGCACGCCATAAGGAGCATTTTATGAGCACTGGGAGCTTAACCCCAGTGTCGCTCCTGGCTATGACAACCTTGGAACCAAGGTTTGTGCATAATTTGTGCCAAATGGCACAGTTTGGAAAAACGTCTGTAACTTTTGAATGATTCAATATAGAAGCTTCATCTTGGGCTCTAATGAAAGGTGAAGGGCTGTGTGTGTGTGTGTGTGTGGGGGGGGTTATTTATTCATTCATGAATGAATGAATGAATGAACAAACAAGCCCCCACACACAAAGAAGCATGCCACGTAAAAAATGTGTGGCTTTTTTTTTACAAGAAAAAATAACCTACAGTGCACTAAAAATTATACTAAAATATCTATAATGTAGAAGATAACAACTCCCACCCCCACCCCCCCCTACAGAGGACGGACATCGCCCATCGCTACATGACGAACCGCGGTGACAGTGCGCCGCGGTCTACTACGCACAGTTGTACTAAAATATCTGCAATAATACCTGCAATCCGCTACAGAAGAGTCGCGGGGGGAAAGGGATGGTTCACGGTCTGGACGCCGTGCGCCGCGGTCTTCATGTTGCGATGATGCACAGTTGTAATTTACCGATTGGTCAAAAGTCATTTTGATTACAATTTTCAGGGATAAAGAATAATTTAGCTTATAACACTTACCTGTCCACAACAGCAGTGTCGCTGGCGAACTTCTCTTCCTCATTGTCAGACGAACATGACGCTGGTCCGCTTGTTACGGACTCGTGGTTCTGGTTACGCAACTCGGTCAAACCATAATTCCATTATTGCGGTTTTGCGCTTCCATGATTGCAGTTTTGGAGAACGATTTTTCAAAACAAATAAGAACAGTAGTAAGAAAAAAAGACTGGCGAACGCGTGTGTGTCACCCAGCAGCTTACACAAAACAGATTTTACACAATGGACGCACGCTTTCGAACTTCTGTGCTTCAGTTGGCTTGCTGTATTCCAGCCGTTGGTAGGCGGGTCCTTCTTGCTAGGTTTTCAGTCATTGGTTCTTCAAGGTTTCAGAAACCCAATTCAAGGCTCTTATTAGTCGAATGAGAGGTCAATCACATCTAAACCAATCAAAGCACTCCTTTGGCTTTCTGTTCGCGGCTGTGTCTGTAGTGGAAGAATGGAAATGCAGTTTTTTTTTTTCAGTGCATGCGCCCTAGGACGCAGAGACGTGACCGCCCGCGGTATCCTGGAGTGCAAGAGGTTAAAAAGATTCTTGTGCTGTATTGCTACATTACTCACTCATGATTAAGTTTGAGATTCTTATAATGTATTAGAGTACCTTATTTATGGTCACTATTGATGTAAAAAAGATTCTCACATTGCAAATCTTCCTTATTCATAAAAAAAAATGGCTCTTTGAGTCTAGGACATTTCTTCACTCTCCCTCGTGTGAGACCATGTGATTCATGCCTTACATGTGACCGCTGATTTCCATCACACAAACAATTTCTCTGGAGTTTAAATTTTGATTCCCCATGTTATAAAATTTGGAGATCGGATATACCACTTAATCAGACAACTGTAAATTTAGTATGGCCAAAGTCCAGAAATTCATGTAAACAAGGTTTTCTGCTTACCTTTCTGTTTGGGCGCCAAAGTCGTCTAAAAAAGGGTCCTTCCGGTCTGTTCCAGAATCATCTCAGAATAGTTCAATCCGGGTCACCGGCACCAAAATTGTTAAAATCCTGATTCTTTGATTGAAAGATCCAAGAATAAGCTGAAGAATTCTTCAATTCAAAGATGCAACATTTATTCAGAGGTCACATGTAAAGCAAGCAGCACTGGGTGCAGCGTGACGCAGCCCCCTCAGGAGCGTCACCAGACTGACCTCGACTTCCGGGTGCAACTTACATTCATCTTCTCGGGTTAGTTAGACCAACCCTGTACAATAGGATGGGCTTGTACGCAACCGTCTGAATGGCCAGTTTAACTCTGATGTGAACAGGCCATCCGCTATTCACGTTACCTATCTCCAAAAATGTACTATAAAAAGTGTGTGTGTGGGTGTTGGTTTGGGTGTGGAACTAATGTAACAGACCTGACTAAAAGAAGTGAGAGAGAGAGAAGAAAGAGGGCTTCATAGCTCTGCCTAATTCCTGTTTATCAGAGTTTAACACAACACATTTGTTTATAAGAATGCAAACAGAATATGTATTGAATATGTTTTGGGCATAATGGAAGATTACCTACAGAATTATTATTATTTTGGCACTCTAACTTTTCATAACCCTTTCAATAGAATGGAAATGTTTCCTGTTAACATACAGCCGTGGACAAAATTGTTGGTACCCCTCTGTTAATGAAAGAAAAACCCACAATGGTCACAGAAATAGACAGAATCTGACAAAAGTGCTAATAAATAAAAATTCTATGAAAATTAATCAATGAAAATCAGACAATGCTTTTGAATTGTGGTTCAACAGAATTACTTTAAAAAACAAACTCATGAAACAGGCCTGGACAAAAATGATAGTACCCCTAGAAAAGATTGAAAATAATGTGACCACAGGGACATGTTCAACCAAGATGTGTCTTCTAATTAACATCATAGGTGTCTACAAACTTGTAATCAGTCAGTTGGCCTATTTAAAGGGTGACAAGTAGTCACTGTGCTGTTTGGTGACATGGTGTGTACCACACTAAACATGGACCAGAGGAAGCAAAGGAGAGAGCTGTCTCAGGAGATTAGAAAGAAAATTATAGACAAGCATGTTAAAGGTAAAGGCTATAAGACCATCTCCAAGCAGCTTGATGTTCCTGTGACTACAATTGCACGTATTATTCAGAAATTTAAGATCCACGGGACTGTAGCCAACCTCCCTGGATGTGGCTGCAGGAGGAGACAGATAATACGAATTGTAACAAAAGAGCCCAGAACAACATCTACACACATTCATGGTGAACTCCAAGGTCAAGGTACATCAATGTCAGATCGCACCATCCGTCATTGTTTGAGCCAAAGTGGACTTCATGGGAAACAACCAAGGAGTAGTAGTAGTAGATTAGTTTATTTGACAGGGACAGTGCAATAAACATAGTCAATTAATCAAAGACAATTAATCTGATGTGTTGCACATAGAGTGTATAGCTATTAGGACACCACTGTTGAAAACAAATCATAAAAAAGCCAGACTGGAATTTGCCAAACTGCATGTTGACAATCCACAAAGCTTCTGGGAGAATGTCCTATGGACAGACGAGACAAAACTGCAACTTTTTGGCAAGGCACATCAGCTCTATGTTCACAGTCACAAAAATGAAGCATACCAAGAAAAGAACACTGTCCCTACTGTGAAACATGGAGGAGGTTCTGTTATGTTCTTGGGCTGCTTTGCTGCATCTGGCACAGGGTGTCTTGAATCTGTACAGGGTACAATGAAATCTCAAGACTATCAAGGTATTCTAGGGAGGAATGTGCTGCCCAATGTCAGACAGCTTGGTCTCAGTCGCAGGTCATGGGTCTTGCAACAGGATAATGACCCAAAACACACAGCTAAAAACACCCAAGAATGGCTAAGAGTGAAACATTGGACTATTCTAAAGTGGCCTTCTATGAGCCCTGATCTAAATCCTATTGAACATCTGTGGAAGGAGCTGAAACATGCCATCTGGAGAAGGCACCCTTCAAACCTGAGACAACTGGAGCAGTTTGCTCATGAGGAGTGGGCCAAAATACCTGCTGAGAGGTGCAGAAGTCTCACTGACAGTTACAAAAATCGTTTGATTGCAGTGATTGCCTCAAAAGGTTGTGCAACATATGTGGGAATATGTGGGAATATGATGTACCTGGGTGTACCTGGGTGACAACCAGATAATACCATCCCACACAGCTGGCATAGCTTGGCTCAGGGTCAACTGGGAAATTCCCAATCGGTCTGCCAGCTCCCTCAGGAATGCCCCTGTTGTCAGGAACCCCAGTGTTGTCAGTGCCTGCACTGGGATGGGCAGCGCACAGCTTCTCATCGTGTCGCACTCCAAGAGCGGCCATAACTCTGAGCACAGTTCCACAAGGACTGCCCATGGAAACCTAAACTGGCTTACAAGCCAGTCATCATCATGAGCCAGAAATCTTCTCTTTCTCTAAATATCCTTTCTCTTCTCACTGCACGATTTGCAATATCCTTTAATAATGCTAACACCATTGTTGTTAGAGACATTTTCTGCACTTCTTTGTGCTTGCTTTTATATCCACTCATCTAGTTGCGCAAATCTGGATGTTTGTTCATCATGTCTCTCCGGTGTGTACAATAATTTTCACGTCATTATCAGTCTCCCAACATCACCTCTAAGTGTCGCCAATGGACCAATAACCGTAGAAATGTATGTCCACTAGCCATGAAGTCGTTGTGGGGCTGCCCATATTTCCACGGTCATTTCATTCTTGATACATTGAAACTTTTCCGTGGAAAAGGACATATGCCATGTTTTTGTGTGTAAGTACCCTTTTTACATGAGGCCCCAGGAGAGGAAGGAAGAGCGTGAGTCTAAGCTCCAGAGGGAGTTGGAGCTAAAGAGGCTTGAAGTTGAAACCAGTATAAAGATGCACCAGTTGGAGCTATGGAGTACCCCAGCCCCTCCCATTAGTCGTCAGATAGTTGAACCTGCAGTATTTAATGTGGGTAAGCACATTTCATTAGTTCCCACGTTCAGGGAAAGTGAAGTAGAGTCCTATTTTGGCATTTTTTAATGAATGGCAGTAGCTTTACAATGGCCAAAAGAGATGTGGGTGATTCTATGACAATGTAAGTTGGTGGGTAAAGCACAAGAAGCCTGTTCTTCTCTTTCATTAGAGGACAGCCTAGTGTATGAGAAGGTGAAACCTGCAATATTACGTGTGTATGAATTGGTTCCTGAAGCGTACTGGCAGCGCTTCAGAAACTTAAGGAAGGTGCCAGCTTAAACACATGCAGATTTTGCCAGGGAAAAGGAGGTTCTTTCTGACAGATGGTGTGCAGCACGTAAAGCTGATAAGTTTGATTCTCTGCGGGAATTAATATTGTTGGAGGAGCTCAAAAACTGTCTACCTGAATGTGTTGTTATGTATCTGAATGAGCAAAAGGTGGCCACTCTACAGCAGGCTGCTCAATCAGCTGATAAGTTCACTCTTAGACACAAAACTGTATTTGCAAAATGTGATTCTGTTCTCCATACTTGCACAAAAACTGATGTTATTTCACAGAAGAGTGACACCTCAGTTCCACATACCCTTTTGGCTACGCCAACTGTTAAAGTTAGACTATATTTCTTTTGCCATGAAACTGGTCATGTAGTTGCAGATTGTTTGTCATTGAAACGCAAACAGCAGGCAGCAGCATCTAAACAGCCCAAAGCTGTAGGGTTTATTAAAGCAGAATCACCTTCAGAGATAATTGTAAACAAGCTAGTTAACTCAAAAGTGCCAGATAAATGTTTTACACCTTTCATCTTTGATGGGTTTGTGTCTCTGACAGGGAAAGCCGAGGATCAGTGCCCTGTAAAAGTGTTGCATGATACTGCTACTTTGCAGTTTTTCATCCTCTCTAGTGTCTTACCCCTGGGTGTGACATCTGCCTGTGGTACAAGTGTGGTAGTGCAGGATATCAAAAAGGGTTATGTGCCTGCCCCTCTGTACAAGGTACACATGCAGTCAGGATTGGTAACTGGCAGTGTTGGGCAAGTTACTAAAAATAGTAGCTAGTTACTTCTTTTCAAAAATAACTGAGTTACTTTTGAGTTACTGCATGATTAAAGTAGCTAGTTACTTGGAAAAGTAACTTTCACGTTACTTTTAAATGCATACTTAAATCATCTTGCACACATAGCAAGATCAAGGGCCCCTTGTTCTCATCAGAAAAAAACAAGTAAAAGAAAACTGATGAGAAAAAAGTCTCATCTTACATAGAAAAAATGTCTGAGATTTACACAAACTATTGTAATCAGTAGAAAGTCAGAAGTTTACTAGAAATAAAGCTGTAAATTCACAGAGAAAAGTTTGGACCCCCTGGTGGGCCGCTTTTTGCCCATGAGCCATATGTTTGACATCCCTAAACCAGCCCATTAAAAACGCATATTTAGAGGATTTACTTCCATGAAATAGTTACATATTACAACAGCATATAAATGAAGATAAAAAAAACAAAGATAAGTTAAGATAAAAGAAACAAAAAGCAC
Source organism: Pholidichthys leucotaenia (assembly GCA_020510985.1). Taxonomy (NCBI): domain Eukaryota; kingdom Metazoa; phylum Chordata; class Actinopteri; order Cichliformes; family Pholidichthyidae; genus Pholidichthys; species Pholidichthys leucotaenia. Next base: position 261,959,562 of record CM035837.1, read on the forward strand.
AGATAAATGAAAGTTCACCGCTTACAAGAAGCTGTTCACTGCAACAAGTCACAGTCTCTTTTTCTCTGTGCATAAGAAAATTATTACAATTACTTATACATTTACACAACTGCGGACATTAAATGCAAGCTTTTTGCTCAAAAAATACTCATGTTAAACCACAGAGGTAGGAGCTGTTGGGTGCGACTGACGCTGGGACAACAAGCGGTCAGGGCTTGATATGAGAAATCGCCACGGCATTACTTCCCACTGGGTTGCGTGTGAGCAGGACAGGAAACCAAATGGTGTTCAGCTGGGCCACAGTATGCTGTTGTTTACCTTCCGTCAGCTGTACTGAGTAATTTTTAACCGCAGGAAATATATATAAATAGACAAACTGAAAATGCGCCACATTTTTGGATCAGCCAATCACGGTGCAGCACAGTCAGCTATTTCCGTCAGCTGTATGGTATGCTGAAATTATGAACGGAAGCGTATTTCCTGTTACTACGCATGCGTGCGCATGCCACACATGCGTAGTAACCCAGGGTATGGCTGTTCTGTTAAGCATAGTAAAATGGCAGAACACTGGCAGAGGAGACTGACGGCTGCGCTATGGTAAGATCAGTTTATATTTATTTGCACTAAAAATATCTATCCATGGGACTTCCGGTTATGGCCGCCACGTAGGAGGACGTGCTTCACTCTACTCTGCTCCTAAAAATAAAAAAATCGGCAAATAACTCTCTCAATTGGAACAAAACCTATCCCAGCGTTTGGGCGAGGACATGCCTGGTAAAGCCTAAGGCTGGGAAATCAGGTGGAGGAAAACTGAACCGCCGAAACAGTCCAAGTTAACGGACTTTCACGTCCGTGACGAAGCAGAAAAATCCCCAGATATGGCGGAACAAGCTAGCGGAGGAGCGGTGACTGCTGGCGACGGCACAGGTGCGGTGCTCACTGCCATTAGTTCAATGAGAGCAGACTTTTCCTCTAAATTTGATGAGATTATAGCAGCGATAGATGGAATGAGAAAGGAGTTAAGCGACTGTATGGAACGAGTTTTGCAGGTGGAGCTCTGAATTTCCAGTGCTGAGGATGACGTCACCGGCCTACAATTAAAGGTGCGCACATTGGAATTAAAAAATAAACGTCTGGAAGATAATGCCCTGGATTTAGAATCCCGATCGAGACGGAACAACCTGAGGTTGGTGGGCCTCCCGGAGAGAACGGAGGGTCTGGATCCATGTTCCTTTTTGGAAAAGTGGATTCCAGAAGCGCTGAACAACGCGGAGCTGCAGTCATCAGTCGTCTTAGAAAGCGCCCACCGAATCGGCCCACCGAGAGATAATAAGGCATCACCGAGGACGCTGATTATGAAGTTCCTCAGCTACAGAGACAGGATGACGATCTCCAACGTGGCGCAAGCCAAAGGAGAAATTAAATACCAGGATCAACAGGTGCGGTTCTACCCAGATTTGGCCACAGGAATCCAACAATTAAGGAAACAGTTTGACCCCGCCCGTAAAGAGCTGCGCAACCTTGGGATTCGTCATGGAGTGATTTATCCTGCAAGACTGCTGGTCACGTATAAGGGCAGAACCCACATCTTCAAGACCCCTGAGGAGGCGCAGGAGTTCATCAAGAAGATCCAAGGAGAGACTGGTGGGAGCTAAGCATGAACAAAATATAAGGTAGAATATTTAAGCATTTGCACAGGCATCTGACTGATCTGAAGCATATAGCAAGTTTACAAAATATAGATTGTATTATATATTAAAAAAAAACCTTTGATGTACAAAGTTGCTATAAAATTTTGGAGTTAAGTTGGAAAACTACAGAAGACAGTTAATGTTACGTCATTAAAAGCAGTAGAGTCAGGGTGATTGAGAGGAGAAAGAAAGAGTGGTTTTGACTGATCCTCGCGGGTGTGGAGCAGTCAATGGCTATAGCGGGAGATGGAATTTTTTTTTTTTGATTTTGGGGGATTACCACGAATGTGGGAAGGGGCAATTTGTTTGTGTGTAGTTTGTAGGATGAATGTTCAACCATCCATGTTTTTGCTTCTCTGTATGAGCATGTTTATATTGCGAGGTAATCTCAAACTCCTTATTGATCATAGACCAAAGCGTTAATCTTAATTTAACTTCATGGAATTGCAGAGGTCTACAAAATTTAAAAAAAAACTTAAACAAGTTATGAATAAAATAAAAGACATAGGTTCAAAAATTGTGTTTTTACAAGAAACTCATCTAATAGAGGAGGATGTAAAAAGAATTAGGAGAAGATGGCAAAGAAGTGTATTCACCTCATCATTTTCATCCCGAACCAGGGGCGTTATGACTCTCATACATAAAACAGTCCCATTTCAAGTGAAAAATGTAATTGGTGACAAATTTGGAAGATATCTAATCATTCAAGGATCTTTGTTATTAGAAAATATAAATCTGGTGAACCTATACGGTCCCAATATAGATGATCAAAATTTCTTTACTAATTTATTTCTTATTTTATCTTCACTTACAGGGCAACATATAATAGCAGGGGATTTTAATTGTACATTGAATCCTGGTATAGATAGATCAACAAGACTGGACTGTACGCACAATGGATGCAGGATGATCATTAATCATTTTATGAAAGAATTGAGATTGCTAGATATATGGAGAGAAATGAAACCACAAGTTAAAGCCTATTCTTGTTGTTCTAATATCTACAAGACATTCTCACGTATTGACTATTTTTTGATCTCCACAGAATTAAGGTCCAAGATTCAAAACTGCTTCTATGATAATATTGTGATCTCTGATCATGCACCCTGCTGTCTAATATATGTAGATAAGAAATTGACAAAAGAACCAGGTAGGTGGCAATTTCAGCATAAATGGCTTCAGGATGAGGAATTTGTTAAGTACATAGAAAAACAGATAGATGAGTTCTTTGATATCAATACTACACAAACATCAGCATGTATAAAGTGGGAGGCTTTCAAAGCTTTTATTAGGGGACATATTATTAGTTATACAGGTTCAAAATCTAAGAAGACTCGAGAGGAGAGAGTCCAATTGGAACATAAAATAAAAATTCTTCAAGAAAAAGTGTATGCAGGAAGTGACCCAAAGTTAGAGAACGAATTACTGATTCTGAGAGCTGAATATGACAAAAATCAGCGAATAGAGCTGCCTCGAGTCTTCTAAGATTGAAGCAATCTTTTTATGTACAAGGTGAAAAATCAGGAAAATTATTGGCATGGCAGATTAAACAATTAGAATTTAAAACACCAATTACCAGTATTATAAGTAATGGTCAGCCAGTTGTAGATCCTTTAGAAATTAATAGTGCCTTTAGAGATTATTATGAAAAATTATATGATACAAAAAATGAAACTGACTTAACAAAACTAAATGGGTTTTTGGACGGATTATCTATACCGTGTATTCCAAATGAAAACAGGGAGATACTGGAGTCTAAAATTAGTCAAGAAGAAGTTGGGCTAGCCATTGATAATATGAAATCAGGAAAAAAGTGCAGGACCAGATGGTCTTCCAGTTGACCGCTATAAAAAAAATTAAGAATAAATTAATAAAACCATTTTTGGAAATGGTTTTAGAAGCATTTCAAAATAGTAATTTACCACCATACATGAATAATGCCTTAATTATACTGTTGCCAAAACCAGGTAAACCCTCTAATAAATGTGAAAATATGAGACCAATAAGCCTATCAAATGCTGACCTTAAGATAATGTGTAAAATTTTAGCAAGACGACTACAAGAAATATTACCAAATATTATTAACCGAGATCAGAATGCCTTTATAAAGGGAAGACAAGGCTTCCATAATGTAAGAAGACTATTTAATATTATCTATTCTAATAAAGAAGCACCGGATACAGCTCTCCTATCATTGGACGCCAAAAATGCCTTTGATAGGGTCGAATGGCCCTTTCTTTTTGAAGTTTTACAAAGGTTTGGACTTGGAAATAATTTCATAAAATGGGTTCAGATAATATACAATAATGCTACAGCAGAAATCCTAACAAACAGCAATATTTCAAAATCAATAAATATCAATGGAGGATGTCGACAAGGCTGCCCTCTTTCACCTTTACTGTTTACTATGGCAATTGAACCTTTAGCGATGGCAGTACGTTTACATCCACAAATATATGGAATTAAAGTAGGACCAACAGAACATAAAATCTCCCTGTATGCCGATGACATAATTTTGTTTATGTCGAATCTTAAAAAATCAATTCCGACCTTGTTGAATTTAATAAAGAATTTTGGGGAAATATCAGGATATAAAATAAATAAAACTAAATCTTCAATATTAATGCTAAATGAGACCCAGAGAAATCACCCAGCTCCTGAGGTAAATCAATTCAATGTTGTAAATCAGTTTAAATATTTAGGAATTCAAATTGTGCCTAAGCTAGAATTAGTCGCCAGTGCCAACTATGAAGCCTTAATGACAGACAGTAATGAGTTACTTCAGAGATGAATGTCACTACCAATGTCGATGATTGGGAGAATCAATATACTTAAAAGTAATATTTTACCCAAAATACTTTATTTATTTCAATACATTCCTTTACCACCACCTTGAGATCTATTCTCAAGAATTAAAAAAAAGTTAGTGGAATTTTTATGGAACAATAGGAAGGCTAGATTACGTCTGTCCTTACTATATTTACCATTTGATCATGGAGGTCTGAAATGTCCAAACTTTATGTTGTATTACTGGTCAGCACAACTGAGGTCTATGACATATTATTTTTCATCAAATGGTCTCCCTCACTGGACTGAAATGGAATCATACAATTTACCTTTACCTCTTCCCATATTCATATACTCAGACTCGGCAAAAAAATTACAGAAACAAGTTAAAAATCCATTTGTAAAGCATATGATCAAAATATGGTGTGAAACCACAAAATATTTAAAAGAACCACACTTACTGTCACAATTTAGCCCAAATGGGGTAATCAATATTTTAAACCAGGGAGAGTGGATGCTGTATTTAAAGTATGGAATTTAAAAGGGATTCAAAAGATTCAAGACTTATATCTGTCATGTTCAGATAACATAATGTCTTTTGAAGAACTGAGGATCAAATTTAATCTTAATAGAACACATTTTTTTAAATATCTTCAGCTTAGGAACTTTATTCGATCAAATCAAAATAATGCTCTCATCCGACCTACTTATTCATCCTTGGAAAAATTTTTGACGAAAGATAATAAGAGAAAGGGTATTATTTCAGAGTTTTATAACTCTTTGACACTATCCTCAAGTGAAAACTCACAGAAAAGATTGAATTATTGGAAAGAAGACCTGCAAACTGAAATTTCAGAGGAACAATGGGAACTGGCTTGTACAGAAGCTCAAACCAAATCAATAAATGTACATCTTAAATTGATACATTTTAAATGGTTAATGCGGATGTATGTTACACTGGTGGAGTTAAATAGATATAACAAAAACATACCAGATACATGCACAAAATGTATGGAAAGTAAAGGAACCCTATTTCATTGTTTATGGGAATGTAGAAAAATTAGAATGTTTTGGGAAGAGGTGAGGGTAACAATTGAAAAAATAATTTCAAAACAAATCATATTGAATCCTAAATTGTTTTTGCTGGGTCTGTATCCAGAAAAGCATAGCTTTAATAAGAGTGAAAGAGCATTCATAGACCTCAGTTTGCTTAACGCCAAAAAATGAATTGCACTACTGTGGAAAAAGACTCATCGACCAGATGTGACTCAGTGGTTAAGACAGATGTTAACAAACCTTCCACTAGAAAGAATAACATACATACTGAAATCAAAGGAAATTGTGTTTGAGAATATATGGAGACCTTTCATTAATTATGTAAAGAATTTAAACATAACTTTTGAAGAAGAAGGTGAATGATGTGTGTGGACCTTGTAAATTCCAAACTGGTGAATGTATAATATGTATACTTATGTATTGGATTGCCTAGACTAAACAGAGGAGCATTGTTGAAGACCTGCCTTTGTTAGTGGTTGGTGGTGTTTTTAGTACAATTTTTATTTTTTATTTATTTTTTTTTAAGTTACTTTAGTGTTAGTGTTTGATTATTTGTGTTATGTTTGTAAAAAAAGTTCAATAAAAAATATTGTGGAAAAAAAATATCTATCCATATTAATAAAATGAGTAATGCATCAGATCAAATTTCAGTAACTGTAACGCATTACTGAATTTTTAAACAGTAATTTCATTACGCAGTATGTTACTGCAAAAGTAGTGGCATTACAGTAGCGTGTTACTTTGTAATGCGTTACTCCCAGCGCTGGTAAATGGTTTCTTTCCAATTGCAGTTCGCTCTCAGTTCCCAATTGAGGGTGTAGAGTTCATTATGGGGAATGACTTAGCTGGTGGTAAGGTCTATTGTGTGCCTGAAGTAGTTGATTCTCCTTTTCTTCAGCTAGTGCCTGATGACTTGGCTCAACATCCTCCAGACATTTTTCCTGTCTTTGTTTTGACCTGAGCTCAGTCCCGCAAGCAGGAGTCACAAGAGGTTGATTTATCTGACTCCCTGTTTGTTTCTGCTTTGTGTGGTGCCCCCTGTTGGCGATGCAGTGGATGACCCCGTAGAGCCTAAAAGAGTAACTGGTGGTGAGATACCTCACGATTTATCTTTGCCATTGACTCGTGAGGCTTTCATCAATGCCCAGAGAAGTGACCCGTCCTTGGTAAAATGTTTTGCAGCAGTAAACAGTAGTGACTTTGCTGGAAAGCAGTCATTTATGGTTCAGAATGGAAGTGGGTGTTACATCCAGGGGATGCAAGTGAGGAATGGAGCACAGTTTACCAAATTGTTTCTGTTAATGCTAGGAAGCATATTTTGGAGTTGGCCCATGATCTGGTCTGGTCATTTGAGTGTCACAAAAACATATGATTGGATCTTGAAACACTTCTTTTGGCCTGGTATGAAAAGAGCTGTAGCACGTTTTTATAAGACTTGTCATACCTGTCAGGTTGTTGGGAAACCTAATCAGGTAGTTCCTCCTGCTCCTCCGCATCCTATCGCTGCTGTTGAGGAACATTTTGAACATGTAATTGTTGATTGTGTGGGTCCATTGCCATGAACAAAAGCAGGTAACCAGTTTTTATTGACCATCATGTGCATCTCCACCCATTTCCCAGAGGCCATTCCCTTGAAAAGAGTCACTGCTCCAGCCATCACCAAAGTGCTAAGTTTTTTACTACTTTCAGGCTACCAAAAGTAGTGCAGACTGGCCAAGGGACAGATTTCCTTTCCAGAACATTTAGGCAGGTGTTGCAGTCCTGGGGTGTGTCTCACTCTATGTCAAATGCATACCATCCAGAGTCACAAGGTGCACTTGAGCGTTGGCATCAGACTCTAAAGTCATCCAAGTTTCTTTTGCTTAATCCTTTTCGGGTCGCGGGGGGGCTGGAGCCTATGTTGTAAAAATACTGTCATGATATCAGTAAGAATTGAGATGAAGGGCTTCCTTTAACACGCTTTGCCACTCATGATGCTAAGCAAGAGTCCCTGGGGTTTAGCCCATCTGAACTTGTGTTTGAACACAATGTACAATCATGTGAAAAAATTAGGACACCCCATTAGATATTCAGTTCTTTATTAAGAAATGTTCACATACTGATATTTAATCTTGTTTTTATTTATCTCTGGAAGAGAAGGTGATTTAATTGCAGGTAAATAACAAAAATAAACCTGGTTTTACTCATTAGACAAAAGCTATCAACAAAAATGTGTATTCTAACTGAGGAAAAAGTTAGGACACCCTACTGCCTAATAGCTAGTGTTACCGCCTTTGGCTGAAATAACTTAAGTGAGAAGCTTCTTGTAGCCATCTACCAGTCTGACATCAGTCTGAAAAAAGTTTGCTCCACTCCTCAACTCAGAATTCTTTAAGCTGTGAGATGTTTGAGGGTTTTCTTGCATGTACAGCCAATTTCAAGTCACCCCATAGCATCTCAGTAGGATTAAGATCTGGGCTTTGACTTGGCAATTCCAGGATAAATAATAAACAGGCTCTTTTTTCACTGAAGGCTATCTTTTTAGTCTTGTAGCGTCATCAGCTGGCTTGGAATTAAAATTCATCCTTTTTCCTTGAAGAGAAAGTCTTGGAATTCAGACCTTTGTCGTAAAGCCCCCTTTCCAAAACACACAAGAAAGCCAGAGCTTTGAAGCCACCTTCCATGGCTGAATTGACCTCCTTGCAAGGAAGTTTGGAGTTACCTTCCCTAAGTCAATATACCCAGAGGACTCACACTTCAACAGCTTTATGATTTGATAACAATCTGAGATTCTCCAGACTGCTTTCTCCCTTTTCATCCAAAACTGTGAAAGTCCAACAGTGTTCCCAAATGGACAAGTGGAGTATTATGATCAATCTCAACTCAACCAGGATCTCACAGAAAATTAACTTTTATCTTGAAGATTCTTATTTTTCAGGAGACACCTCTCAGAACACTGGAAGTTTTGGCTGGACCCTGTGATGGACAATTATGGTTTGAAATGCTTTTATTGATATGATTTGATATGTTTCTTTATCTTTACAAAAAAATAATTTTGCATGTTCACTATAAAAAATATTACACATTGTTTTGTTCCTTCCTTAAGTAGAATATCTTAGTCACTAAAGTGTTAAAGAATTTGTTCTTTAATAGACAGCATATATGTTTCAAGATAATTTCTACTCTTTATATCAAATACCATGCATCCTTCTCTCTATGAAGCTTACATTCCAAAAACTGTGAACTGACCAATCAGGTTTCAGTCCTTCCTTTGTACCCTTTTCAGTCCCTGGCTCAAACAAAGGAACTCAGTGCAACTGGTCAAAAGTTTACGCTATTGGGCAGATCCAGTCCTAATCTTTGAGTATAATTGGTCAGGCTCAGTTGTCATTCACAATCAGTGGGTTGTTCTGCCCACCAAGTCGGAAAATTGTCCCTTTTATTAGGACAGTCTTGAGAAAAGTCAGGGAGAGTCATGTTCTGACCTCTGTTTTCTAAGCCCAGGCCCAGAGCGTGAGCTGTGTTCCTTTTGTAATTTTTTTTTCAAACTTTCCTTTAAAGTTCACATTTTTACTATTTTACACCTTTTTTCTTAAATTACCATGTTAAGAAGATTTTGTTTTAATTCTCACCAAGCTTAAGTCAACTTTGTTCTGATCACTACACACTGAAAGAATCAGACTTTGTGGTCTGTTTTTTTTTTTTTTTTAATTTATCAAGTTTGTTGTTCTGATCGGACTTTGAATAAAAAAAAAATATTATTTGAATTTGACAACATGACCAGACGTCAAATTCCTTTTTCTGTGTATAAACTGAGACAACGACCGGTGTGACCAGCATCCAGCTTCTACAGTTGTGACCCAAAGAAGCAGTGGCCGGAACCACACCGTTTCTCTCAGCTTCACCAACGAACCTCCATCTGGACCAAGGTTGGTACCTAAAAGGCCTGCTGCCACCATCAGGCACTATCTTTTGACTTCATCTGCTGTGCTTAAAATCTGTTCTCCAAATTAAATCTAATCCTCCAGCATATTCCTTTTATAAGCTCTATGAACCCAGCATCTTCACACTCCTTTCAGAACTTCAAATACATTAAGCTTTTCATTAATCTCCGTTCCTTTTCAGAGTAACACAAATTCTCCTTTTAATAAACTAGCCCATCATTTTCTTCATAAAACTGTGTCCAATTTTCCTAACCATTCTGTTTTATAGCTATTTTATGTTTATGTTTTGTTTTTTTTTCATTTTCCAATACAGTGCCAATTTAAGCTATGTTTTTCTTTGGGTTCCACAAATGTTTGTTAATACGCTTTATGCTCAGTAATCCATTAACAGTTTAATATGCTCATGCTACATGCTGAATTCACTGTCTTAAAGTCATCTGAATGTGTTCATCTATCCTGAAATTTCTTAATAAACTGTTAAAAAGGCATATTGGAGTTAATTACTAATTACTAATTTCATACCCATCTTCTTGATTAAAAGCAGAAAAAACTAACAGGTTTTGGAGACTGATTCATTGCTGGTACAAATATTGAATTATTAATAAAATTGTCCATTCTTTCTGGACCGGTGCCTCAACGAGTTTACATGTGCTGGTAATGAAGAGAAATCTTCATTCCCCCTTACATATATATTTAAATAATCTTTGTGCCCACATAACCGCTACAGTCATCTTTTTATGAGGCATCCTTACTATGAGCTTTTATTTTCCCTGTATTTGGTCGTCCGTCCTGTCTGCTGACTCAGACTTCTTTCTGCTGACCTCGACTCCCTCTCCTCCTCATTTGCCTAAAACAGAAGTAGTGATGCAAATGGTATCGCTGCCAAGCACCGGGCTAGGTGACATTCATGTTTTTATACACCCGAGGCCACAAGTCAAGCTCTCCTGAACTGCTGGAGCATCAGTGTGAACACGGATTAGCTCGTGTCTCCCTGCTTGTATATTCAGGCTGTATTTCAGGGTGAGCACCTTACAGGAGAAATGCTCTTTAAAGTTTGCGGCACTACTTGGGTTCCATACTTTATGGCATTTGGCTGTTACTCTCGAGAAAACATTTTCTTTGTAAACCACAAATTTCACGATTTTTTTTTTTTTTTGAAGGATGGATGAATGAATGGGTGGATTCATAGATGGAGGGAAGGGTGTAAACAGGGGAAGCGGGAGGTGGTTTGGGAGCAGCAGATGGAGCAGCAGCAGGTGTCCTGTGGGGAGGGACTAAGGTTCCCATCGTCAGCGTTCCACTATGATGTTCCCTGACAGTATGGGAAATGGATGTGTGGGAGAATGTGCTCTCTTCCCATTAGCACATCTTCAGACAGCAGCGTCTCCTCTCCTGGCTCCCCCTCCATCTTCTGCTTCCATCACAATAAAAGGGCATAAAAACAGGTGGGGAAGGCATTTCTCGCTTTCAGAATTATCTTGTGGAGGATGGGTGAATGATCGAACTCATGATGTATCAGGAGGGTTGTGGGCTTTGTCAGCACTTGTCCCTTTTGTCATCTGATCACACCAGGGTACAGTAAGTGGCAGGTGTGTAAAGTGATTTTTTTCCCCTTTTAACTGGGTTTTTGAGTCTTACAAAGGTGCATTTGATCCGTATTTTTAATTTGGTCACCATGCAAAAGAAAATCTCCTGCCTGGATAATCCAAGACTGATGAGGGTGTCCCTATCTGCCGGTCTGTGTCGCAGTGAAAATGTGGCGTCTGGAAAGCTGGTCTTACCATGGAGCGTGTCATGACTGATACAATAATTCAGCCCACATGCGAGATGCAACAACAAAAAAGACAAACAATAATACACGTTTGAGTTTACTTTATTAAATAGCAAAAGCTCTCGCACTGCTACTGAAACAGTCACTCGCCAGAGGAAGGAGCCTGTGGAGAGAAGACAAGAGCAGTGAGAGGAGGAATGGAGTAAGGCGGAAAATGGGCTAGCCAAATTACCACTTATGTGGGCTTCAAGGGAGCACCGGCAGGACTCCAGCGGGGAATAAACAAACCAGCAGGGTGGTGGAATGAGATGATGGAGCCTGACCGGGTGGAGGTTACTGTAGGCGATGGTGAAGTGGCAGGAGAGCGTGCGCAGTCCTGGTGACACACCCGCACAATGGCAGCAACCTGAACAGAGGAGAAAAGGCACACAGGTTAATCATTTCTTACACCTGTGTGAATGACTTGCTGTCTTTATGGCAGTATACCCAGACAAGCCAGCGCTGAATCACTGACGGATGCTTCCTTAAGTACGCTGGCTGATGAGAGGGCACAGGTATGTCCTCTCACTCAGGTGTGATGATGAGCTGAGGAGAGATGAACAGGACGGAGAGGGCGCGCTCTCGCTGCCCATGACAGGGCCTCCCCTTCTAGGAGCGCCTCCTGGCAGTCCATATTGTTTGTTGGGATGGGCACGATGATAGGGCCGGAACATTTTCTTGTCCAGGATTTGGGATGAGGGAACCCAGGACCATTCCTCTGGGACGTAGCTGTCCCAATTGACCAAATACTGGAGACCCCAGCCTCGACGGCGAACATACAGGATCCGGTGGACCATGTGGGCAAGGTGACCGTCGATAATCCGGGGAGGAGGAGGCGGCTTCGGGTGGGGGGGGGGGCAGAGGGGGCTGACCGAGAGGGGCTTAATATGGGAAACATGAAAGGCCGGGTTCACCCGCAGGGCTTGTGGAAGTTTGAGCCGAACTGAGGTATCATTGACAATTCTGGAGATTGGAAAAGGCTCAAGGAAGTGAGGAGACAGTTTCTTTGATGTCGTCTTCAGTGGAACCTGACTGGCCACCAACCAGACCTGCTGCCCCATGGTGTACTTGGGGGCAGGCACCTGTCACTTGTCAGCCAAGGCCCGGTTGCGCTCGACAGAGCGGGCGAGAGCGGCGCGCGTGGATTTCCATACATGCCTGCAGCAGCGAGCATGAGCCCCCATGCTTAGGGCGCATGCGCAGGCAGCGACCGGCAGCTGGTGAAAAAAGTCCGTCATCTGCATGTCTGCTTTTACGCACTTTAATATGTTTTAACAAAATTCTCTGTGTTGTTTTTGTCCTGGAATGTTTGTGGACTGTATAACGAAGAGCTCCCTGGTCCCATCAATATGGATTTCCTCCCCATTTTTGCACTGCTGCTTCTTTCCCACCGGCTCTGTGTCTCTGAGGTAAGCGCGATCGTGATCATGCCGGGGAGAATACAATATTCCAGGGACATGTTACTGCATTTAAACACGGATAATGCAGCGTCTGTGTTTGAGTCTATGCCGCAACTGCCGGACTTTATTTTAAGAGGTGTTCATGGACACAGTGATGAAAAGAGAGACAAGAGCAGGAAACGCGGAAAGCGTGGAGGCGTGAAATTAGGCCTGAGAAGGCATCAGTTTAACAGCATTCCTCTTCCTTCCATGATTTTGGGGAACGTACAATCTCTGAGGAACAAAGTAGATGAAATTCAAGGGAATGTACGCTACCAGAAGGACTTCAAGAACTGCTGTGTCATGGCTTACACGGAGACGTGGCTTACTGCGCATGACCGGGATGCGGACTTGTGGATTGATGGCTTTGGAGCCCCACTTCGCTCGGATTGGCAGGAAGAGGTAACGGGGAAACGTCAGGGGGCGGCGTATATTTATATATTACTAAACAGTACTGCACATCTGTCACGGTCAGAGAGCACATCTGTACACCCGATGTGGAGCTTCTGTCCATATTGCTACGCCCCTTTTATCTGTCTCGCGAGTTCCCCCAACTTTTCATCACGACTGTGTACATTCACCCGAGGGCAGACGCTGACTCCGCCTCCAGCACCGTCTTTGATGTGCTCCAGCGGCTGCAGTCAATACCCCCAGAGGCGCCAAACTTTATTCTTGGGGATTTTAACCATGTTTCTTTAAAGAAGACACTTAAAAATTTTTATCAGTATGTCTCCTGCCCAACCAGGCGAAAAAAGACATTGGACCTGTGCTATGGATCCATTGAGAGGGCCTATAAATCACTCCCCCTTCCTCCTTTAGGATCCTCAGATCACAACTGTGTACATTTGCTGCCCACATATAAAACTGCTCTCAGAAGAGGCAAGGTGAAGACCAGAGACATAGAGGTGTGGACAGAGGATTCAGTGCACTGCCTCCAGGAATGCTTTAACTGTACGGATTGGGAGGTTTTCACACTGTCCTGCGGGGATGATTTGGACTCTTTGGTGGACGTCACATGCTCATACATGGCTTTCTGTAAAAATATGATCGTTCCACGTAAACGTGTCAAAATATATCCCAACAACAAGCTATGGGTTACAAAATCAGTTAAATCCTGCTTACAGAGGAAAGCACTTGCCTTTAAACAGGGGTCTGTTTCTGAGCTACAGGTTGCCACAAAAGAGCTGAAGTCCAACATTTTAAGAGCAAAACAGAATTATAAATCAGAATTGGAAAGTAAGATGGCAACAAAGAAACTTGGTTCAGCCTGGACCAATATGAAAACTATTGCAGGCCTTCAGAGCACAGAGCGCAGTAATCGTGTGTTTTTAGATGGTTTTAATTCAGACGCAGAGCTGGCTAATGCTCTTAATTGTTTTTATGGTCGTTTTGACTCCTTTGATTTTAGCACAGAAACCCAAGATTTGAAACAGAAACTCAAAGACAATTTGCACTTTAATATTGAAGTGCAGGATATTAAAATGGAGTTCTGTGCTGTAAAAGTGAACAAAAGTCAGGGCCCTGATAATATATGTGGGCGCTTGGTAAAGTCCTGTGCACATGAACTGAGTCCTGTATTTCATTACATTTTCAATAAGTCCTTACAGACACAACATGCGCCCAAGATCTGGAAAGATGCCGTGGTTGTTCCCATTCCAAAATCCAGCTGTCCTAAAACGGTAAACGACTTTAGACCAGTTGCTTTGACTTCAATTTTAATGAAAATTTTTGAAAAACTGGTCAGATTTGAGGTCCTAAAGTAGACTGAACATGCATTGGATCCTTTGCAGTTTGCCTATAGGCCTCACAGAGGAGTGGAGGATGCCACTGTCACTCTGTTTAACATGCTTTTTAAACATCTGGATTTTAATGGGACACATGCCAGGCTTTTATTTGTGGACTTTTCCTCCGTCTTTAATACAATCCAACCTCATATTTTAGTTGAAAGGCTCCTGCAACGATTTGATTTGAGCAATAATCTGGTGGGTTGGATTCTGGATTTCTTAACCAACAGGACGCAGAGAGTAAGGGTCAATGGTACATTGTCTGACCTAAAGTGCTCTTCTACTGGCTTTCCTCAGGGGTGTGTGTTGTCACCACTACTCTTCATCCTGTACACAAACATGTGTTGGCACAGACATGACAACAGACACATTATAAAGTATGCTGATGATTCAGTTATTGTCAGTCTCCTCCAGGATGGTGAGAGTGGCCACAGCCCAGTAGTTGATGATTTTGTTCACTGGTGTGAGGATTCCTACCTGCAGCTGAATACAACGAAAACTAAAGATATGATTATTGACTTTAGGAGGAAAACTCCCAGGCACAAAGTCACCGTACTAAAAGGTCAGACCACTGAATGTGTACAATCCTACAAATATCTTGGGACGATTATTGATAGTAATTTAAACTTTGAAGAGAACTGTGAAAGGGTGTGCAAAAAGGGTCAGCAACATTTGCATTGTTTGAGGAAACTTGCACGCTTCCAAATTGACCGAACCATAATGACAATGTTTTATCGGGCTTTTATTGAATCTGTTTTATCCTTTCTTTAGTGTCATGGTTTGGTCAGATAAAACTGAAACAGAGGAAATCCTTGGATCAGGTAGTTAGATGGTCCAGTCGTTTGCTTGGTGAGTCACAGCTGAGCCTGACATCCTTGTACACCAGACAGGTACAGAGGATTGCTACCTCCATTTTAAATGATGACTCCCACCCTTTGCACTGCAACTTTCAGCTTCTTCCCTCAAGACGGAGGTTTGCTGTCCCAAAAAGTAAAACCCAGCGCTACAAAAACAGCTTTGTTCCTGCTGCTGTCAAAGAGTTGAACAAGTTGTAACAATATATTGCACATAATTTTGGTACCTATTACTTAACTCCATTTTATATTTACTTATTTTTGTAGGATTTTATTTGGGTTCTAAATCTTTTATTGGGTTGTAGACCTTTGAGTTTTTAACCTCTTTGACTAGTCTTTAACTTTTTAATATGACCCTTCTCTCTTATCTCTGGTTTTTCTCTCATCTCTTTGTCTTTATATCCTGATTGATGGAGCCTTGAGTATTTTTATCATGTTTATAGTCAGCTTCATGTGTGCCTGTGTTTGTGTTTATGTTGAATGTAATTGTGGCTTGTAAATATGGATGTCACCAGACTGCAAAACAAATCTACCTACGGGTACAAATAAAGTAACCTGAACCTGAACCTGAAACTGAACCCCAAGGAGGGAACCGCAACCTCCCTCTCGGTCATGGGTAGAAGCAGAGGCGTGTAGCCTAATGATGCCTGAAATGGAGTGAGCCCCGTTGCCATGGAGATGGCCGAGTTCATAGAGTAGTCCACCCAGGTCAGGTGGGAGCTCCAAGAGGATGGGTGTTCGGCTACCACGCAACGCAGGGTGGCCTCCAAGGACTGGTTGGCGCACTCTGCCTGCCCGTTGCTCTGGGGGTGGTACCCAGAGGAGAGGCTCACCGTTGTTCCCAGGGTGCGGCAGAAGGCCCTCCAAACCTGTGATGTAAACTGCGGGCCCCGGTCAGATGCCATGTCAACAGGGATCCCATGGAGTTGAATCATGTGGTCAGTCAGTAGGATGGCTGTCTCCAAGGCCGAGGGGAGTTTGGGAAGTGCCACTAGGTGGACAGTCTTGGAGAAGCGGTCCACTATGGTCAGGATCACTGATTTTCCATGGGAGGGTGGAAGTCCAGCGACAAAGTCCACAGTGATGTGCGACCATGGGCGACTGGGGATGGGAAGGGGATGGAGAAGCCCAGCTGGGGCGGGGGGGGGGGATTCCGACTTGCCCCAGACACAGGTCTGACAGGCCCTCATGTACTCTTGCACATCCCGCTACAGCGTGGGCCACCAGAACACCCACCAAACCAGATCCGTCGTGTGGGTGATACCAGGATGACAGGTGAAGCGGCTGGTGTGACCCCACTGGATGACATCACTGCGGAGGGCAGCGGGGATGTACAGGAAGTTCCAGGGACACCCTGCTGGCATAGGCTCCCGAGACTGGGCCTGACAAACCCTCCGTTCGATATCCCACGTAAGGGTACCGAAGAAGCATGAAGGGGGAAGAATGGATTGGGGGTGGGAAGGGGACGCTACCTCCTCAGAATCAAACTGTCATGATAGTGTGCCCGGTTTGGTAATCCGAGAGCCAGGCCAGTAAGTGATGGTGAAATTAAACCGCTGGAAAAACAGAGCCCAGTGAGCCTGCCTGGAATTTAAGCCAGCGGGCCAACCGTAAATACTTGAGGATTTTGTTGTCGGTCCACACGACATTGGGGAGAATAGCCCCCTCTAACCAATGTCTCCATTCCTCCAGTGCCAATTTAATGGCGAGCAGCTCTTTGTTCCCCACATCGTAATTCCTCTTGGCCGGCATGAGCCGACGAGAGAAATACACGCACAGGTGGAGCTTCTGATTGGAGGATGCACGCTGTGAAAGGACAGCCCCCAGCCCAGAATCAGATGCATCCACCTCAAGGACAAACTGGAGCTGCGTGTCGACCTGAGCCAAGATAGGAGTGTTAATGAACAGGCCCTTTAATTTAGAAAAAGCCTGTTCAGCTGCCTCGGTCCACCGAAAGGGAACCTTAAAAGAGGTCAGCTGCGTCAAGGGCAGTGCTACTCCACTATAATTCCGGATGAACTGGCGATAAAAGTTCACAAACCCGGGGAAGCATTGAAGCTCCCTATGGGAGTGGGGTGTTGACCAATCTAGCACTGTCCTCACCTTGGCCAGGTTGGCAGTCAGTCTCCCTTCAGCCACTATGAAGCCCAAGAAGGTGGTAGATGCTGTGGAGAACTCACACTTCTCGGCCTTAACGTAGAGCTGGTTCTCCAAGAGCTGTTGTAAAACTGCTCTAACAAGGACCACATGTTCCTCTGGCAAGCGGGAGAAAATCAAAATGTCATCCAAATAGACAAACACAAATTGATAAAGCATATCATGGAGGACGTCGTTAATCAACTGTTGGAAGACAGCGGGGGCATTGGTGAGCCCAAACGCCATCACCAAATACTTAAACTGCACCAAGTCGGTTTTAAACGCTGTCTTCCACTCGTCCCCCTCACGAATGCGGATTAGGTGGTACGCGTTGCATAATTCTAATTTGGTAAAAATCCGTGAGTGCTGAAGGAGCTCGAACACGGAATCCATCAAGGGCAGAGGATATTTGTCCTTAACTGTAATAGCGTTGAGCTCGCAATGGTCGATACACGGGCGCAGCGAACCATCCTTCTTTCCGATGAAGAAGAACCCGGGCCAAAGATGGCCAAATAAGGTTGGTGTTCAGCGACTCCTTAACATATCTCTCCATTGCCTCCCTCTCCTGACCAGAAATTCTGTAGAGCCGGCTGGATAGCAGCTTCGCCCCCGGGATGAGGTCCACAGCACAGTCATAAGAGCGGTGAGGCGGCAGCGACAACGCTCTTGACTTGCTGAAAACCTCTCCCAAATCGTGGTATGCCCGGGGAACGAGGATGAGATCCAGCGGCTCGACCGGGGGGGGGGGGGGGGGGAGACAGGAAAAGACAGCACACATTCAGCCGAACAGAGACAATTGGCCAAAGAAAATGGGCTCCAGGAGGATATGTAATTACGCCCCCAGTTAATAATGGGGCTGTGCTTCTGGAGCCAGGGAAAACCTAGAATCATCGGGGAAGATGAAACTAGGAGAACTAGGAACATGAGTTCCTCCCGATGATTCCCAGAAAGGAGGATGGCGACCAGCACCGTGCGTTCGCCGACTATTGTAACCTCACGGCCCAATATGGTGATGATACATTGAGGATGAGGCAATTTATGTGTGGGAATATCTAGGTCCCGAACGAGCCGGACCGACACGAAATTGCCCTCTGCCCCTGAATCAACTAATGCCATTACCCTCCTCTTGACCCCGACAATTGCATGAGGGCCGGAATAGATAAATTACCGGGGGGATTTAATTTGGTCCCGCCTGGCAGACACCCCACGGTTACTGACGGGCTGTGTCTTTCTGGCCGCTGGGGGCATTCGTCCCAACTGTGCTTCAGAGAACCACAGTACATGCACGCACCGGTCCTCCTCCTTCACCAAAGCTCATCGTCGGTTAATTGAAACTGACTGAGGTCCATTGGCTTGGGAGGAGGACCAGCCCCCCCAGTGTCAGTCCCCGCAGCGGGCACCCGCTCAGCAGACGGGCAAGAGGAGGCCTTGCGCTCCTTTGCATGCTCACAATAATGGTTGTCTAACTCCACAGCCTGATCAATTAGACCATCGAGAGTGTTGGGCACAGCATAAATTGCCAGGTCGTCACGGAGGTGGGCATTTAACCCGTGGAGGAACGCACAACCTTGTTCCACCCCGAGTTTGCCGCTTCGACCCGAAACTCCACCGAGTATTCAGCCACAGACAGAGCACCCTGGTGGAGAGTCATAAGGCGGCTCATGATGTTCCCTTGACTCTCGGTGTGATCAAACGCGCAGAAAAAAGCGACCACAAATTGCTCAAACGTGTAGGATCACCCTTCCGGGCTGTCTGCTGTGGCAGCTTGGGCCAGAGTAAAGAACTGAATCTTAGCAACATCTCCCGGGTACTCCCCCCCGACCTGCTCCAAATACATCCATACCTGGTGAAGAAATTCCTTACATTTCCCCACCTCCCAAGCGTACAGGGCAGGTGTGGGAACGGAGGTGGTACGGCGCACTGGTGGTTAAACAATGTGAGCAGGTTGAGAAGGAGGAGCCGGAGGAGCCGTCCCGGCCAAATGCTGCGTGATGGTGTCCAATTGCCACATCATTGTTTACAGCTGCTGGGTCATCACCGTAATTTGTTGCTTGTTCACTTCTAAGCGATCCAGGGCTGATTGCCCTGCTGCTGCACCTGCTGAGCCGAGGTTTGG
This sequence comes from Pholidichthys leucotaenia, assembly GCA_020510985.1. Classification (NCBI taxonomy): domain Eukaryota; kingdom Metazoa; phylum Chordata; class Actinopteri; order Cichliformes; family Pholidichthyidae; genus Pholidichthys; species Pholidichthys leucotaenia. The sequence continues at coordinate 261,979,158 of CM035837.1, forward strand.
GCTGGCTCATTCTGTCATGACTGATAAAATAATTAAACCCACGTGCGAGATGCAGCAACAAAGGAGACAATCAAACAATAATACACGTTTGAGTTTACTTTATTAAATAGCAAAAGCTCTTGCACTGCTACTGAAACAGTCTCTCACCAGAGGAAGGAGCCTATGGAGAGAAGACGAGAGCGGTGAGAGGAGGAATGGAGTAAAGGGGAAAATGGGCTAGCCAAATTACCACTTACGTGGGCTCCAAGGGAGCACCGGCGGGACCCCAGTGGGGAATAGATGAACCAGCAGGGTGGTGGAATGAGATGATGGAGCCTGACCGGGTGGAGGTTACTGTAGGCGATGGTGAAGTGGCAGGAGAGTGCACACAGTCCTGGTGGCACACCCGCACGATGGCAGCAACCTGAACAGAGGAGAAAAAGCACACAGGTTAATAATTTCTTACACCGGTGTGAATGACTTGCTGTCTTTATGGCAGTATACCCAGACAAGCCAGCGTTGAACCACTGAAGAATGCCTCCTTAAGTACGCTGGCTGATGAGAGGGCGTAGGTGTGTCCTCTCACTCAGGTGTGATGATGAGCTGAGGAGAGATGAACGGCGGGGGGGGGGGGGGGCTCTCGCTGCCCATGACAGAGAGGCTGAAAACGCTTCAAATGAGGATGGGAACTTTTGCTCTTAGGAACCTATAAACACCCTTGCTGAGCAGACTCCAGATGCACAAACCTGCTTACCATGGGGGAAAAAGGGCCTGATGAATTGAGTGTTGAGCAGCATGTTACTGGAGACAAACAAATAAGCAGCATGTGCCAGTGCTGGTAACAAGTGTCCCATGATGTGATGTGTTTATGTCTGTTTATATATTCTGTATTTGAGGTGGCATCCGTCTTTTATTAAACGTGAACTCTCTCAATTCATTTCAAAAAAGTCACCAGCAGCATGATTCATTCTGCCAAGGTGACAGCTTCTGAAATAGTTGTTTTCATTGTAATGTTGTAGTCTGGGATGGGCTTACTTTAAAGAAAACAAGGTAAATGACTGCATATTCTCTTACATGATTATTTAAGAGAAATATAGCCTCCACTTTCAGAATCATGTGGACCATAAATACAAAAACAGCAATACATGACACTGTTTGACTTACAGTGTGCTTCATTGTTGCTTCAGTAAAAATGATTTAGACTGGGCTTTGTAATTTTTTCAAGACATTTTCTGAGGCAATATGCAAACTGAATATATTTAACTTGAAAAACAGGCTTTATAGGATACTGCTATATAGAGAGATGCCAGTAAGTGAAGCATACACTCTCATGTTGTATGCATCTTTTTTGTAAAACTATGCATACATTTTTTTATATTATACTTGTCTTTCAAACTATCAGCAAATGGTAAATGATAGGGGTGGTACCTCCTGGCCACGTGGGCTCCCTCCAGTGGGCCGGGGAGCTGGCCTTCCCTGGGCTGGCTGCAGGGCTTGACATTAACACCCACTCAGCCGTCCTTGGCAGGTGTATTTCGGCTGTGGTGGGTAAGACAGCCACTCCCACCAGCTACTTTGGCGGGTTGTAGTTTTCTCAAATGACACCTAAATAATAAACCTATAGCAAAGTGAGACTACAAAACTACAACTGCCATAAGCACTATACAGTATGTGCACACACAGTGTATTCTCATTGGTCCACTGTCAGCCAGCTGCAGCCCTGGAGTCTGGCTTCGAAAATGGGCTCATTTTCTTCCCAGTCAAGAAACTGCAATGAACAGACAGCACTGTGATCACAGCACAGTGATCAGATCACGGGAACAACTGTCTCTGATCTCCTGTTGTCCCAGCGATGAAAATGGCCCGCGTTCTCCTCACATCAGCTCCTACCTCTGTGGTTAAATATGATTATTTTTAGAGCAAGAAGTTCCCATTTACTGTCCACAGTTGTGCAAATTTAAGTTTTCATTTGACAGAAATAAGTGATTAAACTTTATGTTGCAAATGAAGCTTCTTCTAAGGTGAACTTTTGTTTATCTGTCATAATCTATGTTGTCTGTGATACTGTATGTTGCTGTTCTGTTAGTGTCCTTCTACATCACAGGATAGACACACATGGTGCTCTTCTGGATAGGATTCCTGCCACTTTTGAATTATAATACACATCTGTCTGTTCGTCCAGATTTCACAAGAATTGTTACTCCTCCCAGGCAAATGCCCCAGTGCTCACCACACTCACAAGCAGTGATCCTCAGGTGAGTTGGCATCCAGACTGTGCTCAACATTAAGGTCAGGGTCAAAGGTCAGGAGAACTGAGCGCTGATATGATTTCACCAAAATGTTTATTCCTAACTAAAAGTATGTGGTCTACTTGGTTAAGGTTACGGTAATGCAGCTGTAGCCCTCCCCCTTAATTGTCACATGGCACCTACCACATTAAAAACACCACAGCCCATGGTTTGAGGTGGGATATTTATTGATCAGCAGTATGTTTCCAAACAACCACAGCCAAACTGTCACGATGGGAAGCACTGTGGGAGCACCGTGCTCACACTTTCAATTAGTTTGGATTATTTCTCTGTACTTTTCTCATCCCAGCTTTATATTTGAGTATTGGTTTTGTTATGTATCCTGGTTAAGTAGTTACTTAAAGAATAGATATCAGTTTGCATGTGTTAACAGCAAAAACTCAGAGTTACTGAAGGTCACCTGTGGAGTCCCACAGGGTTCAGTTTTGGGACCATTATTATTCAATATGTATATAAATGATATATGTAAAGTTTCAGAAAAAATGGACTTAATATTGTTTGCTGATGACACTAATCTGCTATGCAGTGGAAACAATTTGGAACAACTTCTGGATACACTCGGAAAGGAATTAGGAAAGCTGAAACTGTGGTTTGATTCAAACAAATTAATGCTCAATTTAAGCAAGACAAAATTTATAGTCTTTAACAACCATCACAACTACCCAGTACCCAAACTCAGTGTAAATGGTGTAGAGATTGAAAGGGTATCCGAAACTAAATTCCTTGGAGTAATAATTGATAACAAACTGTGTTGGAAGCCACATATTAATTATATAAAAGGTAAAGTATCCAAATCAATTGCAATATTACACAGAGTGAAAAATTTGCTGAATCAACCCACACTATACACCTTGTACCATTCATTAATACTCCCATACATGACATATTGTAATGAAGTATGGGGAAATACATATAAAACAAACATATATCCACTCTTTATGCTTCAAAAGAGAGCTATTAGAATAATAAACAAAGCAGCTTACAGGGAACCAACAAACCCACTTTTTCTTAAACAAAAAACTCTCAAGTTGAAAGATCTGATTGACTTTAAAACCGCAATAATAATGTTCAAAGTGAAGAATCTATCACTGCCCGCAAATATCCAAAAGTTGTTCCAAACAAGGGAGAAACGATATCACTTCAGAGGAACATGTATATTTCAAAAGCCTACAGTGAGAACAACCACCAAGCAACACTGTATTTCAGTGCAAGGAGTCAGATTATGGAACGATTTTGGACCTGAATTAAAATCATGTGCAAAGCTTGGACAATTTAAACAAAAACTAAAGGAAGAAATACTCCAAACATATTTACAAGACGACATGTAAACTCACATAAGGATTGACATTTCCAGCCTGTGTTGTGTTGTAGCTTAGTTTTTTCTTTTTTTCTTTTTTTCTCTGTGACACTATGTCTTAGATTTGTTTTTGAATAGTAACCACTTAACTTAGACTAGCTCAGTTTTCTTTTTCTCTCAGTCACATTTTGTCTTAGCCTTGTTTTAAATTGTAATCGCTCTTGTCTTGTTTTCTCTTTTTTCTCCTTTGAATTCTTGGATGGAATATGGGTGGGCAATATAAGCTGCGGCCTCAGCCATCACCCATTTCGGATAACTCACGTGGAATTGTATAGTAGAAGGAGTCTTTGTCTAATTTGACCTTGTTGTTATATTATACAGTTTCTTTTAACCTGTAATGTACTATCCGAAATAAATAAAATTCATTCATTCATTCATTCATTCATTCATTCATGTGAGTTGCCATTTGGTTCTCTGTTTTTGGGAGTTCCTGTTTTTCTTAGTTTAATTGCTATAGTCCTGTTTATTCATACTATGTGTCCAGGGTTATTATAAGCTTCTTTATTATTACTATGTGTTTGTGTTCATTTTGTATTCCTAATTACTGTATATCTTCCTGGGTTTTGATATGAGTCTACCCTCGTCTTCACCCTCTCTTCTTTTTACTGGTGTGTGTTCATGAATATTTTATTATTAGTATCTCTTGTTTTGTATTTTCTATTGTCCTCACCTTGGTGGTCAGTGATTATTTTCTCCTTGTGCATTATTTAGCTTCAGTTCCATTCTTGTAATATTCCACATCCATTATTAGTTATTGTTTGCCATTGTTCCTCCTGTACTTTTATTTTGACAGCGCCCTGTGTTTACTTCCGCTTTGAGCTTAAGTTCGCGGGTTGTCACAGCTGTCATTTGTTGGTCTGAATATCCTCGCTCATTATTCACACCTGTCATCATTTGTTATTATTTCCTCCATGTCCTATTTAAGGGCCGCTGCACCACAGTTTGTTGCAGTATCCTTCTCAATGTTCAGACGTGTGTCCCATGTCTCATCCCACTTTGTATTGTAGCATGAGTCCCACGCTCTTTTCCAATTCATTCCAGCATTTCTGTATGCCTTAGCTGTTGGGCTGTTCATCCTCCGTATCCTGCCTTTGCCTCAGTTTGTAAGCTTTTGTTCCTTTGTTAAATTTTGTGTTTTAATTTAACTCCTGCAAACTCACAGCTCCAGCTGTGTCTTCAGCTGTGTCTTCGTTCCTGCCCTGAGGGGCATTTATGACAAACAAGGACAATGAGTGCTGCTAAATCAGAAAAAAATGATAATCATGTAGATAATGGGCTGCTCACAGAGATAGCAAAAAGACGTGGCAACCTAATAGTATTGAATGCAAAAGACGCAATAGACTTACACAATGGTCCCCTCCGGTATACAACTAGGAAAATACCGGTAGCTACGGAGGGTGACAATATGTATGGGTACATAATCATACCATGTAGGATAACTAAGTAGACGGTTATGCTGTTTCATTCCATCTAGCTACAATGCTCCGCACTGTGTGTGTTTATATATTTATATAGTTATTCCATCTAGCGACAATGCTCCACACTGTGTGTTTATATATTTACATATTTATTCCATCTAGCTACAATGCTCCGCACTGTGTTTATATATTTACATATTTATTCCATCTAGCTACAATGCTCCGCACTGTGTGTGTGTTTATATATTTACATATTTATTCCATCTAGCTACAATGCTCCGCACTGTGTTTATATATCTATATATTTATTCCATCTAGCTGCAATGCTCCGCACCGTGTGTCTATATATTTATGTTTATATGTACATATGTATACTCGCTGCTCTTGTTTTTTCTTGCCTTCTGATTGTTGCTCTGAGTGTTACTATCCCTGTGCTGTTGCAATCCAGGAATTTCCCCATTGTGGGACTAATAAAGGCTTATCTTATCTTATCTTATCTTATCTTATCTTATCTTATCTTATAAATGCTTAAAAAATAGAGAGTAAACAAAAATGCAACTCTTTACATTCTATGAACTGAACAAATGATCAACTACAAGTTTTTGAGTGTGTGTGAATATGCACTAAAAACTAACTGGCCCAGCATCAAAGTTCTGTAATGAATACCTCTGGAACACATCAGATCACAGCACAACCTGAGTAACATCGACTGGTTCTAGATAAGTGATAATGAGAAGGATTTGCTAAGTGTGCTGTTTTATTCTGCATTAGGTGCAGCCAGACAACTAAGTCACTGGCACCAATTAGCTAACTGTGTAGTATTGGCCTACACACAGTCATGTGAAAAAAATAGGATACCCCATTAAATATTCAGTTCTTTATTAAGAAATGTTCACATATCTATGTCTAACCTTGTTTTGTTTTTATTTGCATTTTTAAACATTTATTTTAGCATTTTAAGTGGGAATGAATGTGGGGATGTCCTAAAAACGATGGGGGGGGGGGGTATCCTTATTTATTCCTCACTATTTGTTTAGAAATATATTTTACAGAAAATCTGAAAAAAAGTCTTCATTTTTAATTTTTTAGTTGTATTACATGAATCTCCCAGTATTTTAAACACTGATATTAAATATCCATATGTCCAAATATGTTAAAAAACACATAGGCTTATACAGGGTATCCTAATTTTTTCACATGACTGTAACAGTGCCAATCCCATCTTTAACCACAATTGGGTTGGCACCAGAAAGAGCTGATGGCATGCAGGAGAATAAGGTTAAAATCTGACATTTTAATCACCTTCACTAAATTAGAAAGTATTCAGTTCTTTGAAGACAATCTATACTATTGGTGTGCTGAAAGAAATAGAAATAATTATCCATCCATCTATCCATCCAGCCATCTTTTGATCAGAATTCTAAATCGCAGGGCCTGTAGTCTAAACACAGATGCTCAAACTTCCTCTTCCCAACCACAACTTCTACGTAGTTGATCTGGGTGGCGGGACCAAAGCATTTCCAGGGCCAGCAGAGACCTCCAGCACCTTCTGGGTTTGGGGCAGGGTCTTCTCCCATTAGAGCTTGCCTGGAAAACTTAATTTCTGCCGCTAGTAGACATTTTGGTCTGAACCAACCTTTTTAGCTTTCCTCAGATTATATTCATGAAAACACTGAGTATAACAAAAATAGTTTGTTAGCATTAGAGATCTCTACAAAATGATACTACTGCTGTTTTATGGTTGTCAGCAGAGGCAGACACAGATATGGGCGAGGTGGGCAGGTGCCCTGGGCTCCATTCTTTTGAGAGTGCCATGAGAATCAAAAGAATAAAAAAAAATAATGAAAGATTTATAATTACGTGTCATGTGTATTTGTGGCAAATGGGCGCCCTCTACAGGTGGGATGCTGGCACTCTCTGGCTGTGGCTGGCAGATTCCACTGATCCCACTCCAGTATTATATGGTCCATTTAAAGCACAGCAAAGGAAGAAAAAAAATGTTAAAAGTAGTGTGTGTTTTTTTTCCTTAAATTATGCAGTGGTTTGAACTTTAAAACAATGAGCCCTAAAACGGCAACATTTGGTTATCACAGCTTATGTTATGTAACATCATTTTTTTTTTCCCAATGTGTTGTAGTTGGCTTCAGTTTAGTGGCCACATGAATTACTTTGAGGGCTGTGCAGAGACCGTTTGAGAGGCAGGGGTGCACATTAATTAAAAAAAGGCACATGGAATGAGATTTGTTAAAAAAATATGTCAGCTTTATATGTTACTTAATTGGTATCTATTTTACTTTAATAACTATACACTCATGGACATATTTAATACCCCAGAGATTTTTGCAAATAATCAGCTCACACAGAGACCACGGTCTTCATCATTAACTATTTAAAGGTCAGTGACCAAAGTAAATAAATGGGCAGCTTCCATTGAAAAGGGATTATCTCTTTGATATAAAAACATTTTTGCAAAAATCTGAAAAAAGCTTTTCTCTCAACAAATAAATAATTAAAACTTCATTCAAATGAGTAAATCATTGCAATAAATAAATAAATAAATAAATAAAAAGGCCATTTGTCTAGTCAGCAAAATGAGCCCGAACCATCCCCTCTGTTAAACTGCCCCCTCCATCCCCACAAAGACGGCAAGGATAGTTTATACAGGACAACATAGTACAGGTGCATCTCAATAAATTAAAATGTCATTGAAAAGTTGATTTATTTCAGTAATTCAATTAAAAAAATGAAACTCATATTTCCACCTTATTCCTGAGGGCATTGCTGTAGAAATGATTATGGGGGCAACTTCCGATTTCGGCTGAAGTAGTGTTAAATCAGTCAGCAAGAGTGGAGTAGTGGGGCATTTAAAATAACGCTTTTAAAGGTTTTCCAAATTCGTTTTATTGTATAGTCCACATGCGTGTTTTGCAGTCAAGTGGTAGCTAATTTCAGCACTTGTATTTTTTGTATTTTTGAATGTTTTTGTGTAGTTCTAGTAGTTGTTGCTGTTCGGGGTGAGGCTCCTCAAAAATAAGCACAGCTAAATCTGTGCCTTCAACAGCAATGTGTAGATCATGCACCGAGAACTAAAAAGGACTGTTCGTGTGATTGGTGGTACAGACACAGGACAGACACCAAGACAAGAGCACCAGGTATGTTTTCACTTGTATGAATGGCACAGATCTGACGTTTACATGTTATATATGTCACCAGATGCAAGTCTGCATGAAGTAAAATGAATTAAAAAAAATAGTAATAGTTTGCTTCCCAATGGTTAATGATTCAAGAAAGATGTCAATTTTTATTTTCTTTTTGGCATTCGGTGCACTGCATTGGAATGATATGGACTTGATCTTAGCAGCTTCAACATGCATTAATTTTTAAATTATCACAAAATATAGATCAATAAAATTTTGAACAATTGTCAAAAAATGTCTGTGCATGGTGAGTTAAATAACAAGCACTGAGCAAGCATGAGAGCAGCATGAGCATTTTAATTTTGATATTAAAACACCCAAGCACGGTGTTGTGGTTCTTTGTGGCTCTGACTAGATTCTACGTCTGCTCTGAGGTAAATTTGATAAGGTCCAACATCTTTTAACAAAATGCAGCCAGCTTTATTGTGGTGGAGACATTGATATATCTCAGAGCTTTTATTTGTTTGCAGCGTAAGCATTTTCTCAGTGGAGCTAACTAACGGCGCTACTGTCTGCAAAGCCACTTTTTAAGGTCATCTTCCCATCCCTCCATAGTTGTGGGAATTATTACCTCCGCCAAGGAGGTAATGTTTTTGCCGGGGTTTGTCTGTTTGTTTGTCTGTCTGTCTGTCTGTTGGTTAGCAAGATAACTCAAAAAGTTTTGGACGGATTTTGATGAAACTTTCAGGCATTGTTGGAAATGGTAGAAGGAAGAACGGATTAAATTTTGGTGGTGATCCGGATCACCGTCCACAAGAAAACCGCCATTACGGAAAATGCCATTTTCGTGAATAACTACTGAACCACTAATCCTATCATTGTCAATCCAATTGCTAGTCATATGTTTTCATGGTCAAGGAATCTGAAAACGTACACACAAACACTGTATGGGGGGAACTGTGGCCGCCATTACGGAAAATGCCATTTTCCTGAATAACTACTGAACCACTAATCCTATCATTGTCAATCCAATTGCTAATCATATGTTTTCATGGTCAAGGAATCTGAAAACGTACACACAAACACTGTATGGGGGGAACTGTGGCCGCCATTACGGAAAATGTCATTTTCGTGAATAACTACTGAACCACTAATCATATCATTGTCAATCAAATTGCTAGTCATATGTTTTCATGGTCAAGGAATCTGAAAACGTACACACAAACACTGTATGGGGGGAACTGTGGCGCTTGGCGGAGGTCTGCGCTCTCCGAGTGCTTTTCTAGTTATGATTGTATTACTTTTTTTGAGGTGCAAAAGGCCGTGTTCCCACATTTTTGCTTTTTAACAAGGAAAAGTGTCCCGTGTCACTGACAACTCCACGTTCTAAACTAGTACCTGAAGTTGTGCACATAATTCATGCAAGGCATCATGGGGCCTAGGAATAAGGTGGATATGCATTACACACAGAGTGATATATATTACAAGTGTTTATGTCTTTTAATGTTGATGGTTATGGCTTATAGTTTATGAAAACCCCAAATTCAGTTTCTCAAAAAATTAAAAGATTACGTATCCACCTCAAAAAGAGTAATATACCACTTCCCCTGACTATTGAGGGATGGGAAGATGACCTTAAAAAGTGGCCTCGCAGACAGTAGCTCCGTTAGCTCCACTGCTAAGAAGCTAATGTTCTACTATTCTAATATACTAGCTAATATTCTACTTGATAGATTAGAACACTATGTTGGACTTAATGGAACTTCGTTGCAGTGGTTTAGATCTTATTTATCTGATAGGTTCCAGTTTGTTCATGTAAATAATGAGTTTTCTTTCAACTCAAAGCTTAGTCATGGAGTTCCACAGGGATCTGTGCTAGGCCCTACTCTTTTTAGTTTATATATGCTTCCGTTAGGCAACATTATTAGAAAGCACTGTATACATTTTCATTGTTATGCAGATGACACACAATTATACCTGTCAATGAAGCCAGATGATAGTAATCAATTAGCCAAGTTAGAAGCCTGTCTTAAGGAAATCAAAGCTTGGATGACTTGTAATTTCCTGCTATTAAATTCAGATAAGACTGAAGTCATTCTTGTTGGTCCAAAAAACCTTAGAAATTCCTTTCCAAATCAAACTTTCAGTTTGGATGCAGTTACTCTTTCTCTTAATAGCTCTGTGAGGAACCTTGGAGTTATTTTTGATCAGGATTTGTCCTTCAATTTACATATTAAATTTGTTTCTAAGACTACCTTCTATCATTTGCGTAATATTGCCAAGATTAGGAGCATCTTGTCTCAGAGTGATGCTGAGAAGCTGATCCACGCTTTTGTTAGCTCGAGATTAGATTATTGTAATTCTTTATTATCAGGCTGTCCTAAAACATCTTTAAAAAGTCTTCAGCTGATCCAAAATGCTGCAGCAAGAGTTTTAACAGGTACTAGAAAGAGAGATCATATCTCTCCGGTTCTGGCCTCCCTTCATTGGCTTCCCATAGAGTTTAGAATTAAGTTTAAAATCCTTCTTCTTACTTACAAAGCTCTAAACAATCAGGATCCTTTTTATTTAAAAGATCTGATATTACTGTATTATCCTAACAGAGCACTACGCTCCCAAAATGCAGGATTACTTGTAATACCTAGAATCTCCAAAAGTACAATGGGAGGCAGAGCCTTCAGTTATCAAGCTCCTCTCCTGTGGAATCAGCTGCCAATCTGGATTCGGGAGTCAGACTCGATCTCTGTTTTTAAGAATAGGGCTAAAACCTACCTTTTTGATATAGCCTACAATTAGGGAGGGATCATGTGTTTCTGAACCCTCCCTTAGTTATGCTGCTAATAGGTTTAGTCAGCCGGGGGACCTCCAGTAATGCACTGGGCCTCACTCCTTTCCTCACTCTCTATGAAATATTTTTTTTTTGCTGGTCATTAACATTTGTTTGTTCTCTCCCATAGATTGAGTCCCCATCGTGCTGTTTGCTCTCTACATGTCTGTTCTTTTCTTCTTCTCTATCCCCTCACCCCCCAGCCAGTCGCAGCAGATGACTGCCCCTCCCTGAGCCTGGTTCTGCTGGAGGTTTCTTCCTGTTAAAAGGGAGTTTTTCCTCTCCACCGTCGCCAAGTGCTTGCTCACAGGGGATCGCCTGATTGCTGGGGTCTTTCTGCAACTGTGGGGGTTCTCCCCTACAGTTGATAGTGCTATGAGATGACTGTTGTTGTGAAATGGCGCTATATAAATAAAGTTGAATTGAATTGAATTGAATTAATGCTGTAAACAAATAAAAACTCTGAGATATATCAAAGTCTCCACCGCAATAAAGTGAGATGTATTTTGTTAAAAGATGTTGGACATAATCAGATTTACCTTAGAGCAGACGTAGAATCTAGTCAGAGCCACAGAGAACCACAACACCGTGTTTGGGTGTTTTAATGTCTAGGTGAAGCAGACAGCTGCAGCTGTTTGTTTTACCCTGAAATTAAAATGCTCATGGTGCTGTCATGCTTGCTCAATGTTTGTTATTTAACTCACTATGCACAGACATTTTTTGACAACTGTTCAAAATTTTATTGATCTATATTTTGTGATAATTTAAAAATTAATGCATGCTGAAGCTGCTAAATACAGTGGGGTAAAAAAGTATTTCGTCAGCCACCAATTGTGCAAGTTCTCCCACTTAAAAGATGAGAGAGGTCTCCAATTTTCATCATAGGTATACCTCAACTATGAGAGACAAAATAAGAAAAAAAAATCCAGAAAATCACATTGAAGTTTTTTTAATGAATTAATTGGTAAATTCCTCTGTAAAATAAGTATTTGGTCAATAACAAAAGTTCATCTCAATACTTTGTTATATACCCTTTGTTGGCAATGACAGAGGTCAAACGTTTTCTTTAAGTCTTCACAAGGTTTTCACACACTGTTGCTGGTATTTTGGCCCATTCCTCCATGCAGATCTCCTCTAGAGCAGTGATGTTTTCGGGCTGTCGCTGGGCAACACAGACTTTCAACTCCCTCCAAAGATTTTCTATGGGGCTGAGATCTGGAGACTGGCTAGGCCACTCCAGGACCTTGAAATGCTTCTTACAAAGCCACTCCTTCGTTGCCCGGGCGGTGTATTTGGGATCATTGTCATGCTGAAAGACCCAGCCACGTTTCATCTTCAATGCCCTTGCTGATGGAAGGAGGTTTTCACTCAAAATCTCACGATACATGGCCCCATTCATTCTTTCCTTTACACGGATCAGTCGTCCTGGTCCCTTTGCAGAAAAACAGCCCCAAAGTATGATGTTTCTACTCCCATGCTTCACAGTAGGTATGGTGTTCTTTCTCCTCCAAACACGACAAGTTGAGTTTTTACCAAAAAGTTCTATTTTGGTTTCATCTGACCATATGACATTCTCCCAATTCTCTTCTGGATCACCCAAATGCTCTCTAGCAAACTTCAGATGGGCCTGGACATGTACTGGCTTAAGCAGGGGGACACGTCTGGCACCGCAGGATTTGAGTCCCTGGCGGCGTAGTGTGTTTCTGATGTAGCCTTTGTTACTTTGGTCCCAGCTCTCTGCAGGTCATTCACTAGGTCCCCCCATGTGGTTCTGGGATTTTTGCTCACCGTTCTCGTTCTCTGCTGCACTATGTACAGCAGCTCAACCAGATTCATGTCAATCATCACTGTTTTCTTTTTGCATTACCGACTGCACTGTGTGGTACTCCATAATATGTGCTGCTCGCTAATATATTTAAAAACTGCTTTAACTAGTGTTACTCATTCTTATTCTACACTTTATTGCATGTATAGTTTTTTATTTCTTTTTTTATCATGTTTAATGTTGCAGCATTGCACCGAGACAAATTCCTAGTTTGTGTACTACATGAACAATGGCAATAAATCTGATTCTGATTCTGATAATTTTGACCCCACGGGGTGAGAGCTTGCGTGGAGCCCCAGATCGAGGGAGATTATCAGTGGTCTTGTATGTCTTCCATTTTCTAATAATTGCTTCCACAGTTGATTTATTCACACCAAGCTGCTTACCTATTGCAGATTCAGTCTTCCCAGCCTGGTGCAGGTCTACAATTTTGTTTCTGGTGTCCTTTGACAGCTCTTTGGTCTTGGCCATAGTGGAGTTTGGAGTCTGACTGTTTGAGGTTGTGGACAGGTGTCTTTTATACTTATAACGAGTTCAAACAGGTGCCATTAATACAGGTAACGAGTGGAGGACAGAGGAGCCTCTTAAAGAAGTTGTTACAGGTCTGTGAGAGCCAGAAATCTTGCTTGTTTGTAGGTGACCAAATACTTATTTTACTGAGGAATTTACCAATTAATTCATTAAAAATCCTTCAATGTGATTTTTTGGATTTTATTTTCTCATTTTGTCTCTCATAGTTGAGGTATACCTATGATGAAAATTGGAGACCTCTCTCATCTTTTAAGTGGGAGAACTTGCACAATTGGTGGCTGACTAAATACTTTTTTGCCCCACTGTATCAAGTTCATATTGCTCCAAGGCAGTGCAACAAATACAACAAATTTTACTTTTTTTTAAAAAAAATTGAATTACTGAAATAAATCAAATTTTTGATGACATTCTAATTTATTGAGATGTACCTATCAGTGAGGATAGGTGCAAATGTACAAGAAAATCATGAAAATATGAGACAAAAGGTGAAACATGGCAAAAGTAAATTAAAAAAAAGTTATAAACTTGGCAGGAAAAAGCTACAAGAAAAACCTCACTAATTGTTGAGAAAATTGAACATTTAGACATTTAAGAGAGAAATAAAAAGTAAAAAAAAATGTTTAAATAATGTGTGTGTGTGGGGGGGGGGGGGAGTCCATCCGGGACATCATACAAGCCAAGACCACCCCTGGTTGTCAGCGCATAATATACTGTATATCCTGGAATATGGAAGATCTGATGACCAACAATGCCACAACTCTCCTGTATTTCCTTCTGTTTGTGTTCCTCTTACTCTTCAAGTCCCCGCATTTTCACTCAAATATTCCCATATTTGTATTCATATCTCATGCTATATTCATGAGATATTACTGAACCAAAGCATGAGACTCAAATAAATGGATGATTTATTCAATATTTGACAGGAGCAGAAGCCATTAATGAAATTACTGTTATAACTGATGAATGACTATCTTTCTTTAATGAAATTATGAGGTGAAAAGCTAAAGAGTTATTTTAGGAGAGGAGGATAAGGTGCTTTTGTGGTAATACCCCTTTTTTTATCGGAAAAAGATAATAGGCATGCTCTAATTGGAGTGCTGATGAGGACACTACAATAGGTCCTCCCTAGAGAAGGGATTTCTGGGGTCTATCGTTTAAAGATAGGCCTGCCATTTCACACAGCTTTTAATTGAAATTGTCTAAAAAAAAGCAGAAAAAAAACTTAATAGCTTTTGCCTGAGCATTCAACCAATCAGAGAGATAGTGGCACCCATTGACTTGGGTAATTATTTCACTGTTTAAATCTTGTGTGCAGTAAGCAATTGTACTTGTTCTTCAGTAAAGACCCACTGCTAAAGAGAGGAATATGCCATGTTTGAAGGCTTCAGGCAGAAGGCTGTGGCAGGTGAAATTGTTTGTAATGAATGCTAATTTGTGCTGGTATTTTTGGCTGATTTGATTGGAGAGTCTCCACCAAGCTGGGACCACAGAGCAGAATAATTTGCACAGTGAGGCTACTGTAGCTCTCCTTTGTCGGGGTTTCATGAAGATGGATGACAGTGATCCGTGTCTGGATTTGTAATTTAATCATAGGTCTTCTCTGGCAGGAGGAGTACAGTACCACCATTATGAAGATATTAATGTATGCAGATTATTGGCTGGATGTCAGGTGCTGGTTGCCTTGAAGCCATCAGGGATTCACAGCTGAAGAATTGTCAAAATGCTCCCCTTTAGGAGCTACCATTGATAGGTAAAGTTGAACTGAGTGTTTGCACGCCAAACTGTATACTTTATATTCACACGAATGAAAAGAGTAAAGGAATAGACCATTTAGGTCTTGTTAATTTAATTTAAATTCATAGGTAAGGCCACATCTAAGTTTTATTTTGAAAAACCTAAAACAAGTAAGGTTTCATCATTGTACGTATCTTCCATAATGAGAAATCAATACTGTTGACAAAATATTATAAGCAACACAGCCACAAGGTAAAAGCAGTTGAGCTGATGTGTTGCAGCAAATTCAGAAAGACAAATATGGATTAATAAATATGGATGATATAAAATGATCAGAGGCCCCACACAGGAAAACATTTGATTTATATTTGGTGGTTGTTGTCATCTACTTATTCTCATCTTTATGACGTTTTGATATTGATTGGCCCAAAAGTAAACACAAATAGAAACAGTTCAAGTGCAAAAGTGAAGCTTATTTACAACGTGTGAGTACGAAGATCTGGCAACCCTGTGGAGAGGAGAGAAGAGGAGAGGATGAGTGAGACTGAGTAGTAATGCTAACCAGCTGTGATATTGCAATGAGCAGAGATTTTCTTACAGGCAATGGTGACATGGAGAACGGTGACCATTTACTGTGGAGACTGCCAGCCATCTTTGGATAGGTGATGATCCAGCACAGTGAACTTGGTGTGATGACTAATGATGGTCAGACTGAGGCCTTATGAAACAATGAACAACTCTGAGACAATTGCTTAATGATCAACAGTGTCATGAAACATTTAATAAAGACTGCCATCTGCTGACTGAGTGGCAGAACTGCATCTGAGTGGAAGACCTGAAAAAATCTCAATACTTTTTTTGACCATTTGGCCATCTGAGGTCTATTCAAAATTGGATGGCAGAAACAACAGTACAAAGCAAACAAAAAAAAATAATTCCAATAGAACCCTCTCAAATTTCCTATGAGCTCTCAAGTCACGTGATGTGACCGACATAGCGAGGCCTCGCATGTTATGATCATGTGACTGTGGGTGTGCTGAAATGGCACTCAATGCACTACTCATGACACTTCCACTTTATATTGCTCAAATCAGTGTCGAGTGGGCGGTGTCGAGCATAACATCACTAGTGATGACTTCTTCTGCAGAAGTTGAGATGAATGCCCCGGTGCCGGGGGCTTTAACCTATTAACTGCCTATGCCGCTCCGTTGTGCCATCAGTCCCTAGTGGTCAAGGTTTTTTTCAAGAAAATATTCAGTTCAGATGTCAGAGATTTCCAAAGCTATAACTAGAAAGTGGTAAGAGATAATGGCTTAATGTCAATTCGAAAGATGCAGAATATGATCCAAAGTTTGAGATAGGAGTAAATTTATGCACCTAATTTGCATAATGCCATATCGACAGCCATATTGAATTACATAACTTTCAGTCAAAAGTAGACTTTTTATTGTAGTTGTGTGTAATTATTGTGCAAAACAGTTCAAACAAACATTCCTGAAAAACAAACAGATAAATGGCACCGGGAGTACAGGGAAAAACTGCAAGGATGCTCTATGGCACACAAGTGAGTACTAGACAGGAGAGGCATGTCCCAAGGCACAGGCAGGCGAAACTGCAGCGTGGGGGAACGAAAGAGAGCCCGGAAAAAAACTCCAGATGCACCTGGAAGGCAGGGACGAGGCAAATAGTACTCACGGGGTTGGAGCAGTCTGAATTAGTCCAAGTACAGTCCAGGGTGTAGAACAGAAACCAAAGCAGACGAGGAGACTAATGACATGCCGAGTGATGCGGTACCGAATAACAGGCAGGGCATCTAGTCAAGCATGCATCGAGCAGAACAGTATAAACAACAAACACAGAGAGTGCAAACTGACAAACAGTCAAACAATAATCTGGCAAATCACTAAGGCAGACACAGGGCTTAAATAATGCCATACAAAATGAGGAGAGTGATTGCCAGTGTGTGTAGTGAGAAGGAGTGCATGGGAAAGAGTGGACTGGACAAAGTGGAAACAGGTGTGTGTGTGAATGTCTGTGCGCATGTAAGTGGGAATGAATGTGTGTGTGTGTGTATGTGTGCAAGAATGAGGGCATGCATGTATGTGTGTGTGTGCATGCGTGAATTAACAGAGAAGGAACACAAACGATAATGGTAGACAGCTGGCATGACTGGCAGGGAGAGGGAGGCGTGGCTGTAAGCTGGCAGGGAGCCAAGACCCAGAGGCTCCTAAGGATCTGCCAGCAGCAAATAAGGAAACCAACTGAACAAGGGAAAATACAGCCACACGTCATGGAGCTGGATTGGAATCCAATCCAGTCCATGACACTTTGGACATATTTACACAAAGAATGGTTTTGCTTTTTGTCACCGTTTCTTGTTTTGGGCATTTTGTTATCTTATCTTCAAAGTATATGAACCAGAAAATCAGTACAATGTAAACAAACAAAGACATTCATCACTTACCGCTGGCCGGGCGGCTCGCTCGCGTTGTCCTTTTGTGGCATCCTAGTTGTTATTTTCTCTTCTGTCGGCCATTTTATTTCTCCCCCTCACATCCAGAAACTGTTATGATTATTGCACCTCAATTTCGCTTTTATCCCATCGCTATTTCTCTTATATGACCGGCGTGATTGTTCTCTCCAGTCACATGGCGCTGGGGGCGATGGCAGGTGAACATCAACCAACTTCGCCCACCCTCTGTTATAACAAAATGTAGATATTTACCTTCATAAGCTAAATAATCTCTTTTTAGAATCATAGTTGGCAAATTTGGGAGCAAATGCCTCCTCTGTCTTGCGATAGCGATGGCGAAGGTGAACATCAACATTTGTTTACAAACTCTTCTTCTGTGGTGTCCAGAAGTGAGGTTTTAGGATGGCTCTATGCCCGCCATCAGTCCTCCAAGGCAAGAGCAGTAAGTTATACGTGTCTGCCACCTTGTGAGGTTGAATTCTTAGTACAACTGGGGAGTTTTTGGCCATGTCACATGACAGGCACAGCACTGCGCCATAGGCAGTGGAGGCGCTATCTGTTTATGCAATCAAGGATGTCAAAGGGTTAATAGTAAGAATAATTTTGTAAGTGCACTTACAGATAGTCATTGAGGTTCCAGTTCCACCAGAGAGAGAATCCACTCCACAAAGTGGAGGAATAATCCTGGAGAAATGGTTGAGAGAGAGGAGAAGGTTAAGGGGGAAATTAAGGTTACAGTGATCCCACGTAGGAGGAGGGCACAAGTGCTTTCATGAAGGCATGGGTTGAGTGCTTGAGCAGACCTGCAGTCTCAGAGGTCTGATATTCCTGTGAAGAGGAAGGGTCCATGGGAGCCTTTTAAGGATTGCTGAAACAGGCCACAGGTGTTGTAATCAAGGCAGGTGAGGCTGATTAGAGCAATCAATGGTGGAAGTGAGTGCACAAATCTGAAATACTACACTTTGATTTGGTTTACTTAACTGAAATCATATGTTGACTAGAAATTCAGTGTCAAATACCTAATTTTTTTGTTGAATCACTGGTGACAGAAGCTGTTTGAACTGAGCAGAAAGAAGAACTTAAATTTTAAGTGTGAGAAAGTGCATCAAGATAGGGTCACAAAAACTGCATGCTTACGAGGGCTGCTCAATAAAGATTTCCCCTGACCCACTTTCAGTTCTTGTAGAAGGCTGAAATTGAACATGAATAATTAAACATGTCTCTCTAGGTCACCTGTTAACTTGTAGCTCTGCGCTCCAAAGAGTTTATCTTTTACAGGTGCTAAGGTGTAGCCAGCTGAATACAGAGCGGTCAACTCAAGAGGGAGATGTCCGCTGAGATAAGAGACTAATTGGTAGGATGCCCCATCTTATGATGTAGTCAAGCACTGGTATCTCACAATTCAAATGTGGTCAGACATTGATAGAAAAGGCACCCATTCCCTGTGACCACAATGCTCCATTGACGAAGACACCATCCAGCAAGTAGAGGACACCATTTTGAAGGATCACCTCATAATCATTCGCCAATTAGCCCAAGGTGTCAGGATCAGTGTGGTGTCTGTGGAAAAAATAATCCATGACCATCCGCAAATGCAGAAGTTGTCTGCAGGATGGATTCCCCGGTTGTGCACATCTTTCCAAAAGCAGGAATGAGTCACATGCTCCAAGGCTTTTTCAGCCATGTTCCAAGAAATCAAGGGGGACTTCTTCAACAGATTAACCCTCAAGCGACCAAGCTATTTTACGGACTGAAATGACCAAGTGGGGTCATTTATGACCCCATTGTGCTCTGTACAGGGATCCTTATTATAAATGGCTGGTTGGAGGTTTATCATACCAAAACTACTCCCTGTATTTAAGACAGGTATTTTATAATGATCTAATGTAAAATGTGTTTGCTAATCATACTTTTATTGCAAGAAATAACCAAAACGCAGACTGTGAGAACAACATTACATTTATTTAGACAGTCCTTGTCAGTTCACTCTTGGAACATCATCATCATCATCATAGTTATTATCATCATAGTTACAATAATAGGTATCATCATCATCATCATCATCATAGTCATCATAGTCATCATATCATCATCACGATGATGATGATACCTATTATTGTAGTTACGATGATGATCATGATACCTATTATGGCATTTTGCGTAATGGCGGTTTTCTTGTGGACGGTGATCCGGATCACCACCAAAATCTAATCATCTGTAGGATACCCCATTTCTGACAATCTGTGAAAATTTCATGAAAATCCGTCCATAACTTTTTGAGTTGTCTTGCTAACAAAACAGACAAACAAACAGACAGACAAACAGACAAATCCAGACAAACAGACAAATGTAAATCTTGCTATCCTAGGTCTGTTAGCCATGGTTCACTGCAATACAATATAAAGTACTGATTAGAAGTGGAAACCGGAGTGGTGGCTCAGTTGGTAGAGCATCCGCCCCACACCCGGGAGGCAGGGGTTCAAATCCCGGCCGGGTCATACCAAAGGCCATATAAAAATGGTGCTTTCTGCCTTCTAGCGTGGTGCTCCGCATAATGGAATGGGGAAAGTAAAGTTACACACAGAGCTACCAGAGGACTGACCCCCCGCTGTAGCTTTCACTACTTACAGTAGCTGTGTGGCCTAGGGTCAGAGAAACGGAGATAGGCGCCGCCCATATACACCTTCAGGTGTGAAGGGATTAACTAACTAACTATTGGAAGTGGAACATTTGAATAAAATTTATAAAACCAATGTTTAAAAACCAGTGCTTCTCTTCGGGGTCATAAATGACCCCACAAGAGTTTGCGATGTCTACGCCACACCAATTGGTTGATCCCTGCAAAAAACTATGAAAGTGTGTAGGATTAGTAGACTGACAAATTCATGCTAGGAAAGAAAATTTGGATAAAAAATAAAGAGACGGCACATTAAATTATATGGCTGGGGTCGTAAATGACCCCACTCGGTCACTTGAGGGTTAATCCTGCAGGATGAAACATGGGTCAATCACTATGATCCAGAGACTAAAGCCCAGTTGAAGCAATGGAAGCATTATGACTCACCACCTCTGAAGAAGGCACACACCCAACCCTCAGTGAGCAAGGTCACACTCACAGTCATTTCGGACAAGCATGGAGTATTGATGATGGATTTCTTGGCAAAGGATACTACAATTACCAGGACTTACTAATCTTCACTACTGCAGAAATTGCAGAAGGCCATCAAAACTGAGAGGCGTGCCATGCTGAACAAAGGTCTTCGCATCCTGCAAGACAACTCCACAGTTCACATCTTGCATGTTGCCCAGACAAAGCAGAGTCCTGTTGCTATGAGATCCTTCCTCATCCCCCTTAATCTCCCAACCATCTGACTTCCACCTCTTTCCAACCATGAAATAATTTTTGAAAGCCAAGCACTTCCAAAACCATGACGAGCTGATTTCTGAGGTCAAGTCGTAGCTTCTGACGGTACCTGCAGACCTCTACAGGCAAGGTCTCCACAGCTGCATAAAGCAATAGGAAAAGTGTGTGACCCTTGGTGGCACCTACAGTATGTAGAGAAAGACTAATGACTGTGCCAAGTTTGCTTCCTCTCAGTCCATGGGAAATGAGTCAGGGGAAGTCTTTAATGAACAGCCCTTGCAAGGTTTGATGAATTGCTGAGGATATATTTCACCAGCCACTACAATATTAAGTTATGTTCCCAATTATGTACCTGGCAAGTTAAGTTGACCGAAATTCATGAAGTCAATGACTTTAATCTGTCAGCAGCCTTCAGACAAACTGAATGTGCCAGCATTTAGATTTCAAAATAAGGGAGGTTTTTCTTGGTGGCGAGGAGATTTCTAAAAAAAAAAAACAAAAAACCCCAAACTATAAATATATATAAATATTAAAACAGAAATAACGGCATCCTTGGTCATTTAAGTTAATTTAAATCATTAAATACAATTTTATTAATATTTTTTTTCTTTGTAATGAGAGTTAAATTATTGTTCTGTTCTGACTGCAAAGTTATGGTCAAAAATATAAATTGTTAAAAGGAAAAAGTAAAAAACAAAATACCACAGTCTGTTTCAAATTATTTTAAAAAACGGTAATTTTATTTTAAAAAACTTAAGCTATAAAATGATCCACAAATTTATAATAAAGTTTCAAATGTATATGAAAAGTCAATTTTACAAGAGGAAATTACAAATTTGAAGAAAATGGTTTCACATTTAGATAAATTTACAGAGAAAAGTAGAAAACTATAAGAAAATTGTTATAAATTTTGGAGAAAAACCTCAAACCTTCAAGACTGAAGTCATTACTCAAGTTTTAAGTGGGTGCTCTTTGTATCCTTAACTAGAAATTTTTGGTTGTCTCTATTAATTTACATGGCACTTGATATTTTCTGACCTGTTTGTATACCACCATAGACAGAGAGAGAAGCTGAATTAGACAGAGCTCAGAGAGGGCAAGATGAGACAGAAGAGAGGAGCCAAGGAGAGGAAAGTGTTTAGGCAGAGGGTCCAGGAGAGGTGAGAGCAGAGGAAGGAGAGAAGGATGACACCAGTAAAAAGTCCAAACACAGGATGTCTGGGTGGGACCCCAACTGGCCCAATATTCCAACATTCAAGCCTTGGTTGTAGAATACTTCAAACTGTAAGTTCCACATGCACGGCAGTGGCTCAGGAGGTAGAGCGGGTCGTCCAATAACTGGATGGTTGGCGGTTTGAATCCCACTCTCCCCAGATGTCCTGCCATTGTGTCCCTGGGCAAGACACTTTACCCACCTTGCCTCCAGTGTCCATAACACTGGGAATGTGCATAAATGTTCAGTGGTGGCCAGAGAGGCTGTTGGCCCGGATTGGCTGCCACATTTCCATCAGCCTGCCCCAGGGCAGCTGTGGCTGCAGTAGTAGCTTGCCACTACCATTGTCTGTCTGGAGTGAATGAATAATGTATCTGTAAAAAGCGTCTTTGAGTGTCTATGATAAAGCGCTATATAAATCTGATGCATTATTATATGCAAAGTTACTGTGCAAAATTAAAAAAAAGAAACAAATAGTAGAAATTAACATATTCATACATATGTCCCCCCCCCCCCAGAAAAATATGTTACCACCGCGCCAAGGTCTTTAAGCCAGAGGAAACACTGCCTTGTATTTTCTCTAACATTCAAATTGTACAGCTTCAAATAAGTCCTAATAGGACTGTAGACTTTGTCTTGTTTCTGGCTTTATTTTTACCCATACATCTGCCTGATATATGAATGGCACTTCATTTAGATTTGTTTTAAGCTTTTCTCATTTAAAAGCCATTTGAGTTGGCAATTTATGTTCTTAACCTAGTTGTACCATCTGTTTCACAACAAGGTACCCTAATAATGTTGGATTTAAAATGTATTCTTTCATTATTCATCATTATTCTCCTTTGAAACACTCCCCAATCCCCATCACCAGGACCACTCCCTCATTCTTGCTCTCTCATTACTTATTAGAAGAACAATCACTTATTTTTAGCCTGCTGTTGAGAATATCTCTCGGAATGTCATTCTCCAGTGAATTTGATGAGAATCTTAATATAGGACAGTAGGTGAGAGCTTCTAACTAACTCAGCTGAGATTCTATAGCCTCTAAAGGCTAACAAGCTGCATCAATACAAGTGTGGTTATAAAAGGGGCAGGTAGAGGCTAACAGATTTTATTTTTAGTTCAACATCTCCCTGCAGTGAGAAGGTCTAAATTACAGCACAGCAAACAAGAGAATATATTTTAAAATCTCAGAAGGCAGTGAACTGAAACTGCTTTAAAAAGGTATAATTTGACTGAATAAAAATAGTCACAGTGGAATCACAATGGCAGCTTAATGCTTCCTCTCAGGGTGTAATATTGTATTAAAAAAGGGATCCTGATATGCAATTTTTCTTCCAATTTTTGCATACCTTGAAAGTGTCTTTTTTTCTCCAACTATTAAAGATTTCATCCCTTCATTAATTTTCCTTTCTTTTGTAATAACAGGATGTGTGTTGCATTTGCGTTGCACTCAGACATTGTGTATCTGTGGGTGAGCTGGTAATCCCTCTGTGCAAAAATTTTTTTTGAAAATTTATTTGCAACAAGACAAGCTGGTTGCTACTGCAAAAATTGTTGGTGAACTTTTGTGCAACATTTTATGAAGGCTGACGAAAACCCAACAGTCGCAATGTCTGTGAACGTTCCTTAGCATTCTCCGATCTATGAAATACTTCCCATTTGGTCCTAATAAAACTGTTTAAGGCACGCATTTGAGCCATGCTTCCCATTTTTCACTGGTGGATTTGTTAGATAATGACAGCATATAGTTTTGTTTCATGCTTTTCCGTCATGCCATCTAAAGGGCCCATCACACCGAGGTACACTGGTTCTCAGTGTGTTCTGGAAAATTTGACAGAATGGGGTAAAACTGAACGGGAACCAACTGGACGTTGTAGACATTACGATCTGAGTAAGAGCTCCATGGATGGACATAGATGGGAAGAGTGTTCCAGAACGTCGAGTATGAGGTAAGGAAACTGTCAATAAGAAGCACACATACAGGTGCAGCTAAATAAATTAGAATGTCATCTAATAAACCTAACATGCAAGTTAGGTTAATTGGAGACTCTAAAGTGGCCCTAGGTGTGAATGTGTGTGTGTGTGTGTGTGTGTGTGTGTGTGTGTGTGTGTGTGTGTGTGTGTGTGTGTGTGTGTGTGTGTGTGAATGGTGAAGGGATTGGCGCCGTACCGTGGCTGCTTCATCCATCCAGGTGGATGCCCTCAATTTCCCTCTGGGGATTAATAAAGTACACACACACACACACACACAAAAAGAGTTGATTTATTTCAATAATTCAATTTAAAAAATGAAACTCCTCTATTATATAGATTCATTACACACAGTGTGTATTTCAAGTGTTTATTTCTGTTAATTTTGACAGTTATAACATAGCTAATGAAAAACCCACATTCAGTTTCTCAATATTGCATAAAATTAATTTCAAAAAAACTGATTTTTCAATAAATGTTGGCTGAATGAAAAGTGTGTCCATGAATTACTACATCAGTGCAGCGTGGCATGGAGGCAAACAGCCTGTGATACTGCTGTGGTGTTATGGAAACCCA
This sequence comes from Pholidichthys leucotaenia, assembly GCA_020510985.1. Taxonomy (NCBI): domain Eukaryota; kingdom Metazoa; phylum Chordata; class Actinopteri; order Cichliformes; family Pholidichthyidae; genus Pholidichthys; species Pholidichthys leucotaenia. The sequence continues at coordinate 262,003,875 of CM035837.1, forward strand.
GGCTGCTTTGATAGCGGCCTTCAGCTCGTCTGCATTGTTGGGCCCAGTGTCTCTCATCTTCCTCTTGACAATATTCCATAGATTATCTGTGGGGTTTAGGTCAGGAGAGTTTGCTAGCCAATAAAGCACAGTGATACCATGGTCATTAAACCAGGTATTGATGATTTTGGCTTTGTGGGCAGGTGCCAAGTCCTGCTGGAAGATGAAGTCAGCATCTCCATAAAGCTTTTCAGCAGATGACATGGCTCCCCAAATCATCACTGACTGTGGAAGTGTCACAGTGAACCTCAAGTAACTTGGATTCTGTGCCTTTCCACGCTTCTTCCAGACTCTGGGACCTTAATTTCTAAATGGAATACAAAATTCACTTTCATCTTAAAAACAGGTCATCTGCTGCTGTTGGTCCACTGTTTTTTATCAAGTCCAAAGTCAGCGCAGTCATCTACCATGAAATTTTAGAGCACTTCATGCTTCCCTCTGCTGACAAGCTTTATAATAATTCCCACCACAAAAGGGTAGGCCCAACTAGTTAAACCACTCAGTTGCCACAAAGACAGGCAACATTTTTATTTATTTATTTACATGTCTATTTATCAGGGACAAATGCATTAAACATTGCTTCATAAAACATGCAAAGTAGATGCCATGCATATAGGTTTCTAGCCAAGGCTAATTTGCAACTCCTGTCCCTGGTTAGGCTTTTAAATTTAAAATGCATAACAGAAATTTGGGCTTAAAATGCTACAACCATTAAAAAACACATGGTAAAATATTGAACCTCACAATGATAGAAATCAGCACAGGTAGAGAGATATAAAAACATTTATAACATTTTAGGTTTGGGGTGTGTGTGTGCGTGTGTGTGTGTGTGTGTGTGTGTTAGTATGCATACATGCTTGCATTTATTATTTTATGCGATGCACAATTAGTGTTCACAGACTTTCTTCACCTTCAACCATTTCTTTAAACGCAAGTTAAAAAGCTTGAGTTCTGTCAGTTTCTTGAGTTCAGGTGGTAATGTGTCCCATAGTTTTATACCTCTCACTGAAAAAGATGTCTGGCCAAAGGTTGTTCTGCGTTTTGCTGCCAGACAGTTTCCACTTACTGCTCCTCAGATTCTAATTCCACTGTTCTGTTTATTAACCAGATAAGAAAACATTTGTGGTGCAAGGTTGTTCACACACTTAAAGAACAATTTTACAAATGAAAAGTTAACAAAACTGTCAAAACTCAACAAATTATATTTCTGTAGGATGGGACAATGATGGCACCTGACAGGTTTCTGATCCATTATTTTTAATGCATGTTTATATAATGATCTTAATGGTGGTATTGTTGTTTGTTTGCTCTCGTCCCAAGCAGTTATACAATAAGATAAGTGAGAGAATATCATAGTATGCATACACTGCTGTGCTGCTTTTAGAAGTATGTATGATCTTATTAAACAAAAACAATTCATGTTTGTTCTTGTTTGTTCTGACAGTTTTGGAAACTTTTTTAACATGACTGTCAAATTTAAGTTGGGAATCTAAAACATCTAAAAATTTAAATTCTTTGATGTCTTTTATCTCCCTCTCATCAAACCTTACTCTGAATTGCTCGACTTTTCTTTAAATCAGTGATTGGCCACATCTTCTGCGTGACCTTGCAACTTTGTCCAATCACCGGAACTTTCGCTCGCCAATCAAATTTTTCCCTGAGTAGTGTTCAAATGCTCAGTCTAACCAATCAGATGTGTTGATGCACTGTGCTCACTTCATTGTTTACATTGAGTATTAATGGAACACATCAGCAAAAAACAGTGTGTGATTTAAAAAAAACCCACTTACCTGTAAGTTTTCCAACACTGTCCCTTCCTCCATCTTCCCTGGCCCACTGGTGGACGTTTCTTCACATCTCCATTCTGACCGTATGTACGAAGTGCCGGGTTTGTGTTGTGAAAAGTCCACCTGCCTGAAAAGCACCCTGCTGCGGGAGTGCGGGTGAGGAGAGATGCCACAAACAAATGAGCAAATATCACACTACAGCTAGTGTTTGAACATTTTATACATCTTTTGAGGTAAAATCATTACTACATCTTGTCAGTGAGCTTTAAAGCATATCCTCTAGTATATTCCAAATCATTTGAAGAAACAGTAGCCATAGTTTTTCACTGAAAAAACAATGCGTTAAGCGCAATGAAGCGTGCATCTGTACACACCATATTAAACCTAAATTAATTTAAATTCAGCTCAGTTGTTCAGCCCATTTGTTCAATCATATCCTCTTTTTTTTTTCTGAAAACTTGGAATGCTGCCTTCAGAGCTGGGGACGAGGTGGGCCTGAGGACAACTAGGGCCAATCTGTCCCGAGGTATCAGAAAAGCCAAGAGGCAGTACTCCAGGAGGATAGCCCACTGTTTCAGCGGCAGCAGAGACACTCTGAGTCTGTGGCAGGGATACAGACCATCACAGACTACAAGCCCACACTGCAGACCTGCAACAGCTCCACCTCTCTGCTGAACAAGGTGAACGACTTCTTTACTTGCTTTGAGGCACTCAACAGTACCCGTGCACAGAAGTCACCACCTCCTCCTGCCGACCAGGTGATTACACTTTCCCTGGACAGCGTGAGGAGATCCCTTGGCAGGATCAATGCATGCAAAGCTCCAGGTCCTGACAACATACCTGGTCGCGTACTGAGAGCCTGTGCAGAGGAACTCACAGGTGTCTTCACAGACATCTTCAACATCTCACTGAGACAGGCTGTTGTCCCCACATGCTTCAAAGCCACCACCATCATTCCAGTCACCAAGAAGTTGTCTTCCTCCTGCTATAATGACTACCATCCAGTTGCACTCAGTTCCCATCATCATGAAGTACTTTAAGCGGGTGGTCATGCAACACATCAGGTCTGCCCTTCCCCCCTTGCTGGACCTGTTCCAGTTTGCATACCAGTCCAATCGCTCGACCGATGATGCCATCTCTACTATCCTCGACTCAGCCCTCACACATCTAGACACAAAGGACTCCTACATTGGAATGCTGTTCATAAACTTTTATTCAGCATTCAACACAATCATCCCTCAACAGTTCATTCACAAACCGGACCAGCTGGGGCTTAACACTTCACTGTGTAACTGGCTGTTGGACTTCCTGATGGGGAGACCACAGGCAGTACAGGTTGGCAGTAACACATCCAGCACCATCACTCTGAACACAGGGGCACCCCAAGGATGTGTGCTGAGTCCCATCCTCTTCACTCTGCTGATGGATGACTGCACACTGACACATAGCTCCAACCTCTTCATCAAGTTTGCAAATGACACAACTGTGGTGGGTCTCATCAACAACAGAGACGAGACAAATTACAGGAGCGATGTGAGCCGACCGGCTATGTGGTGCAGAGGCAACAGTCTCTCTTTGAACATAGAAAAGACGAAGGAGATTGTTGTGGACTTTAGAAGAGCGCACACCCAGCATGCTCCCCTGACCATCAATGGTGCTGCTGTGGAGAGGGTGAGCAGCACCAAGTTCCGGGGTGTGCAGATTACAGAGGACCTCTCCTGGACCACCAACACTGTATCACTGGCCAAGAAAGCTCGGCAGTGTCTCTACTTCCTCCGCAAACTGAGAAGAGCCAAAGCCCCAGCCTCCATCATGTGTACCTTGTACAGAGGCACCATCGAGAGCATCCTGACCAGCTGCATCACCGTGTGGTATGGAGCCTGCACCATATCCTGCCACAAGACCCTGCAGCGCATAGTGAGAACAGCTGAGAAGATCATTGGTGCCTCTCTCCACTCCCTTGAGACCATCTAGAGCACCTGCCTCACTCGCAAAGTCCTCTGCATTGCAGGTGATCCCATTCACCCATCACAGAGCTTCTTCGTGCTGCCATCAGGGAGAAGACTGCGGCCAGGACCGGGCCAGGACCACCAGACTCAAGGACAGCTTCATCCACCAGGCTGGCAGGAAGCTCAACTCCCTCCCTGCTCTGCCCCCTCTCTCCCTTCTGTCCACCCTCTCCAAACATGAATCCTGGACTCTAACTGTTCCCACACACCCCTTCAACAACTAAACTCTGCCATCCCCAGGTACTGTTCACTCCCACACATGCACACAGTGATTTCAGGAGCTTCAAAAGCTGAACTCAGTCATCCAGGAAATGTTCACTCCAACAGATGCACACACATGGATCTTAGGGCTGCACCAGTCACTTTATGCAGAAATGGACTACTCTCTTTGCACTAGATACCACTTTAACCCTCTATGTGCCCTGATATGGGCCTTAAGCAGTGTTAGGAGTAACGTGTTACTGTAACGCCACTACTTTTGCAGTAATGTGCTGTGTAACGAAATTACTGTTTAAAAATTCAGCAATACATTACAGCTGCTGAAATTTGGTTAGATGTGTTACTTGCGTTACTTGTATTATTAATACTAGTACAAACGCGTGCATACCCGTCCATGCCCGTAGAAACCAAGTATAAGCAAGTATTTCTGCATGCCTGCTGCTGAAGGGTCTCCTCCTGTCTCAGACGGCTGTGTTGTTCACATGCCTGCGGCGTACTGCTGGAACCTGAGGTGTTTCATGTTCACAGCATCTTTTCTGACGTGCAGCAGTTCTCCTCTCCATCTGGTGGGTCTTCTTCTTCTTTGTTCAGACCACTGGTTGAGGGATAGGTGCGTCGTAATTCCGGTTCATGGGCAGGATCATGAAAATAGATCTGAGCAAAAAATGGCTTTCGACCCTGTTCAGGAAGGTCCATGCATGCCCGTAGAAACCAAGAAACTGGAGCACCTGGAGAAAATCAGCGCTTTGCTTGGCATTTTACACATTTGTAGACTGGCATTCTTCAAGGTTACGGTACACATTTTTACTGTGTCAGCACCTCTTTAAAAACGACATTGCTGAGAAAGCAACGCTTTTGCTTAGTTTCTTCATCTTGAGCAAGAATACGAAGACTGCTTGATCTGGCAACTGCTTGCGGCAATGTAGAATTGGCCATGGCTGCAGAAATCTGTTGTGCAGAAAATACGAACGCGCTGTAAAGACTGGCCCTGTGACTTATTCACCTTGCCAATTTTGAGCCATATGACATCATAAAGACACATTAGTCTAGGCATCGTGAGTGATGTTCTATATGACATCATAAAGACACATTTGTCTATATGACAGCATCATGAGTCCTATGTTGCCTGATCTCATCGGATCATCATAGGACATCATGCAGATGTCATAGGCCATCCTATGATGTGCTCTGTCTATACATATAGACATCATATCTTTATGACAGCATCGCGAGTCCTATGATGCTTATCTGTCTATGTGCCATCATATAGACATCATATAGACATCATATCTTTATGACGGCATCGCAAATATCTTTATGATGATATCACGAGTCCTATGATGCCTGAGATCATTGGATGGCCTATGATGCATCATAGGACAACCTAGAGACATCATAGGCCGTCCTATGATGTGCTCTGTCTATGTGCCGTCATATAGACATCATATCTGACAGACATCATAGGCCGTCCTATGATGTCCTATAAACATGACAGACACACAGAGATTTCTTGAATTTATAGAGTGATGGATAGATATTTCAGCACAAACACGATCATACAACTTGCAGTTGCTAGACACCCTCCTCATCAGCTGCCAACTGGGGATGAATACACAGTTTCGGTGGCTATTGGCGGGACAACTGCCATCCCCAGCGGCCTCAAGCCACTGGAGGTTGTCATGCCAAAGGCAAGCAAATAAATAAGCAAATTAATATAAACTGACCCTACTGTAACTGACACAGCCGTCACACAGTCTCCTCCGTGGGTCCGTTTCCTGTCCTGCCCCAGTTCACATCACAACCCTGTGGGAAGAAATGCCGTGGCGGCAACTTCTCATATCAGCCCTGATCACCTGTTGTCCTGTTGTAAGTAGCTCCTAACAGCTCCTACCTCTGTGGTTAAACATGAGTATTTTTGAGCAAGAAGCTCGCATTTAATGTCGGCATTTAATGCATTTAAAGTTTTCTTACACACAGAGAGTGTGATTTGTTGCAGTAAAGAACAGCTTCTAAGCGGTGAACTTTAATTATCTGTGCTTTCTATTTTAGTTTATCTCATTCATTTACATGCTGTTGTGATATGCAACTATTTCATGGAAGTAAATCTTCTAAATATGTATTTTTAATGGGCTGGTCCAGGGGTGTCAAACATATGGCTCGTGGGCCAAAAACGGCTAGGTGAGCCAGAACAACAAGCCCAGCTAGCACACACAGTCACCAGAGAAGAACCTGGTTACACCACAACCTTCACAGAGGACGCCAAGGTGAACACCGTGGGACTGAGGAACACCACAAGACACTATTTGTGTGGTAACTGCAGCTCCCCGACGCACCAAAAGTGAACATGATCTTGCCTGGCCAAGGGCAGTGATGTTAGCGATGTGGTAAGCTGAATCACTTCGCCAAGGTATGCCGATCAACACGAATAATATCAAGCCTACTACCCAGCGCAACAGAATCACCAGCTACCACCATTCACACAGTGAGCTCCAGAAGGGCAGCATACAAGTGGTGCACAGTAAGGCTAGATGACGTTAGCTTGCCACTGCTGCTGGACACTGCCGCTGTGAGATCCATGATGAACTGGGTAACTGTCAAGAAATTCTTCCCTAACCACCCTATCAGGAAGAATCCAGCAGAGCTGTACGGCTACGGACACACACACATCAGCAATGTAGGAACCATAATGCTGACGGTTTGCTACGGGTCAAGAATCCTCACAGAGTTCGTCTTCCAGGTAGCCACACATGGGGAAAACACCCTGGGGTGTGATCTATTTTATGAACTGGGTTTTACCATCCACGGTAACCTCAGGCTCTGTTTGACCACTGATGATGTGAGCGCAACACACCCGGATGAGGGTACAGCCGCTCCAGGCTTGACACAGTAGAAGGAGCACAGCGCAGAGAAAGAGCAGAAACCAAATTCACCTCTGATCCTCGCTGGAATGGGTTCAAGAGATTCAAGATTCAAATGCTTTATTATCATGTGCACAGTTAAGAAATGCTACATTTCCTGAGCAATGAATTTCTTACTTTGCTCTCCAAACGAATGCCAAGGTAATAGGTACATGATACTAATAAGGTAGTGTTAGAATAATTTTGAGCTTAAATTATTCAAAGTCAAATAATCAGGCTGAAAGTTTGATTTATGTACATTTATTATAAAAATAGATATCCAGTTTAACCTCAATGGCCATTTGAGGTAGAGATTACAAAGTATGGCATTCAGGAACACCTAGAATCTCCAAATAATTCATTTCTTTAGGTCTGATATATATATAGGTAGGAGAAAGGAGAGGGACGATGAGGATAAGGGGAGGAACAGAACGGGACAGTCCTGATAATCAAGCTTATCCGGGGAAACGTCACAGACACTCTGGAGACATGAGGTCATGGAGACATGGACATGAGAGCCATAAAACTAACAGAATGTCCATATACCTAATCTCTACCGCTAATCTATACAGACTGAGGAGTTCCTGTGCATTCCTGTGACTCAAAACAGGTCATGTCAAAGAGATTATAAGAGTAGCTTAGATCATTCCTTACACATGTACTGATCCTGTACTGAATTCTCTGAAGGCCAATAATTGCTCACAGAAACATACCAAGAATATATGAACTTATCCTATATGGCATGCACATACAAACATTAAACATGGCATATAAAAGGCATGATATTTCTCAAATAGAATAATACATTATTAATAACAATAATAATGTAGATGAAATGGAATTTTTCTATCAGGTAGTAACACAATAACACAATAACTCAATCCTAATACTAATGGATGCTAATAACACACACACCAACATACAGTTAGGCAATTAGGACTCCTAAGCACGCCTTGATACTAAATACTACTACTAATGAATACTAATAACACACATTAGGCAATTTGGACAGCTAAAGAATTTGATGCAGTCAAACAAGAGGAATGAAATTGAAAATTCACTGGATGACTATAGTGGTAGTGGTATATTGATATCAAAGATGATGTGAACCGAGATGGCATAAACCTATGTAGGCTACAGTGTGCAAATGAGCATTGTGCAGCAAGCAGTATATAATAATAAATTACTAATTACTAATTAGCACTAGGTGCTAATTTCTCTGTAACGGTAGTACCAGTAGACTGTACAAGATAAATAGCAGCAGAGATGATAATTAGCAGCAGAGATGATGTGGACTTGAGACTATACACACTGTACAGGTAAACAATGTGCCAATGAGCAATGTGCAAATTTAGCAGCCGGTGTGTGAGTTCCTATATGCAAAGCTGGGTTGTGGAGTTTTGGGAGTTGTTATTTGTTCAGGAGTCTAATGGCAGCGGGAAAGGAGGAGTTTTTTTCAGTCTGGTTGTCCTGCATTTCACACTTCTGTACCTTCGGCCTGAGGGTAGAAGTGTGAACAATCTGTGCTGGGGGTGGGTGGGGTCCCAGAGGATGGTGTCAGCTCTCCTTTGGACTCTGCGATGGTAGATGCTCTGCAGAGAGGGGAGTGGAGTCCTGATGGTCTCCGCCGTCTTCACCACTCTTCACCACTCTCTGCAGGCGTTTGTGGTCTAGGGCAGTGTTGCTGCCATACCATGCAGTGATGCAGTTGGTCAGGATGCTCTCGATGATGCAGCTGTAGAAATTGTTGAGGATCCTGGAGGACATGCCAAACTTCTTCAACCTCCTCAGGAAGTACAGCCGCTGTTGAGCTCTCTTAACCAGCTCTGTGGTGTTGTGTGTCCACTTAAGGTCCTCACTGATGTGGATGCCCAGGTTTTTAAAGCTGCTCACCCTCTCCACCTCAAGCTTCCAGATGAACAGCGGCTGCTGGGGTCTCCTCCTCCCTTTCCTTATGTCCACTATCATCTCTTTTGTCTTGTCCGTGTTGAGAGTGAGGTGGTTGTCCTCACACCATGATACCAGGTTGGCCACCTCCGTCTTGTAGGATGCTTTGTCATCACCAGTGATGCATCATATCACTGCTGTGTCATCCGCAAACTTTAGGATGATATTGTCCTTGTGGAAGGCAACACAGTCATGGGTGAAGAGGCTGTACAGGATGGGGCTGAGAACACAACCCTGAGGGACACCTGTGTTCATGATGATTCTGGCTGAGGTCCTGTTACCCATCCTGACAGACTGGGGCCTGCCAGTTAGAAAGTCCAGTAGCCAGTTGCAGAGGGTGAGGTGCAGGCCAAGTGAAGACAGTTTGTCGGTGATTGAAGGCGGAGCTGTAGTTGACAAAGAGCATCCTAATGTAGGAGTCTTTATCTTCCAGGTAAGAGAAAGAATAATGGAGTGCTGCAGCAATGGCATCTGAGGTGGACCTGTTGGGCCGGTAGGCGTACTGCAGGGGGTCCAGGGTGCCCGGTATGCTGTCCTGAATGAGGGGCAGCACCACTCTTTCGAAGCACTTCATGAGGATTGGAGTGAGTGTTGCCGGTCTGTAATCATTCAAACAGGTCGGCGGGCTCCGATGATCTGAACGACTGGACTCACAGACGGTCCCGTCATCACTGATGAGAATCACCGCAGAGTTGGGGCCAGCCACCTTCCAGATGGCTGATGGTTTGAGATGGCACACCAGCCATCTTCGGAGGGTGAGAGTAGCTGCTCCAGACTAAGCCGTGAATGGCTTTTCTCTATATTTTGTATGTTTGTTGTATTTTGTGTCTTTTGGTTTCTGTATATCTCACACTGTTTCTTATGTCATAATTTTGTTACTCTTGTTTATGGTAGTAGTTTCTATTTATTTCTCAGTCTGTATTTGTTGACATTTAATTCTTTATATTTTTTTGTTGTGTTCTTCCTCTGGGTTGACAGCTGTCAGTGGCACTTCCGGGTTTTTGCTCCGTGGTGGGCGGTGTCCCTGTCAGCTGTCAGCCCCGTTCTCTCCCCTCTCATTGCTCCCAGCTGACCCGAGTTGTAATTATTGTTTCTTCCTGCCCACTGTTGTTCCCACACCTGTTTACATTTGTGTTATGCCTTATTTAAGAGCCACTGCTCCATGTATTCCTTGCTGTGGTCTTGATGATGACTACTACTTCCAGACATGTTTGACATCCTCTATGTTCTCTCAGTTATCGTGTTAATCTCTTTGTGGCTTTATAGTTATTTTGGGCACTTTGTTCTTTATATTTGTAATAAACCATTACAAACTCACAGTTCAGTGCGTGGGTCTCCTCTCTGCCCCAAAGGGGCATTCGTGACACTTTGTCTGTGATTGGATTAGCAGCTACAGTATATTGTGTTGTACAACTCTACAATGACAATAAAGCATATTCTATTCTATTTGCTTCTTCTGCAGTGGATCTGTCACCCTGCCTATAGTGTACACATACTCTGTTTTTTACAGCCTGGGAATGGGCCAATAAAGCCTTCATGTTTCATGCTGTCTGCTAGCTTCACCCCATACCATTTATATTTGGTGCTTATTGTTCTCCTCTTTTCTGGTCTCCACAGGCTTCTTTGCATGTGGTTTGGAACGCAGTGCCCAGTTATTTATCTGTGTTTGACTGTCTTTCTCCACCACACTCTGCCTGTCAGGGGGGTTGCTGTCTCGACTGGGTTGCTCTATTGAGACAGAAAAAAACACAATAATTCTCTCAGAGAAAGCATCCCCCTAGCCATAGCAGTTGAGTTGTTATGCTTCTTCGTGCAGATTGAAAAAAGTATTAATTTACCAAGGATGCCAAGTGACACTCAATAATATAGAACACATGCTGCATTTTGTTATCCTTGTGTACTTTTTAATCACACACTTGGACTCATCCTCTAATGCAATGATCCATTATGGGACTGTATTGATCATGCTAATGCTGAAGAGAAAGCAAGCAAGTGTGTAGGTCAAGCACTTACACAATTGACAGATACGGGACAAGGACAAGGGGAGCAAAGTGTATGCATGCGTAACGTGTGACTGTGTTAAAGAGGGTATTTGAAAGATAAAACACTAACTTGAGCAAAAGGCCAAAATCTGTGCAGACACATAGTTTCACAGCCATTTCTTAGAAAGAATTGTGACTTCCCTTTAAGATTCCTTGAGCTGAGACAGTCACCAATGGCATGTGATGGTTGATAAGTGATGGATGCTGTCACCTTGTAGCGTCCCTGCAGATGTGGAGAGGAAAAGAGAGCAAGAATTATCTCCACAAAATGTAAAACAGCAGAAACAAAATGTCAGAGTTGGGAATTGTGAACAGGCAGCAGAGTGTTCATGCTGTGGTTTGCATGCTTTTGCATGAGTGTGGTGCCTGCGAATGTCAGAGGGGAGAATAGCTCTTCCTCCTGCTACAGATAAATCACATCTATCAGACAGACTGTCACATAAGACATGAGGTATGACAAAGAAACACCACACATCTGCTGTTGCTTCACATCGCTAGGGAACATTACCCTCCTGGAGCTACAAGGCTGTAATTAGGATCATAAAACTTACTCCAAGTCCTTTAGCATGACCCCCTTGGTGATATATATTTGTAATTAGCATTTATATGCCTGATTTTATTTGCTTTCTTGTATTACTGTTGGCGAATAATGAAGTGTTAGTTTGTTCTAGATATCGAGCAACTTCAAGAGTAACGGCGTGATGTTACAGCATTATAAAACAAGCGCTGATTTACCATATGAAAAAGGCATTGATGTACAGTCTGGAAGTGACATCACATTTCTTTTCAGTACATCTCAGTCCACTAAGTGACCAGTTTGTGATTCTGTTACTACACTGAAAAAAGTAAAACATAGTGTTGTTCATACAATTTGTTTTTTCTCACTCTAGTAGCTGAAAATAATTAGTTTATCTATTCAATGTAAACTATTTACATTATTTCAAGTAGTTGAACCTATTTTTTTTTTTTTTATTTTGATGCAATCAAAACTTGCAGATCGACAGTAAACTGAAAGTACTCATTTAATCAAAGCATTATTTTTAGATTACACGACTCGTGCAGGGCAGCACGGTGGCGGAGTGGTTAGCACTGCCGCAGCACAGCAACTCACCCTTGGCCGGGGGATCCTGGGTTCAATCCCAGCCCCTGACCAACAGTGATCTGTGTGGAGTTTGCATGTTCTCCCCATGTCTGCGTGGGCTTACTCCGGGATTTGTCCGATTTCCTCCCACATGCCAAAAACATGCAAGTGTAGAAGAGCTTGGAAATGAAGAGGCGATTTGGTTTATAAGCAAAGCTTTAATATTCAGCTCTTCTAACAAGTCTCATCTGGTGCAGAGAGTGGCAGAAGGGAAAAGAGAGAGAATCTCTCCCACTCACTGGTTATATACATGCACACAACAAAAGACACGCATAACAAAGGCTGACATCCCTCATTATCTTAATCCCCCCATTGTCCTGGTATTTCCTCTCCTCGCCTTGGGGGGTGAGGGTGGCTCCTCCGGTCTCCTCCGCCGCGTCCGGGAACATCTTTGTTCTTCACTCGGCGGGTGAGAGTCCTTTGTCCTTTCAGAGGTGTGAAGTTCTTTACATATGTAATCACCAAACATTTCCACATGCTTTAACATATGTAGGTTATGGAATATATGGTTAATATAGACCACAGGCCCCCCAAACAACTAAGAAAAGACAACAGGAAGGTTCACAGTCTAAGATAGTTATTATGACATACTAAGTGTTACATCTGTTGCCACGGAAGAAACTTTCTAGCAGCCATGCTCCTAAGAGAGTTCAGTGGTAATTATAACAGCATAGTAAAATCATAAGTCAGTCCTAAACTGTTGCAGCACAATTAGTGAAAAATTGTGGAGTGGTTTGTATCAGTCCCTGTGCTGTCTGGGTTTTAATCTTCTCCCAAAACTGCTGTAGGTTGGTTTAGGCGCCCTGCTGGAACCTTCTTGAGAGGGATCTGCAGTGTGGGAAGGAGAGAGGTTAACTGTTCCCTGCTGGGGGGCTGAGTCTTTTCTCTTGGGGGGTCTACCCCGCCGAGGTGCTCTCGCCAACTGTGCAGGCTCGTCTTTCAACAAGAAGGCAGGTTTAAGTCTGTCAATGCTGACTGTTTCTTTTCTATCCCCAAAATCAAGCACAAAGTGTTTATTACCATGTTCCAGCACTCTGTATGGCCCATCGTATACTGGGCGAAAGGTAGGTTTTAAAGCTTCATGCTTAACAAAAACGAACTCAGCGTTTTTTAAAGCCTGAGGGACAAAAACCCGTGGGAAGGAGTGATGAGCTGGACCGGGGAGAGAGTTCGGTCCGTTGCTGCCTAAAAACCTTGGGACTGGAAGGCGCCCTGGCTCTGGGTTCTCTGGTAAAAATTCACCTGGGAGCCTGAGAGGTTGTGCAAAGACTAATTCTGCGGGAGAGGCGTCTAGATCCTCTTTAGGCACAGCACGCAACCCTAATAAAACCCAGGGAAGTTTATTTACCCAATTTGTGTCCGTTAGTGAGGCTCTGAGGGCGGCCTTTAAAGACCTGTGAAAACGCTCGCATAACCCATTAGCCTGAGGGTGATAAGCGGTGGTGCGGTGAATTGTTGCCCCTAAGCTGCTGGACATGGCTGACCAGAGCTCTGAGACAAATTGAGGCCCCCTATCGGACGTGATGTCCGATGGGACGCCGAAACGTGCCACCCAGTTTGTCAAAAAAACGCGAGCGACTTCCTCCGCTGTGGTTGCCGCTAGAGGGACTGCCTCTGGCCAGCGCGTGGTGCGGTCTATCATTGTTAACAGGTGTGTGAAACCTTGGGAGGAAGGTAGTGGCCCCACGAGGTCGACATGAATGTGGTCGAACCTTCTAGCAGGGATTGGAAAAGGCTCCAGAGGGGCTTTTGTGTGTCTGTGTATTTTGGCGCGTTGACAAGGAATGCAAGTTTTTGCCCATTCTTTTACGTTTTTGCGCAGGCCTGGCCACACAAACTTTTCGGCGACCATTTTAACCGAGGCGCGCACACCTGGGTGCGTGAGGGATTGAATTGCATCGAAAATACGGTGGCGCCATGTAGCTGGTACTAACGGGCGAGGTCGGCCGGTTGAAACATCGCATATTAGGGGGGGGCACGCCGTCGCGTAAACCCTTTTTCTCCAGCCTTAACCCTGTTGGTCCAGACAGGAGTGCGTGCACGTCCGCGTCACTGTTTTGTTCCTCCGCCATGGCTGCATAATCTATCCCTGCATGGATAGGTGCTGCGTATGTGTCTGCGTTAGTGAAGAGTTCTGCTGCTGAGGCAGTATAATCTGTCTCCCCGCGCTCTGGTGGTGTCACAGCGCGAGAGAGACAGTCCGCTACTGCGTTAAGTTTGCCTGCCACGTGTCGAATGTCTGTGGTGAACTCTGAAATCGCAGCTAGCTGTCTTTGTTGCCTGCCTGACCATGGTTCTGAAATTTTAGCCATAGCAAAAGTGAGCGGTTTATGGTCTACAAAAGCCGTGAAACTCCGCCCTTCTAACCAGAACTGGAAGTGGCGGATGGATAAATGAAGCGCCAGCAGCTCTCTGTCAAAAGTGCTGTATTTGCATTCAGTTTGGTTTAGCGATTTGCTAAAGAATGCTAAAGGTTGCCAGACCCCGCTGACAAGTTGTTCTACAACTGCCCCTACAGCTAGGTCTGAAGCATCTGTGGTTAGTGCGATGCGGGCCGAGGGATCGGGGTGAACTAACAATGTGGCGTTAGCTAGGGCGCTTTTTACTTCCGCGAAAGCGCGTTCGCGCTCCGGGGTCCATTCGACCGCGTTGGAAGCTTTCTTTTTTTTGAGCGCGTCATATAGGGGCTGCATGAGCTGAGCTGCGTGGGGGAGGAAACGGTTGTAAAAATTAACCATCCCTAAAAATTCCTGTAGCGATTTGACCGTTTGTGGCCGTGGAAAACTTTCTATCGCATGAACTTTGTCTGGAAGTGGAACTGCCCCCTTCGGAGAGACTTTGTGTCCTAAAAAATCAATTTGTGACACGCCGAATTTGCATTTGGCTGGATTGATTATTAGCCCGTGCTCTTCTAGCCTCTGAAAAACCGTAGTGAGGTGCTGCTCGTGTTCTTCCTCAGACGAGCTGGCTACCAGCATGTCGTCGACTTAGACAAAAACAAAAGGGAGGTCGCGTAGGACCGCGTCCATCATTCGTTGAAAAGTTTGAGCAGCGCCTTTGAGGCCGAAAGGCATTCGCAGGAATTCAAAAAGGCCAAAAGGGGTTATTACCGCTGTTTTAGGAACGTCTTCTGCTCGGACTGGGACTTGGTGATAACCGCGGACTAAGTCTATTTTTGAAAAAATGCGCGCACCCGCTAGATGTAGTGAAAAATCTTGAATGTGAGGGATTGGGTAACGGTCATGCGCTGTAGCGTTGTTTAATCTGCGGTAATCTCCGCACGGTCTCCAAGAACCGTCGGATTTCGGAACCATGTGAAGTGGTGAGGCCCAGGGGCTCTTCGAGCGTCTAACAATGCCCAATTTTTCAAGAGTTGTAAACTCGTCCCGTGCTATGTTGAGCTTGGCCGCGTCTAAGTGGCGAGCTTTGGCAAAAACGGGAGGTCCCGTTGTGAGAATGAAGTGTTCAACCCCGTGTTTAGCCACAGTGGCTGAGAATTTGGGGATTGTGAGTGCTGGAAATTGGGTGAGGAGTTGCTCAAACTTACCTCCTGCCGTGGTGACGCTGGCCTGCACAGGTGGCGGAGAAACTCGGGCTGAGCATGGAATAGAAGCAAAGGACAGTGCATTAACCAGGCGCCTATTTGCTAGATCCACTAATAACCCATGTGCACACAAAAAATCTGCGCCTAATAAGTTAAAACTCACCGCCGCTACAACAAATGTCCATCTGTAGCTGCGGCCGTGGATGAGGAGGTGCAGGCTCTTCTCGCCGAATGTGTCGATGCTAGAGCCGTTGGCTGCCACAGCTCCGTTGCCCCGGGTGCCCGTGGCTCGATCTGCGTGGGAAGGCATGACAAAACTCAGCTGGGCTCCTGTGTCGATGAGGAACTGCTTGCCTGAGTGTCCATCCGTCACGTACAACAGCTTGTTTTTCTCGCCGAGAGCCGCTGCCGTTAACGGCTCTCGGCTTTGGCATTTAAATTTGCAGGGGGGAACGCATTTGTGAGCCTTCTCGGCGAAGCGGTGGTGGTAATAACAAACATCGCTCCGTCTGTTACGTCTTGGCCGTGTCGCTGTCACCGTGGGCTGGTTCTGCTCCGTGGGTTGCGGTTCCTCGTGGCTCGGGGCGTCAGGGTCACCAGTGTAGAAGAGCTTGGAAATGAAGAGGCGATTTGGTTTATAAGCAAAGCTTTAATATCCGGCAGCACGGTGGTGCAGTGGTTAGCACTGTTGCCTTACAGCTAGAAGGTTCCTGGTTCGAATCCCCAGGCTGGCAGAGGTTGGAACCTTTCTGTATGGAGTTTGCATGTTCTCCCTGTGCTGTGTGGGTTTACTCCGGGGGCTCCGGTTTCCTCCCACAATCCAAAGACATGTATGTTAGGTTAATTGGTTGTTCTAAATTGTCCCTAGATATCTGCTTCCTATAGGCCCTTAGAATAGAGGGTTAGTATTAGTGAAAGCGCTTTGAGTGGTCTTTGTGACTAGAAAAGCGCTATATAAGTGCTAGTTAGTTAGTTAGTTAGTTAGTTAGTTAGTAATATTCAGCTCTTCTAACAAGTCTCATCTGGTGCAGAGAGTGGCAGAAGGGAAAAGAGAGAGAATCTCTCCCACTCACTGGTTATATACATGCACACAACAAAAGACATGCATAACAAAGGCTGACATCCCTCATTATCTTAATCCCCCCATTGTCCTGGTATTTCCTCTCTTCGCCTTGGGGGGTGAGGGTGGCTCCTCCGGTCTCCTCCGCCGCGTCCGGGAACGTCTTTGTTCTTCACTCGGCGGGTGAGAGTCCTTTGTCCTTTCAGAGGTGTGAAGTTCTTTACATATGTAATCACCAAACATTTCCACATGCTTTAACATATGTAGGTTATGGAATATATGGTTAATATAGACCACACAAGTTAGGTTAATTGGCATCAAAGTGGGGATTCTAACTTGTCTTTAGGTATGACTATGAGAGTGAATGGTTGTCTGTCTCTGTGTTGGCCCTGCGATGGACTGGCGATCTGTCCAGGGTGTACCCTGCCTCTCGCCTGAAGATGCTGGGATAGGCCCCCCCCCCCCCCCCCCGCTACCCGAAAAGGATTAAGCGGAAGAAGATGGATAGATGGATGGACGACTCGTGCACTCCAAATTCGAGGTGGCAGTAATGCGTTTACAGGCAAGTTGCCACCCGCCCTTCTCAAGAAGAAAAGAGGAGGAGGAAATGGAAAACGACTCAAGGAGGTTGGCGCCAACGCAGGCCAATCTTTCTAACAAGTTGCAGAGAACAGTTAAAATTGATACAGGTGAGTAGACACGTTTATACAGTATATTGCATTCTGGTAAAGTTAGCATGTGTCCAATAACACATACCTTTGATTCAAGCCGTAATTTTATCAGTGTTGCATGATAGCATGTTCTAGCTAACAGTAGCATTAGCATTAATCGTTCAACGTTATGTTTTCAGCTATTTTATGGTTCGCTGACCAGATTTTCCTCCACCTGCGATTTCCACCTTTGACAGTTGTTTCTAGACCTGCACAGTCCCTGACTTTATGACGGTATATTAGCACCGTCTGAGGGGGGAAAGCTTTGTTGATGGAGAGCAAACTTTCCAGAAAACTAAACTTAAGAGAAATTAGTGGCAGATTTACGAGAAAAATATTGTAAATTTACGGTGTCGAAACTCGTATATATAGACAAAATGATGGTGTTTTTTGTAGGTTTTCGCTCTTGTCTGCAGTAATGATCTAATAAAATGGTACATTTATTATTAGAGATACCTTTTATGCAGCAAAAGGTATCAATGCAGCAAGATACCTTTATGATAGACAATAAAATTAATTGATCCTGCGGGTCTATCGTTGCATCTGTCCACTGCGCTGTAGCTCAGCAGGACCTGCTGGTGCACAAATGCTGTTGAATTAAAGTGGGTGTGGTTCTATCTTCTGAACAGGCCAAGTTGATGACAATTGTCTCTTCAAAGTCTGAATGTTTATAAGCTTATCATGAGCCTAGGTTGGCTTGAATATTAAAAAGAAGGTTATAGCTCGTCCAACTTTTCAATGTAAGTGGTTCCTTCAAACACATACATAATTTCCCCAAGTTATTTGCTCAATCTGCTAGTTTCTGCTCTCAGACTAACAAAACAAGTTTTTGTCGTAGATTTGCCACTTTTTCTCAAAAATTTATCTCAGTCCAGCCTTTTACCAACAGTAATACATCTGCTGCTGTGTGTGTCTGCACTTTACTGTAACCATTTGCACGAATGCCAGTATCTACTGCTGTCTGTTATTGCAATACTGATCAGTCCCTCCAGGATTTCATGGAATGTTTTTATGATTGTTGTGGCCCAAAAAGCCTGAATTCATGGGAGCTTTTTAAAAAAGTTGCGAAAAAAAATTACAATGTTTTGAGAGATTTTTTTTTTCACTAAAAATTGTGGGAAGAATTACAAATTTTAAAGTAGATGTTTTTTTCCAGTTTACTGTAGTGATATTCTGTATAACAATACAGGAAAAGCACAGGATTGTCAAATTGTCAGATTTTTTTTTTTTTTCACTAAAAATTGTGGGAAGAATTACAAATGTTAAAGTAGATGTTTTTTTCCAGTTTACTGTAGTGATATTCTGTATAACAATACAGGAAAAGCACAGGATTGTCAAAATTTTCCTATTGCAGTGATTTGTAAATTAAGCAGAAACGTACTATACAGAAAAACTCTTGTGCAGCAGCAAATACAGACTTGAACATAATATTCATTACAACAGCTAAAATGGATTCAATGTATGTTAAAGAGTAGGGATTTGGAAATTATTGGCAGCACCTTCATTTGAAAACTCCCCACGGTCCCCAACCACTCGGTACTGAGCAGAGAGGAAAAAATATTTTATTCTGTTGCTCTGTTTTGTCTATTGGAGCCTGTGTTTTTCTGAAAAAAAAAATAAAACAAATAAATACAGATAATATTTTCTCGCTTTCTGTGCCTAACTCCTACCTGTCTATCTGCTGCGTGTCTTGACACACACACATCTTTCATTTGGGGGGGGGGGGGTGTCTGTGTCCAGACCGGAGATTCACAGCTTTAAACCTCATTGACAAGATGTACTAATGATTTTACCTCTAAAGATGTATAAAATGTTCAAACATTGGTTGTAGTGTTAGCTTTGCTCATTTTGTTTGTGGTTTTATGGCGTCTGTCCTCACACGTCTGTCCCACTACGAGGTGCTTTTGCAGCAGGCGGATGTTTTTCAACACAAACCCAGCACTTAGTACACGCAGTCAAGATGGAGACATGGCGAGACGTCCACTGGCAGGCTGGGGGAGATGGAGGAAGAGACGGTGTTGGAAACCTCGCAAGTGAGTGTTTTTTTTAAATCACACACTCTGTTTTTGCTGATGTTTTCTGTTAATACTCACTGTAAACATGGAAGTGAAGGTGGTGTGGCGATGCATTTGATTGGTTAGACTGAGCATTTGAACACCACTCCGAGACAAATTTGATTGGTGAAATTGGCGGAAGTTGACAAGGATTGCCCAAAATTGCAGGAAAGTTGTGGGGATTCGACAAAGTTGCAAGGCTGCGCAATAGCCATGGTGATTGGCTGATTTCACATGAACTGACGTGAACACAACATCGCAAAATCCTGGAGGGACTGACTGATCATGTGCAGTCCTATCTGTCACTGACTGCACCTACACCACCGCATTGAACTTTCAACTATGAGTATTACTGCTCTACTTTTCTGTATATGGGATTGCTGGGTTTCATCTAGGGCTGTTGCAGTAGAGGAATTTCCCCTGCGGTGACAGTGTATAGCTCAACACAGCGGTATGCTGTATTATTGCAAATGTTTTTAGGACCCTGTGGTCTCGTAATTTAAACAGGGTTCATAATGTGGCAAACGACGGAAGCTATGTGTCATGGGCAGCGAAAGCGCACCCCTCCCATCCTGCTTCACATTCACCAACTCATCGTTGCACCTGAGGCAGAAGACACACCTGCACCTGCTCATCAGCCAGCGTACTTAAGGAGGCTCTCGCCACGCAGTCAACGCTGGCTCGTCTGGGTATACTGCCTGTGTATAGGCAAGCAAATATAAAGTTATAGGTGTTGACACGTCATCTAACCTTATTTCTCCTCATCCTTCAGGTTGCTGCCACCGTGTAGGTGTGTCTCTAGGACTGTGCGCGCTCTCCTGCCACATCTCACCATCCTTCAGCTTCCTACTCCACCCGGTCAGGCACCATCAGCTCATCTCCCCCCACCCTACTGGTTCGTCTATTCCTCGCTGGGTCCTGCCAGTTCTCCCTGGATTTCCCAATTAAGTGGCAGTTTGGCTCGCCCATTTCCCCTTACTCCATTCCTCTGCTTATGGCTCTCGTCTTCTCTCCACAGGGCAATTCCTCTGGCGAGTGACTGTCTGCAGCTGTGCGCTTGTGTTTTTGCTATTTAATAAAGCTTTCAAATGTGCCCCTCTGTGTGGTTCCTTCCTGTGCTTTGGCATCATGCACGTGAGCTGTCAAGCTTAATTAATCATGACAGAACGAGCCAGCCAGGACAGTAGCTCAGCCGGTGCCTCACCACAGGAGCTGTCTGCGATGGATCGCCTAACAGCGACCGAGCACCAGCTCGCTGTGCTGACGCAGCAGGTGTCGAATATGATGAAGCTTTGGTCTACAGCGCCACCTCCGGCCTCTCCCCCTCAGCCTGCTCCGCGCACTACGGTGTACCGTACTACCTCCATTTCCATGCCTTCCCCATACGTGGGGGAGATGGGGAAATGTAAAGGGTTTCTTATTCAAGTTCAAATGTACCTGGGGCAGGTCGGGGAGGAGTATCCTGGGGACATAGCCAAAATCCAGTTCTTTACTCTGTTGCTCAAGGATTGAGCCCTTGAGTGGGCACGATCCACTTTAGTTAACCCCGAGGGGCGTCGGTACACGTTTGATCAATTTGTGGCCGCATTCTCTAGCGCGTTTGGCTGAACCAAGAGTCAGGGCAATGTTATGAGCCGTCTGATGATGCTCCGCCAGGGCACTCAGTCAGCAGCTGAGTACTCGGTGGAGTTCTGGGTTGTAGCGTCTGATTCGGGGTGGAATAATATTGCTTTGCGCAGTGCATTGCTCCACAGGTTGAATGCTCAACTCTGTGATGGTCTGGCAGTTCACCCTGTCCCGGAGACTCTCAGCGGTCTCATAGATCAGGCAGTTGGTTTGGACAACCAGTACCGTGAGCGCACGAAGGAGTGCAAGTCCTCCTCTTGCGTGCACGCCGAGTGCGTATCCGCTGTGGTTACTGACACTGGCAGTGCCGGCTCTTTGCCCGAACCGATGGAGCTCTCTCAGCACTTGACCAACGATGAGCACTGACGAGGGCGAAGACTTGGCACGTGTGCGTATTGTGGTTTAATGAACCGTAGTCTGGACGAACCCTGCCAGTGGTTAAAAGATGCGGCCCATCAGTAACCATGGGGGGTCTGGCAGGTGCGACTAAATCTACTCCACCTGGTAATTTTTCAATTTCGGACCTCGTGCAATTGCTGGGGGTCGAGAGGAGGATTATGGCGCTGGTTGACTCAGGGTCAGAGGGTAATTTAGTTCCTGCTGAGTTCGTTAAGCACGTGGGTATTCCCACATGTAAATTGCCCCGTGATCAGAGGATCACAACCATATTTGGCCGGGAGGTCGCGGTGGTCACTCGTAGCACAGTGCCAATTTCCATCCTCCTTTCCGGGAACCACCAGGAGGAACTCTCGTTCCTGGTTCTCCCTGTGTCATCTTCCCCGGTGGTTCTTGGTTACCCGTGGCTCCGGAAGCATAACCCAATGATTAATTGGGACAAAAACACCATCTCCTCCTGGAGCCCATTTTGTTTGGCTCATTGTATGCATTCAGCAGAGTGTTTCCCATCTCTGTCCGTTTCCCTCTTCCTGGTCGAGCCGCCGAACCTCAGCCTCGTTCCCCAGGCATATCATGATTTGGGAGGGGTCTTTAGCAAATCAAGAGCCTTGTCGCTGCCTCCTCATCGCTCTTATGATTGTGCTATAGACCTCATCCCAGGGGTGAGACTGCTGTCCAGTCAGTTGTATAGTATGTCTGTCCCAGAGAGGGAGGTGATGGAGCAATATATAAAGGAATCACTGAATGCCGGCCTTATTCGGCCATCTTCGGCTCCACTCAGAACCGGATTCTTCTTCGTCGGGAAGAAGGATGGCTCACTGCACCCATGCATCGACTACTGGGAGCTCAGTGCTGCTACCATCAAAGATGAGTACCCTTTGCCTTTGATTAATTCAGCGTTCGAGCTCCTTCAGCATTCACGGGTTTTCACCAAGTTAGACCTTAGGAACGCATACCATCTGGTCCGCATTCGCGAGGATGATGAGTGGAAGAGGGCTTTTAAAACACACCAGGGCCAATTTGAATATTTAGTGATGACATTCGGGCTCACTAACGTCCCCGCCGTCTTCCAGCAGTTAATAAACAACATCCTCCATGATATGCTTTACCAATTCATGTTTGTCTACTTGGATGATGTTCTCATTTTCTCCTGCTTGCCAGAGGAACACGAAGCCCATGTCAGGACCATTTTACAACGGCTCTTGGAGAACCAGTTCTACGTCAAGGCCGAGAAGTGTGTGTTCTCCACAACATCTACCACCTTCTTGGGCTTCATAGTGGCTGAAGGGAGACTGATTGCCAACCCGGCCAAGGTGAGGGCAGTGCTGGATTGGCCAACTCTCCACTCCCGTAAGGAGCTTCAACATTTCCTCAGGTTCGTGAATTTTTATCGCAGGTTCATCAGGAACTACAGTGGGGTGGCACTGCCCTTGATGGAACTGACCTCTGTTAAGGTCTCTTTTCATTGGACTGAGGCAGCAGAACAGGCGTTTGTCAAATTAAAGCGCCTGTTCACGGAAACACCAATCTTGGCCAAGGCTGACACGCAGCTCCAGTTTGTCCTTGAGGTGGACGCATCTGAATCGGGGGTGGGCGCTGTACTATCACAGCACACGCCCCCCAATCAGAAGCTCCGCCCGTGTGCATATTTCTCTCATCGGCTTATGCCGGCCGAGAGGAATTATGACGTGGGGGACAGAGAGCTGCTTGTCATTAAGTTGGCATTAGAGGAGTGGAGGCACTGGTTAAAGGGGGCCATCTACCCCATCGTCGTGTGGACTGACCACAAGAACCTCTAGTACTTGTGGTCAGCCCGCCGACTGAATGCCAGGCAGGCTTGCTGGGTGCTATTTTTCCAGCGATTTAATTTTATCATCACTTACCAGCCTGGCGCCCGTAACACCAAAACAGACGCGTTATCGCACCAGTTTGATTCCGGGGATGTGCCCCCCCCCCCCAAACCATCATACCGCCTTTGTGTGTCCTTGGAGCCCTTACTTGGGATATCGAGCGGAGGGTCTGCCAGGTCCAGTCCCAGGTGCCTGTGCCGGTAGGGTGCCCCCGGAACCGTCTGTACATCCCGGCCACCCTCCGCAGCGATGTCATCCAGTGGGGTCACACCAGTTGCTTTGTGTGCCATCCCAGCATCACTCGTACTGTGGATTTCATCTGATGAGCGTTCTGGTGGCCCACGCTGCGGCGGGACGTACAAGGTATGTAAAAGCCTGTCAGACCTGTGTCCTGGGGAAATTGGATTCCTCCCCCCATCAGGTCTCCTCCATCCTCTCCCCACCCCTGGTCGTCCGTGGTCTCACATCGCCGTGGACTTCGTCACCGGACTCCCCCTCTCCCATTGTAAGACGGTGATTCTCACCATCATGGATTGCTTCTCCAAGGCGGTGCATCTGGTGGCCCTCCCAAAGCTCCTCTCGGCCTTGGAGATGGC
Source organism: Pholidichthys leucotaenia (assembly GCA_020510985.1). Lineage (NCBI taxonomy): Eukaryota > Metazoa > Chordata > Actinopteri > Cichliformes > Pholidichthyidae > Pholidichthys > Pholidichthys leucotaenia. Next base: position 262,027,792 of record CM035837.1, read on the forward strand.
GGTCCTCCTCACCGACCACGTGATCTGGGTCCATGGCATCCCTATGGACATTGTGTCTGACCGGGGTCCACAATTTACGTCCCAGGTCTGGAGGGCCTTTTGCCGGACCCTGGGAACTACAGGGAGTCTCTCCTCTGGAAACCATCCACAGAGCAACGGGCAGGTGGAGCGCGCCAATCAGTCCTGAGAGGTAGCGGGTTCTGGCTCCCAAGTATGTTGTTGGGCAGCAGGTCTGGCTGGTGGTGAGTCACATCCCTCTGAAAGAGAAATCGAAGAAGCTGTTCCCCCGCTTCCTTGGGCCATACACCATCTCCCGGGTGATAAATGATGTGTCGGTCCAGCTGAAGCTGCCTCCGACCCTACGGGTGAACCCTACATTCCACGTCCCCCACATCAAGCCCCTCTCAGCCAGTCCTCTCTGCCCCCCCCTCCCAAAGCTGCCTCCTCCTCCTTGGATCATCAACGGCCACCCCACCTACACTGTACGACGTGTGTTGGATGTTCGCCGTCGGGGCCGAGGCCTGTAGTATTTGGTGGACTGGGAGGGCTTTGGCCCGGAGGAACGGTCCTGGGTCCCCTCGTTGCGAGTGCTGGACAAGGGGATACTCCGGGCCTATCACCGTGCTCACCCTGAGAAGCCCTCCGGACCGCCAGGAGGTGTTCCTAGAAGGGGGTCCCTGTCATGGGCAGCGATAGCGCGCCCCTCCCATCCTGCTTCACATTCATCAACTTATCACTGCACCTGAGGCAGAAGACACACCTGCACCTGTTCATCAGCCAGTGGAGGCTCTTTCCGCGCAGTCAATGCTGGCTCGTCTGGGTATGCTGCCCATTTATAGGCAAGCAAATATAAAGTTATAGGTGTTGACACGTTGTCTAACCTTATTTCTCCTCATCCTTCAGGTTGCTGCCACTGTGTAGGTGTGTCTCTAGGACTGTGCGTGCTCTCCTGCCACATCTCACCATCCTTCAGCTTCCTACTCCACCCGGTCAGGCACCATCAGCTCATCTCCCCCCACCCTACTGGTTTGTCTATTCCTCGCTGGGTCCTGCCGGTTCTCCCTGGATTTCCCATGTAAGTGGCAATTTGGCTCGCCCATTTCCCCTTACTCCATTCCTCTGCTCACAGCTCTCGTCTTCTCTCCACAGGGCAATTCCTCTGGTGAGTGACTGTTTCTGCAGCTGTGTGCTTGTGTTTTTGCTATTTAATAAAGCTTTCAAATGTGCCCCTCTGTGTGGTTCCTTCCTGTGCTTTGGCATCATGCACGTGAGCTGTCAAGCCTAATTAATCATGACACTATGAGAAACTCACTGCAGCTCCGCCCTCAACTTTAATTGCGTGTGTAACAATTGTGTGGAACTCCAGTTTTACTAGGCATGAACTGCCATTTCTGTTTAAAAAAAACAAACGATCATTTTCATAAAGCAGTGGTAGGAACTCCAGTATTTGAACTACGGTGTGTGTGGACTGGAGACTGCAGTGACATTCAGCTTATTTAAACAGGACAGTCTTCATTCAACCCTGCGTGGCTCTTTTCTCCATGATTTTTGGATTTTTGCTGCTGTCCGAAAAATCACATTCAAACAAGCAATGCGCTACACAGTAGTTGTTTTCCTATCGGAGCTCAATTGTCAGGATCACAATCACTCCGCTCAGAAGGAAATAACACACTTTGTGCCTTTTCAGCACTCACTGTCACGGCTGTATTTAGCAAGGAGTCCAAACGCTTCTACCACTGACTACCTACTGGAGTCCGTCTGGAGAGAAAGTTCCCCACATGGTATAACGTGCAATTATTTATTATAATTGCACAAGATTTATTATATACTGTTATTATATACTGTGTTTCTATTTCATCCTCATGGATCGTCACCTTATCGTGGTGGGGGGGTTTGCGTGCCCCAGTGATCCCAGGAGCTATGTTGTCCAGGGGCAATTTGCCTCTGATAGGGTCTCCCAAGACAAACTGGTCCTGGGTGAAGGGCCAGACTAAGAACGATCCAACAGACTCTCATGATAAATTCTATATCAAGGATTCAGTGTACCCCGCCCGGTATGGGGTTACCGGGGCCCCACCCTGGAGCCAGGCCTGGGGGAGGGGCTCGAAGGCTAGCGTCTGGTGGCCGGGTTTCCACCCATGGGACCCGGCCGGGCTCAGCCCGAAGGAGTTACATGGGTCCGCCCTCCAGTGGGTTCACCACCTGCAGGAGGGATCATGGGGGTCCGGTGCTATGTGGATTAGGTGGCGGTCAAAGGCGGAGACCTTGGCGGACTGATCCCAAGCTTTCTAAACTGGCTTTTGGTACGTGGAATGTCACCTCTCTAGTGGGGAAGGAGCCTGAGCTGGTGTACGAGGTTGAGCGATACCGGCTAGATATAGTCGGCCTTACCTCAACACACAGCTCCGGTTCCGGAACCAGTCTCCTGGAGAGGGGCTGGAGCTTGACCTTTTCTGGAGTTGCCCCGGCCGAGAGGCGACGAGCAGGGGTGGGTATTCTTGTATCGCCCCACCTTGCGGCCTCTATATTGGAGTTTTCCCCGATGGACGAAAGGGTTGCTTCTCTGCGCCTTCGGGTTGGGAAACGGGTCCTGACCATCATTTGTGCCTATGCACCAAATGATGTTTCAGAGTACCCAGCCTTTCTGGAGTCTGTGACTGGAGTGCTGGAGGGTGCTCCTCCTGGAGACTCCATTGTCCTACTGGGGGACTTCAATGTGCACGTGGACAACGACAATGAAACCTGGAGGGGGGTGATTGGGAGGAACGGCCTGCCCGATCTGAACCCGAGTGGTGTTCAGTTATTGGACTTCTGTGCTAACCACAGTTTGTCCATAACGAACACCATGTTCAAGCATAAGGGTGTCCATATGTGCACCTGGCACCAGGACACCCTAGGTAGCAGGTCAATGATCAATTTCGTTATCATGTCATCAGACCTGCGACCGTATATCTTGGACACTCGGGTAAAGAGAGGTCGATGATCGATTTTGTTATCGTATCATCAGATCTGCGACCGTATGTCTTGGACACCCGAGTAAAGAGAGGTGCAGAGCTGTCAACTGATCACCACCTGGTGGTGAGTTGGATCCGATGGCAGGGGAGGAAGCCATTCAGATCTGGTAGACCCAAACGTATAGTGAGGGTGTGCTGGGAGCGTCTGGCTGAGGCCCCTGTCCGGGAGGTCTTCAACTCCCACCTCCGGAAGAACTCAACCACATTCCGAGGGAGTCTGGAGACATGGAGTCTGAATGGGCCATGTTCTCCACCTCTGTTGTTGAAGCGGCAGCCCAGAGCTGCGGCCGCAAGGTAGTCGGTGCATCTCGTGGTGGCAACCCCCCAACCAAGTGGTGGACACCAGTGGTGAGGGGGGCCATTAAGCTGAAGAAGGAGTCCTATCAAGCTTGGTTGGCTTGTGGGACTCCCGAAGCAGCTGAGGTGTACCGGCAGGCCAAGCGGAGTGCAGCTCGGGTGGTTGCTGAAGCAAAAACCCGAGTATGGGAGGAGTTCGGTGAGGCCATGGAACAAGACTTTCGGTCGGCTTCAAAGAGATTCTGGCAAACTGTTCGGCGGCTCAGGAGGGGAAAGCAGCTCCCTGTCCACACTGTGTATGGTGCTGATGGGACACTGTTGACTTCAACTGGGGATATCGTCGGGTGGTGGAAGGAATACTTCGAGGATCTCCTCAATCCCACTGATATGCCTTCCACAGAGGAAGCAGGGTTTGGGGACGAGGGGGATGACTCGCCTATCACAGGGGCTGAGGTCGCCAAGGTGGTTAAAAATCTCCTTGGTGGCCGGGCCCCGGGGGTGGACGAGATTCGCCCTGAGTACCTCAAGGCCCTGGATGTTGTTGGGTTGTCATGGTTGACACGCCTCTGCAACATTGCGTGGAGGTCGGGGGCAGTGCCTTTGGCATGGCAAACCGGGGTGATGGTTCCTCTCTTCAAAAAAGGGGACCGGAGGGTGTGCTCCAACTTTAGAGGGATCACACTCCTCAGCCTCCCTGGGAAGGTCTATGCCGAGGTACTGGAGAGGAGAGTCCGGCCGTTGGTCGAACCTCGGATTCAGGAGGATCAATGTGTTTTTCGTCCTGGCCGTGGCACATCGGACCAGCTCTTTACCCTCTCGAGAATTCTTGAGGGTTCGTGGGAGTTTGCCCAACCAGTTTACATGTGTTTTGTGGACTTGGAGAAGGCATTTGACCGTGTCCCTCGTGGATTTTTGTGGGGGGGTGCTTCGGGAGTATGGGGTATCGGGCTTGTTGTTACGAGCTATTCGTTCTCTGTACGACCGTTGTGAGAGTTTGGTTCGTATTGCCAACACTCGGTTGGAGTCATTCCTAGTGAGAGTTGGACTCCGCCAGGGCTGCCCTTTGTCACCGATCCTGTTCATAATTTTTATGGACAGGATTTCTAGGCGCAGCCAGGGAATGGAGGGTGTCATGCTTGGTGACCACAGGATCTCATCTCTGTTGTTTGCAGATGATGTTGTCCTGTTGGCTTCATCCAGCAATGACCTACAGCTCTTGCTGGGACGGTTTGCCGCTGAGTGTGAAGCGGCTGGGATGAGAATCAGCACCTCCAAGTCCGAGTCCATGGTCCTCAGCCGGAAAAAGGTGGATTGTCCTCTCCGGGTTGGGGACAGGCTCCTGCCCCAAGTGGAGGAGTTTAAGTATCTTGGGGTCTTGTTCGCGAGTGAGGGGAAAATGGAGCGAGAGATCGACAGACAGATTGGAGCAGCATCTGCAGTGATGCGGACGTTGTACTGGTCTGTTGTGGTGAAGAAGGAGCTTAGTTCTAAGGCAAAGCTGTCGATTTACCAGTCAATCTACGTTCCTACTCTCACCTATGGTCACGAGCTTTGGGTAATGACCGAAAGAACGAGATCGCGGATACAAGCGGCTGAAATGAGCTTTCTCTGTAGGATTGCTGGACTCACCCTCAGAGATAAGGTGAGGAGCTCAGTCATCCGGGAGAGGCTCAGAGTAGAACCGCTGCTCCTCCACATTGAAAGGAGTCAGTTGAGGTGGTATGGGCATCTGATTAGGATGCCTCCTGGACGCTTCCCACTTGAGGTGTTTCAGGCACGTCCCACTGGGAGGAGACCCCGGGGCAGACCCAGGACTCGGTGGAGAGACTATGTCTCCCAGCTGGTCTGGGAACGCCTTGGTATCCCCTCTGAAGAGCTGGAGCAGGTGGCTGGGGAGAGGGAAGTCTGGGCTTCTCTGCTTGAACTGCTGCCTCCGCGACCCGGACCTCCGGAAAAGCGGTAGAAGATGGATGGATGGATGGATGTGTTTCTATTTGGGGAGTGTACCTACAGCCTTAGCAAGTCAGTAAAGCCACCTTTATCAGAGGGTGGCTGGTTTCAGGCAGACCTTCCACTGATAGTTGTTTATCATCCAATTTCTGTATGCCCTGTTATTCCTACATCAGTGCTGAGTTCACCCAGATTACAACTGTTTCCTTGGAGACAAAGTTCTTGGCACAGTTGAACAAGCATTCCATCAAACTTGTAGAGGTCATTAGGACCAAAGGAGGATCCATGAAAGAGAAGATCACCAGGGTCTTGCAGCTTTTAGATGAGGTATCTGAATGAGTTGTAAACCAGTGGGAGATCCATGAATGAAGGCTAGCCTTTTGTAGCCTTTTGTGTGTGTGTGAGTAATTGTAATTTTTCATACTCAGACCATGGACATTGCCATTAGAAGAGAATGCATCCTGAAAGCTCTGATGATCTACCTGGGTGAACCTGTTGAGGAGCTTATCAAATAATATCAGGTAAGTACATCTCTGTCCTGTAGACAGATGTCCAACTCCCACAGACCCATTTCAATGTATGCATTCTGCTTATTTATAAATAAAGTTCTTCTTCTTTTTCTTCTTCTTCTTTCGGCTACTCCCCTTAGGGGTCGCCACAGCGGATCAACTGCCTCCATCTCACCCTATCCCTTGCATCTTCCTCTGTAACGCCAACCCTCTCCATGTCCTCCTTCACTACATCCATGAATCTTCTATGTGGTCTTCCTCTTTTCCTCCTGCCTGGGAGCTCCATCTTCAACATCCTTTGTCCAATATATCCATTATCCCTCCTCTGCACATGTCCAAACCATCTCAGCCTTGCTTCTCTTACTTTGTCTCCGAACCGCTCAACGTGAGCTGTCCCTCTGATATACTCATTTCTAATCTTGTCCCTCCTAGTCACTCCCAATGAAAATCTTAGCATCTTCAACTCTGCCACCTTCAGCTCCACCTCCTGTCTTTTTGTCAGTGCCACTGTCTCCAAGCCATAAATCATAGCAGGTCTCACTACCTTCTTGTAAATCTTCCCTTTCACTCTTGCTGCTACCCTTCTGTCATAAATCACCTCTGACACTTGTCTCCACCCACTCCACCCTGCCTGCACTCTCTTCTTCACCTCTCTTGTGCATTTTCCATTGCTTTGGACGGTTGACCTCAGGTATTTAAACTCATCTACTTTCACTGCCTCTACTCCTTCAGTCTTCACCGTTACACCTGCCTCCCTCTCATTCACACTCATATATATATACAGTATATATATATATATATATATATATATATATATATATATATATATATATATATATATATATATATATATATATATATATATATATATATATATATATATATACTGTATATACAATATATAGTATATATACTGTATATATATATATATATATATTATTCTGTCTTGCTTCTAGTGACTTTCATTCCTCTTCTCTCCAGAGCATACCTCCACCTCTCCAGGTTCTCTTTCACCTGCTCCCTGCTCTCACTGCAGATCACAATGTCATCTGCAAACATCAAGGTCCACGGAGACTCCTACCTGACCTCATCTGTCAGCCTTTCCATCACCATGGTAAACAAGAAGGGGCTCAGAGCCCATCCCCGATGTAACCCCACCCCCACCTTGAACCCATCTGTCACTCCTACAGCACACCTCACCATCATCTCACTGTCCTCATGCATGTCCTGCACCACCCTTGCATACTTCTCTGCCACTCCTGACTTTCTCATTCAGTACCACACTTCCTGTCTTGGCACCCTATCATATGTTTTCTCAAGATCCACAAAGACACAGTGCAACTCCTTCTGACCTTCTCTATACTTCTCCATCAGCATTCTTAGAGCAAACATAGCATCTGCAGTACTCTTTCTTGGCTTGAAACCGTACGGTTGCTCACTGATTGTCACCTCTCCTCTTAACCTGGCTTCAACAACTCAACCTGGCTTCAACAACTCAATTCAATTCAATTTTCTTTATTCATCAGCTCTTCAAAGTACTCCTTCCACTTTCTCAACACACTTTTGTCACTTGTTAGTTCATTACCATTTCTGTCCTTAATCAGCCTAACCTGCTGAACATCCTTTCCAACTCGATCTCTCTGTCTAGCCAATTGACACAAGTCCATTTCTCCTTCCTTAGTGTCCAGCCTCTCATACAACTCAGTATATGCCTTTTCCTTTGCCTTTGCCACCTCTCTCTTTGCCATGTGCCTAGATTCCAGATACTCCTGTCTACTTTCTTCATCACCCTGACTATCCCACTTTTTCTTTGCTAACCTCTTCCTTTGGATACTTTCCTGTACCTCCTCATTCCACCACCAAGTCTCCTTGTCTTTCTTCCTCTGTCCACTGGATACACCATATACCTTTCTACCCCTTTCCCTCAATAATTTTGCTGTACTTTCCCAGTCATCTGGTAATGCTTCCCTACCCCTCAGAGCCTGTATCAACCCTTTCCTGAACTCTGTGTGACCTTGTTCCTTCTGTAACTTCCTCCACTTAATCCTTGGCTCTGCCTTCACTCAGAATCAGAATCAGAATAAGCTTTATTGCCAAGCATGTAAAAAAACACACGAGGAATTTGACTTGACATTGGCGCGCGTGTAAGCGCAACACAACAACACGGCAGCCGTAAACAAGGCACCTCATCAAAAACAGTGAGGGATAAGAGGAGGAGGGGGGCAGGGAATGACACATTAGGCGAGAGAAAAAAAAACTTTGTTATCAGAATACAGCTTATAGTTGTGTAAGCAGATTATGATTACAATGAAAAAACCTCTCAATGGCACAGAGCAGACAATCAACCTCACATAACAGAGACAGCAGAGAGAACAGTGGATGTGTGTTCATCAGTGTAAGTGAATCAGTCATGTATGTTGAATGCAATGAGTGTCAGTTATCAGTTACTGGTGGACAGCAAAAATCCTCTCTCAGCTGATGTTATGTCTAGTGTCTGAAACTTAGAGGAGCATGTCCTTGTGAGATCAACTCTCAGTGCATGGCAGGTGGAAATTCTCTGAGCCAGTCACATGCGCTGTCCTTGAGAGTTCAGATTACTGTACGCCAGATTGTTTATGAAGGAGAGAAATCAGCCAAAACATTTCCACTGCTTATCTTCAACCAGGAGGACTGAGTGCTGAGGGTGCCGAAAACAAGGTCGAATGAGCACAGTTACTCAGAGAAAAACTTTTCATCTCTTATGCGTTCAGTGCTCCATAATTTCCATCATTGCCAGGCTTTAAAATCATTTCCTGAAGTGCTCCCAGCGTATCGTGATGTTGCCAATCTTCCTGTTTAGTTCTCCATTAGCCGCTATCAGAGTCCTCCCCGGCTGGTCAAATTGATGAAAGAGCTTCGCGGGGTCAGCATTTTGATAAGCTCTGTCCATCTTCTTCAATTTTCGATACACCAGGACTATCCCAAAGCCGATCAGTAGAAGTCCTGAGATCGTAGCACCGAATAGGTTTATGTCTTCTGCATCTTCAATTGAAAGGTCGCACAGACACATAAGTTTCCAATTATTATTAGGCAGTTCCAATGCTCTGCACTGTGTGTTCATATATTCATATATTTATTCCATCCAGCTACAATGCTCTGCACTGTGTGTCTCTGTGTGTGTGTGTATATATATATTTTATAGTAATATGTACATATGTATATTAGCTGCTCATGCTTGCTTGTTTTTTTTTTCTTGCCTTCTGATTGTTGCTCTGAGTGTTGCTATCCCTGTGCTGTTGCAATCCTGGAATTTCCCCGTTGTGGGACTAATAAAGGCTTATCTTATCTTATCTTATCTTATCTTATCTTATCTTATCTTATCTTATATGTGTCTCTTATATAACCCACAGCAGCAGTACCTGCAGGACAGGTGGGCTCCCCCGGGCCCGATTTCCTCGTTGAAAAGACAGTGTCAATTGTGTTCAAAGCCCAGCTTACCAAATCCATAATTTCCGTTAGAATCAAGAATCAGCAGTAGAAGAATCAGCCAGAAGAATGACGCAGACACAGACAATAGCAAGCTGGGATCCAGTCAGTTAGGGAAGGAGAGGGAGGGAGCAGGAGGAGTGAAGAGAAGCGTCTGTTCTCTCTGAGAGCCGGAAGCAAGATTCACTCTCTTCCTATTCTTGCTTTCCAAAGTCATCCTACAGACTACCATCCAATGCTGTCTAGCTACATTCTCCCCTGCCACCACCTTGCAGTCTTTTATGTCTTTCAGATTTCTCCTTCTGCATAAGATGCAGTCCATCTGTGTGCACCTTCCTCCACTCTTGTAAGTCACCCTATGTTCCTCTCTTTACATATGTGTTCACCACAGCCATTTCCATCCTTTTAGCAAAATCCACAACCATCTGTCCTTCCACATTTCTCTCCTTAAGACCATACCTACCCAGAACCTCTTCATCACCTCTGTTCCATTAACCTCTTGCACTTCGGTGTACCACGGGCGGACACGTCTCTGCATCCTAGGGCGCACACTGTGCGTCCTAGGAGGCACTGAAAAAAAAAAAAGCTGCATTTCTGTTCTTCCACTACAGACACAGCCGCGAACAGAAAGCCAAAGGAGTGCTTTGATTGGTTTAGATGTGATTGACCTCTCATTCGACTAATAAGAGCCTTGAATTGGGTTTCTGAAACCTTGAAGTACCAATGACTGAAAATCTAGCAAGAAGGACCCGCCTACCAACGGCTGCGAATACAGCGAGCCAACTGAAGCACAGTAGTTCGAAAGCCTGCCTCCCTTGCAAAATCTGTTTTGTTTTAGCCGCTGGGTGACACACACGCGTTCGCCAGTCTTTTTTTCTTACTACTGTTCTTATTTGTTTTGAAAAATCGTTCGCCAAAACCGCAATCATGGAAGCGCAAAACCGCAATAATGGAATTATGGTTTGACCGGGTCGTGTGACCAGAACCACGAGTCCGTAACAAGGGGACCAGCGTTATGTTCGTCCGACAATGAGGAAGAGAAGTTTGCCAGCGACACTGCTGTTGTGGACAGGTAAGTGTTATAAGCTAAATTATTCTTTATCCCTGAAAATTGTAATCAAAAATGACTTTTGACCGATGGGTAAATTACAACTGTGCATAGTAGACCGCGGTGCACGAACCGTGTTCAGTCCGTGCGCCGCGGTACACGGTTCGTGTGCCGCGTCCGGACCGTGAACGCCCCCACCCCCCCACTACTCTTCTGTAGCGGATTGCAGATATTATTGCAGATATTTTAGTACAACTGTGCATAGTAGACCGCGGCGCACCGTGACCGCGGCGCGCCGTGACTGCGGCGCACCGGGCAATGTCCGTCCTCTGTAGCGGGGGATGGGGGTGGGGGTGGGAGTTGTAATCTTCAACATTACAGATATTTTAGTATAATTTTTAGTGCACTGTAGGTTATTTTTTCTTGTAAAAAAAGCCACACATTTTTTACGTGGCATGCTTCTTTGTGTATGGGGGCTTGTTTGTTCATTCATTCATTCATGAATGAATAAACAACCCCTCCCCACACACACACACACAGCCCTGAGTGTCACCTTTCATTAGAGCCCAACATCAAGCTTCTATATTGAATCATTCAAAAGTTACAGACGTTTTTCCAAACTGTGCCATTTGGCACAATTTGGCACAGTTTAAAAATGCCTGGGAACAACCTGTGAAGAAAGTTGTGTAATATATTCATTTTTTGTGGTATTGTTACAAAATTTTGACCTCAGCTGGATAAGTTGAATAAGACCTCAGCGTTGAAAAGTGGAGACAGGGACTGCTACAAGGAGGTCAAATACCGGTTTAACAGAGAGCTGAGGAGAGCTAAATCTGTGTATTCTGAGAGACTCCAGCAACAGCTCACTGTTAACGACTCGGCTTCTGTGTGGAGAGGACTGAGGCAAATCACCAGCTATCGGCCTCAGGCTTCTAAGGGTCAGGATGACAAAGCCCTTTGTCAAAGACTGTCCCAACACTATGCCCGTTTTGACACCTCGTCAGCTGTGTCCAACTCCCCCCTCCCCCCAGCGCCACTGCCTCCATGGTCCCCACTTCATCAAAGGCGCCCCCCTCCCCCCCTGCCCTTGCCATCAGTGAGCAGGACGTGCACAGACAGTTCTCCAGACTGAACCCGCGCAAGGCCCCCGGTCCGGACGGCGTGTCTCCCTCCACCCTGAGACACTGTGCGGAAGAGCTGACTCCTGTCTTCACAGACATTTTTAACACCTCCCTGAAGTCATGCCACGTGCCGACCTGCCTCAAAACCTCTACCATCGTCCCTGTCCCCAAGAAGCCACGGATCACTGGACTTAACGACTACAGACCTGTAGCGCTCACCTCTGTAGTCATGAAGTCCTTTGAGCGCCTGGTCCTGCCCCACCTCAAGACCATCACCACTCCTCTCCTGGACCCGCTGCAGTTTGCCTACAGAGCCAACAGGTCTGTGGACGACGCAGTCAACCTGGCCCTCCACTCCATCCTGCAGCACCTGGACTCCCCAGGAACCTACGCCAGGATCCTGTTTGTGGACTTCAGCTCTGCATTCAATACCACCCGCCCTGCTCTGCTCCAGGACAAGCTGTCCCTGCTCAACATGCCTGACTCCCTCTGCAGGTGGATCACCGACTTCCTGACGGACCGGAGGCAGCATGTGCGGCTGGGAAAGGCTGTCTCAGACTCTGTTAGCATCAGCACCGGATCACCCCAGGGCTGTGTACTTTCCCCCCTGCTCTTCTCCCTGTACACCAACTCCTGCACCTCCAGCCACCAGTCTGTCAAGCTGATCAAGTTTGCGGACGACACCACCCTCATCGGGCTCATCTCCAACGGCGACGAGTCCGTCTACAGTAGAGAGGTGGCCCAGCTGGCGTCCTGGTGCAGCCACAACAACCTGCAGCTGAACGCTCTGAAGACAGCGGAGATGATCGTGGACTTCAGAAAAGTCACAGCCCCTCTGCCCCCCCTTACCCTCACAGACTCTCCCATCACCACTGCGGATTCCTTCCGCTTCCTGGGCACCACCATCACCCGGGACCTCAAGTGGGAGCCGACCATCAGCTCCCTCATCAAAAAGGCCCAGCAGAGGATGTTCTTCCTGCGGCAGCTGAGAAAGCTCAAGCTACCCACCAAGATGTTGGTGCAGTTCTACACGGCCATCATCAAGTCCATCCTCACCACCTCCATCATCGTGTGGTACGCAGGAGCCACCGCCAGAGACAGACTAAGACTGCAGCGCGTTGTGCGCGCTGCTGAGAAGGTGATCGGCTGCAAGCTCCCATCCCTCCAGGACCTGTACATCTCCAGGACCCGGAGGCGTGCAGGTCGGATCATAGCCGACCCTTCACACCATGGACACGCACTGTTTGCCCCCCTCCCCTCAGGCAGAAGACTTCGGTCCATTCAGACTAAAACCTCCCGCTACATGAACAGCTTCTTCCCCTCTGCCATCAGACTGCTGAACACTAAGTGACTTATTAGACTCTCGTGCACTACGTACAGCAGCTCAACCGGACTCATGATAATTATCACTGTTTTCTTTTGCACTACCGACTGCACTTTGTGGAACTCCACAATATCTGCTGCATGTTAATATATTTAAAAATTGCATAGATTAATATTACTCATTCATATTCTACATTTTATTGCATGCATAGTTTTTTATTTTTATCTTTAGTGCTACTCCATGTTTAATGTTGCAGCATTGCACCGAGACAAATTCCTAGTTTGTGTACTACATGAACAATGGCAATAAATCTCATTCTGATTCTGATTCTGATTCTGATAACACTTGGTTCTACATTTCTGTTGCATTTTCCAGCCCGGATCTGACAGCTGTGTGTTATTTGCAAGCATTTGTATCCAAAAAAACACCCAGGCGAAATTTATTTTCTTCAAGTTCAGTATGTTTAGATGACTGTTACTCAGTGGCCGGAGCACTTAGAGAGATTATGACTGTTTTGCCAAAAAATTCAAAGTGTTTTCTTTTAAATGAGACCAACCCCATGAAGATGCTGCAAAGGGTTGAAGAACAGCTTTTGATTTACTTTGGGTACGTTATTTTTTTGGCGTTTTTAGGGAAATTGACCAGAGTGCAAGGGGTTAACCTACATGTCCATTTAAGTCCGCTGTAATCACCACTCTCTCTCCCCTGGGAACACTCTCTACCACTTCATCCATTCATCCAACTTACTCCAGAATTCCTCTTTCTCTTCTACCTGACATCCAACTTGTGGGGCATACACACTGACAACATTCAACATCACACCTTTGACTTCTACCTTCAAACTCATGATTCTTCTTTACCTCTTAAACACTCTTCACATACTCTTCCTTCAAGATTACTGCCACTCCATTTCTCTTCCTATCTACACTATGGTAGAACAGTTTAAATCCACCTCCAGTGCTCCTAGCCGTGCTTCCCTTCCATCGGGTTTCTTGAACACACAGTATATCTACCTTTCTTCTCTCCATCATATCAACCAACTCTCTGCCTTTACCAGTCATAGTCCCTACATTTAATGTACCTACTCTCACCTCCACACTTCTACCTTTCTTTTTCTCTCTCTCCCTCCTAACATGCCTTCCCTCTCTCCTCTGCCTCAGTCTTTGACCAACAGTAGCCCAATTTCCACCAGCACCCTGTCAGTCGACAGCAACGGTGATGGTCTTTGTTAACCCAGGCCTCGACTGATCCAGTATAAAAGTCTCATTGGTCATGATCCACATGTTTGATTTGGCAAAGGTTTTATGTCGGATGCCCTTCCGAACACAACCCTCTCCATTTACCCGGGCTTGGGACCGGCACTAGGAGTACATTGGCTTGTGCACCCGCTGTGGCTGGGTTTTGTTTATTTATTTGCCCATACATTGACAGTCTCATTTTTCTCGTCATTGATTTTTGATGACTTACTGACTGCTTTGTAAATTGGCATGCTTACAGTGTACACATGTATTTTGAGACCTTTTGAGGTTAATACATTTCCGGGTTCATTTTGAGCCAAAAATAATAATAGCTGGGAGATGTGACTTCAAATCAGTGTCACAATTAACTGAAGTTTGCTTTGGTTTCATTCTTGTTGGGTGCGCATATGGAGAGGTACAGCCAATAAATAAAGTATTAAATGTGTTACTGACAATATTCTAGCTGTTATTATGAAAGCTCAGCTTTCTTTTTGAAAGTTTACACTTCCTGCCATGGACTGCCATAGATGTAAACACATTAGCCCCTTTTCCACTAGTACCTACTCAGCCTGACTCGCCTCGACTCTACTCGGCTTGACACGGTGTAATTGGTTTTCCATTTCAACCGAGTACCACCTGAAGTGGGAGGGGTTGGGTTCATTACAGGAAGGTGGCCTATTATCCCGCTATGTTGTTTTCATGCTGACATTTTCACTGATAAATAATGTAAAAGTTGCTTAAAATCACAAAACACTCACCATCTTCCCTGTGAGCAGCCATCAGCTCAGAGATCTCCTGGTGTACTTTTTTTTTTTTTTTCATTTCGGTTCACTACGCTGCAGCAGGGCCGACGGGGCTGAAAAGTTAATAGGCTGAAAAGTTCATAGTTATCAAATTTGACCAAATGTAGTTTATTTTTCAAGCAATGCAACACCGATGGAAGAACTGTGTGCACCGATGGGTAGATGAAAAATCCATCTAACCGGCTCCGGTTAGGTGGATGAATTAGTTTAATTACCTCCACCAAGGAGGTTGTTTTCACCAGCATTGGTTTTTTGTTTTGTTTGTTTGTCTGCCTGTTAGCAAAATAACTCAAAAACTACTGCATGGATTTTCATGAAATTTTCACCAGAGGTAGCCCTTGGGCTAAGAATGAATCCATTAGATTTTGGAAGTGATCTGAGAGTGCATAACTTCATCAAGGCCCTGTCTTCTCACAGTGTGTTGGCAGGATTACGCAAAAACTACTAGACAGATTTTGATGAAATTTTCACCAGAGGTGGCCCTTGGCCTACAGATGAACCCATTACATATCGGAGGTGATCCATGATTGCATACCTCCACCAAGGCCCTATCTAGCAATCCTGGTAACAAACAGGCAGACAAACAAACCTACTTTTTGACAGATGGGACCTTGGTATGTGCTCTCTGAGTGCCCTCTAGTTTTCATGATGAGAAGCTGAAGTACCTGTTGCTAACATTACAACAAATCCATCTCTGTTTTTCTGCTATCCTAGCATTAGCAGATTTGTTGTAACAGAATTAACTGAGGGAAAAGAATCAGAGTTGAGCTGAAAGTCATCAGAGCTGGCTGTAGATGTTTTTATTTATTTTTATTTAACCTTTATTTGTACAGGGTAGTTCCATTGAGAGGCAACCTCTCTTTTTCAAGGACACCCTGTTCACACTCACACAGTTACACATTCATACCTTTTTGAGGAACAACAGAGATTAAATTAAAAAGAAAAAAAAACCTGGCATGTGCAAAATTACATTGGGTCGAGGGTTTGAATGTCAGGTTTGAAAAATTTTTAATTGATCACCCAGCCGTACAACCACCTTAAGAGTCTTGTGTGCTGTATAGTCATTGCCAGCAAGGGAAAGGAAGATGGAAAGAAGGAAACATCAGATCCAGTGGCCTAAATCCAGCCAGAGGAGAGAATGGGATATCATTGACTCAGATCTGGTCCTCCTACTGGAACAACAGAAGGGTCAGAATCAGAATCAGAATCAGAATCAGAATCAGAATCAGAATCAGGTTTATTGCCATTGTTCATGTAGTACACAAACTAGGAATTTGTCTCGGTACAATGCTGCAACATTAAACATGATAAGATAAGAGAAATAAACTATACATGTAATAAAGTGTAGGATAAGATTAAGTGATACTGGTCAACAGTTAAAATATATATTAGCCAGCAGCAGATACTGTGGAGAACTATATAGTGCAGTCGGTAATGCAGGAAGAAAACAGTGATGATTGACATGAGTCTGGTTGAGCTGCAAAGGGTCCTGTTGAAAGAACTGGAGAACATGGGATCTATCATCTACAGCTATGGTACAGAGAGGTTTGGGGTAAGGGGCAGGACACCGAAGCAGCAGATGCCCCTGTGGACCAGCTGAAGTCCAGGACACAGTGGGAAATTGACAAATTGGTGAAAGAAAGGAGACAACTGAGAAAGCGTTGGAAAAGAGCCACAGAGATAGAAAGAGTGGGACTTAATGACTTGCAGATGGAAATAAAGTAACAACTGACAAAGCTGCAGAGAGCAGAACCCCTCAGATGGCAACGCAAGAGGAAAGAATGGTCAAGGACCCTATTCTACAGCAATCCTATAGCTTTGTCTAAAGCCTGTTTGACCAAGAGAAGCGTGAGAGCCTTAAAGTGCTCATAAAAGATCTGGAAGAGCACCTGAGGAAGACTTGCTCTGATGATCGGAGGCATGAGCCAGTCACCATCCTGAATGACATGCCATCAAGGCCAGCATTTGAGCAGCAAATGGACATAAGGCCCCCATGTGGAGTGAGGTGGAGAAGACCATGAAGCATGCAAGATCAGCATCAGCCCCTGGGCCCAATGGTATCCCGTATAGGCTCTATAAGAACACTCCTGGAGCCCTTCAATACCTCTGGAAGTTGATGAAGGTAGCATGGCAGAAGGAAGTGGTACCGAAGGCACGGTGAAGAGTGGGAGGCATCCTGATCCCCAGAGAGAAGAACGCTTCATCCATCAGCCAGTTTCACCAGATCAGCCTGCTGAATGTAGAGGGAAAGATCTTCTTCAGTGTTCTGTCCTAAAGGCTCTCTACATTCCTGCAAAGAAACAACTTCATTGATACGTCAGTGCAGAAGGCAGGGATCCAGGGTTTCTCAGGATTTCTGGAGCATGCAATTATCATCTGGCATCAAATCTAAACTGCCAGGAAGGAACGGAGAGACCTACATGTAGTTTTTTTTGACTTTGCCAATGCCTTCGGCTCAGTCCCACACAAGATCTTGTGGACGGCCTTCGAGTACTTCAGCGTACCAAACCACATCACACAGCTGGTCAAGAGCTACTTTCAGGAGCTCCAGTTTTGTGTGACAGCCGGGAACAACACCACAGCCTGGCAGCACCTGGAAAGGGGCATCATGGCAGGATGCACCATTTCCCCGATAGCATTCGTCATGGCAATGGAAGTGATCACACGGGCATCCCATTGGGTAGTGGGTGGCAAGAGGACCAAGAGTGGCCTGTGTCTTCCGCCAATTAGAGCATACATGGATGATATTACCATCATCACAGCAACAAAGCCATGCATTAGATGCTTGCTGGAGAAACTCCAGGAGAACATCCAGTGGGCAAGAATGGAGTTTAAGCCAAGCAAATCTCACAGCATCACCATTGTTAAAGGCCAACTAATGGGAGTGCGGTTCCACATCGGCGATGAACCAATCCCCACAGTCTTAGAGAAGCCCATCAAGAGCCTCGGACGATGGTATAACACAGACCTCAGAGACACCCAACATCTTGAACAGCTCCGGCAGGACACAGCTAATGGCCTCAGGCAGATTAATAACACCACACTTCCAGGGAAACTGAAGCTCTGGTGCCTCCAGTTTGGGCTGCTGCCCAGACTCCTGTGGCCGTTGACCATGTATGAAGTCTCCCTAACCCATACTCAGCGTCTGGAAAGGCTGGCGTGCTCTTATGTGAGGAAGTGGCTTGGCCTCCCAAAATGTATCAGCAGCATTGGACTCTACAGCGATGGAGCCCTGTCGCTGCCATTGTCTAGCCTGGTTGAGGAATTCAAATGGGCCAAGGTGAGGCTGGACATGTTGCTCGCCAAATCCCGGGACCCTGTAGTAAGAGGTGCTGCTCCTACCCTGGCAACAGGGAAGAAGTGGACCCCAAACATGGCTGTACTACAGGCCAAACCTGTGGTCCTCCATCGTGATGTTGTGGGCCACGTCCAACAAGGTAGAGGAGGCCTTGGCTTTGGAACAGTGACACCTCTCTGGCAAAAGGCATCTCCGACCGAATGCTTAACTATGGTGGTAGAGGAGGTGTGTCAATAGGAGAAAGCAGCCAGAAGGGCCAGAGCCATAGCACAAGCCAAACAGGGTCGATGGACAAGGTGGGAGGGTGTCGAAAAGAGGAAAATCACATGGAGAGAACTCTGGGGCATGGAATCCAACAGGCTGAGCTTCATCATCCGAGCTACATATGATATGCTGCCCTCTCCCACAAATCTACAGCTGTGGCTTGGAAAGGATCCATCTTGCCCTCTGTGTACAGCCCTAGAAACACTCAAGCACATCTTGGTTGGTTGCAGGACTAGCCTCACTCAAGGTAGATACACATGGAGACACAACCAGGTCCTCAGGTGTCTAGCCGATACACTTGAGTGCAAGAGAGTATCCATCAACTCCCAACCCTTCAACAATCAGGATGTGCACCGACACCTACCATCATTTGTTCAAGCGGGGGCTAAGCTGAGAATCAGTCCCTTACTCCCTGATCTGGGTCCACTGAACGCAGCCAGGGATTGGCAGATGCGAGCAGACTTGGATCAAAGGCTCATTTTCTCTCCGGAGATCGCAATGACCACCCTGCGACCAGATCTCGTCCTCTGGTCTAATTCATCTAAGCTCGCCTATATTATTGAGTTGATAGTACCCTGGGAGGACACTGTCGAGGAAGCTTATGAGCGTAAGAAGCTGTGGTATTCCAACTTAGCAGCTGAGGCAGAGGACAGAGGCTGGAAGATAAAGGTGCGCCCGGTGGATATGGGATGCAGGGGCTTCGTAGCCACAAAAACTGTAAAGCTGCTCAGGGAGATAGGGATTAGGGGACAGGATTACAGACGGGCAATTAAAGAGCTGGCCGACACTGCCGAGAGGACCAGTCACTGGCTGTGGATGAAAAGGAGTGACATCATTTGGGCTTCTAAGGCAAACAGCTAAGCCACGAGACACACACCCAGGTTTGATCAACCTGTGGTGGGTCTGCCTCGGCGGAGGGTGTCACATCAAAGGATTTTGGCATCAAAACAACTCATGAAATCGTCAACATCAAAGCATTCCAGCATCAGAGCTACTTTGGAGTAATGCCCAAAGTATACTTCAAAGTATACTTCACTCTATATTATAGAGTGAAGTACGTGGCGGTAATGCACATGTAAGCTGGTTGTCAACCACCAATCAAATCTAAAAGAATAAGAAGAATAATTTTTAATCATCAACATCAAAGGATCCTGGCATTTAATAGTCTGTCATTGACATCATGTGGGATGTCTATGATATCATATAGGATCATGTGGGTCTATGATGTCTATGACATCATATAGGATGTCTAGGACATCATAGGACATCATATAGCTATGGATCATTTCCTATGATCTATGGGCTATCAAAAGCTGGTTGATGCTAATCACAGTTTTGCACTGGAATGCCAGAAGTCTAATATCAAATGGGCAAGAATTCAAAAAGTTTATATCTGATATGCAAGACAAACCCCAGGTAATCTGTATGCAGGAAACATGGCTAAAACCTCAGTTGGATTTTGTCAAGGATAAACATCAATAAGGAACGACAGGGAAACTGGTAGAGGAGGAGGTGCAGCAACCTTTGGTGCATAATGGAACAAATGACCCCCCTCATGGATCGTTACCTTATCGTGGTGGGGTTTGCATGCCCCAGTGATCCCAGGAGCTATGTTGTCCGGGGCAATTTGCCTCTGATAGGTCACCCAAGACAAACTGGTCCTGGGTGAAGGGCCAGACTAAGAACGATCCAACAGACTCTCATGATAAAGTCTATATCAAGGATTCAGTGTACCCCGCCCGGTATGGGGTTACCGGGGCCCCACCCTGGAGCCAGGCCTGGGGGAGGGGCTCGATGGCTAACGTCTGGTGGCCGGGTTTCCACCCATGGGACCCGGCCGGGCTCAGCCCGAAGGAGTTACATGGGTCCGCCCTCCAGTGGGTTCACCACCTGCAGGAGGGATCATGGGGGTCCGGTGCTATGTGGATAAGGTGGCTGTCAAAGGCGGAGACCTTGGTGGACTGATCCCAAGTTTTCTAAACTGGCTTTTGGTACGTGGAATGTCACCTCTCTGGTGGGGAAGGAGCCTGAGCTAGTGTACAAGGTTGAGCGATACCGGCTAGATATAGTCGGCCTCACCTCAACACACAGCTCCAGTTGCAGAACCAGTCTCCTGGAGAGGGGCTGGAGCTTGGCCTTTTCTGGAGTTGCCCCGGGCGAGAGGCGACGAGCAGGGGTGGGTATTCTTGTATCCCCCGCCCCCCCCACCTTGCTTCCTCTATATTGGAGTTTTCCCCGGTGGATGAAAGGGTTGCACCCCTGCATCTTCGGGTTGGGAAACGGGTCCTGACCATCATTTGTGCCTATGCACCAACTGATGTTTCAGAGTACCCACCCTTTTTGGAGACTGTGACCGGGGTGCTGGAGGGTGCTCCTCTCGGAGACTCCATTGTCCTACTGGGGGACTTCAATGCGCATGTGGGCAATGACAGTGAAACCTGGAGGGGGGTGATTGGGAGGAACGGCCTGCCCGAGCTGAACCCGAGTGGTGTTCAGTTATTGGACTTCTGTGCTAACCACAGTTTGTCCATAACGAACACCATGTTCAAGCATAAGGGTGTCCATATGTGCACCTGGCACCAGGACACCCTAGGTAGCAGGTCAATGATCAATTTCGTTATCATGTCATCAGACCTGCGACCGTATATCTTGGACACTCGGGTAAAGAGAGGTGCAGAGCTGTCAACTGATCACCACCTGGTGGTGAGTTGGATCCGATGGCAGGGGAGGAAGCCATTCAGACCTGGTTGACCCAAACGTATAGTGAGGGTGTGCTGGGAACGTCTGGCTGAGGCCCCTGTCCGGGAGGTCTTCAACTCCCACCTCCGGAAGAACTTAACCACATTCCGAGGGAGTCTGGAGACATGGAGTCTGAATGGGCCATGTTCTCCACCTCTGTTGTTGAAGCGGCGGCCCAGAGCTGCGGCCACAAGGTGGTCGGTGCATCTCGTGGTGGCAACCCCCCAACCAAGTGGTGGACACCAGTGGTGAGGGGGACCATTAAGCTGAAGAAGGAGTCCTATCAAGCTTGATTGGCTTGTGGGACTCCCGAAGCAGCTGAGGTGTACCGGCAGGCCAAGCGGAGTGCAGCTCGGGTGGTTGCTGAAGCAAAAACCCGGGTATGGGAGGAGTTCGGTGAGGCCATGGAACAAGACTTTCGGTCGGCCTTGAAGAGATTCTGGCAAACTGCCCGGTGCCTCAGGAGGGGAAAGCAGCTCCCTGTCCACACTGTGTATGGTGCGGATGGGGCACTGTTGACTTCGACTGGGGATCTTGTCGGGCGGTGGAAGGAATACTTCGAGGATCTCCTCAATCCCACTGATACGCCTTCCACAGAGGAAGCAGGGTTTGGGGATGAGGGAGATGACTCGCCTATCACAGGGGCTGAGGTTGCCAAGGTGGTTCAAAATCTCCTTGGTGGTTGGGCCCCGGGGGTGGACGAGATTCGTCCTGAGTACCTCAAGGCCCTGGATGTTGTTGGGCTGTCATGGTTGACACGCCTCTGCAACATTGCGTGGAGGTCGGGGGCAGTGCCTTTGGCATGGCAAACCGGGGTGATGGTTCCTCTCTTCAAAAAAGGGGACCGGAGGGTGTGCTCCAACTTTAGAGGGATTACCCTCCTCAGCCTCCCTGGGAAGGTCTATGCCAAGGTAGTGGAGAGGACAGTCCGTCCGTTGGTCGAACCTCGGATTCAGGAGGAGCAATGTGTTTTTCGTCCTGGCCGTGGCACATCGGTCCAGCTCTTTACCCTCTCGAGAATTCTCGAGGGTTCGTGGGAGTTTGTCCAACCAGTTTACATGTGTTTTGTGGACTTGGAGAAGGCATTTGATCGCGTCCCTCGTGGTTTTTTGTAGGGGGTGCTTCACGAGTATGGGGTATCCGGCTTGTTGTTACGAGATATTCGGTCTCTGTACGACCATTGTGAGAGTTTGGTTCGTATTGCCAACACTCGGTCGGACTCATTCCCAGTGAGAGTTGGACTCCGCCAGGGCTGCCCTTTGTCACCGATCCTGTTCATAATTTTTATGGACAGGATTTCTAGGCACAGCCAGGGAATGGAGGGTGTCATGCTTGGTGACCACAGGATCTCATCTCTGTTGTTTGCAGATGATGTTGTCCCGTTGGCTTCATCCAGCAATGACCTACAGCTCTTGCTAGGATGGTTTGCCGCTGAGTGTGAAGCGGCTGGGATGTGAATCAGCACCTCCAAGTCCGAGTCCATGGTCCTCAGCCGGAAAAAGGTGGATTGTCCTCTCTGGGTTGGGGACAGGCTCCTGCCCCAAGTGGAGGAGTTTAAGTATCTTGGGGTCTTATTCACGAGTGAGGGGAAAATGGAGCGAGAGATTGACAGATGGATCGGAGCAGCATCTGCAGTGATGCGGACGTTGTACCGGTCTGTTGTGGTGAAGAGGGAGCTTAGTTCTAAGGCAAAGCTGTTGATTTACCAGTCATTCTACGTTCCTACTCAGAATCAGAATCAGAATCAGAATCAGAATCAGGTTTATTGCCATTGTTCATGTAGTACACAAACTAGGAATTTGTCTCGGTACAATGCTGCAACATTAAACATGATAAGATAAGAGAAATAAACTATACATGTAATAAAGTGTAGGATAAGATTAAGTGATACTGGTCAACAGTTAAAATATATATTAGCCAGCAGCAGATACTGTGGAGAACTATATAGTGCAGTCGGTAATGCAGGAAGAAAACAGTGATGATTGACATGAGTCTGGTTGAGCTGCTGTACATGGTGCACGAGAGTCACTTAGTGTTCAGCAGTCTAATGGCAGAGGGGAAGAAGCTGTTTATGTGACGGGAGGTTTTAGTCTGGATGGACCGAAGTCTTCTACCAGAGGGGAGGGGGGCAAACAGTACGTGACCAGGGTGTGAGGGATCGGCTATGATCCGGCCAGCACGCCTCCGGGTCCTGGAGATGTACAGATCCTGGAGAGATGGGAGCTTGCAGCCGATCACCTTCTCAGCAGTGCGCACGACGCGCTACAGCCTTAGTCTGTCCCTGGCAGTGGCTCCTGCGTACCACACGGTTATGGAGGTGGTGAGGATGGACTCGATGATGGCTGTGTAGAACTGCACTAACATCTTGGTGGGTAGCTTGAGCTTCCTCAGCTGCCGCAGGAAGAACATCCTCTGCTGGGCTTTTTTGATGAGTGAGCTGATGGTCAGCTCCCATTTGAGGTCCCTGGTGATGGTAGTGCCTAGGAAGCGGAAGGAATCAGCAGTGGTGATGGGAGAGCCTGAGAGGGTGAGGGGGGGCAGAGGAGTAGTGACTTTCCTGAAGTCTACAATCATCTCCACTGTCTTCAGAGCGTTCAGCTGCAGGTTGTTATTGCTGCACCAGGACGCCAGCTGGGCCACCTCTCTCCTGTAGGCGGACTCGTCGCCGTTGGAGATGAGCCCGATGAGGGTGGTGTCGTCCGCAAACTTGATCAACTTGACAGACTGGTGGCTGGAGGTGCAGGAGTTGGTGTAAAGGGAGAAGTGTAGGGGGGAAAGTACACAGCCCTGGGGTGATCCGGTGCTGATGCTAGTATAGTCTGAGACAGTCTTTCCCAGCCGCACATGCTGCCTCCGGTCCGTCAGGAAGTCGATGATCCACCTGCAGAGGGAGTCAGGCACGTTGAGCAGGGACAGCTTGTCCCGGAGCAGAGCGGGGCGGATGGTGTTGAATGCGGAGCTGAAGTCCACAAACAGGATCCTGGCGTAGGTTCCCGGGGAGTCCAGGTGCTGCAGGATGGAGTGGAGGGCCAGGTTGACTGCATCGTCTACAGACCTGTTGGCTCGGTAGGCAAACTGCAGCGGGTCCAGGAGAGGGGTGGTGATGGACTTGAGGTGGGACAGGACCAGGCGCTCAAAGGACTTCATGACTACAGAGGTGAGCGCTACAGGTCTGTAGTCATTAAGTCCAGTGATCCGTGGCTTCTTGGGGACAGGGATGATGGTGGAGGATTTGAGGCAGGTCGGCACGTGGCATAACTTAAGGGAGGTGTTAAAAATGTCTGTGAATACAGGAGCCAGCTGTTTCGCACAGAGTCTCAGGGTGGAGGGAGACACGCCGTCTGGGCCGGGGGCCTTGCGCGGGTTCAGTCTGGAGAACTGTTTGAGCACATCCTGCTCACTGATGATCAGGGGAGGGGGGGAGGAGGGGGGGTGCCTTAAATGAAGTAGGGAATGTGGAGGCTGTGGAGCTGGAGGGAGGGGGGGAGTTGGACACAGATGACGAGGTGTCAGAACGGGCATAGTGTTGGGACAGTCTCTGACAAAGGGCTTTGTCATCCTGACCTTTAGGAGCCTTAGGTCGATAGTTGGTGATTTGCCTCAGTCCTCTCCACACGGAAGCCGAATCATTAGCAGTGAACTGCTGCTGGAGTCTCTCTGAGTATAGAGATTTAGCCCTCTTCAGCTCTCTGTTAAACCTATGGTCACGAGCTTTGGGTGATGACCGACAGAACGAGATCACGGATACAAGTGGCTGAAATGAGCTTTCTCCGTAGGATTGCTGGACTCACCCTCAGAGATAGGGTGAGGAGCTCAGTCATCCAGGAGAGGCTCAGAGTAGAACCACTGCTCCTCCACACTGAAAGGAGTCAGTTGAGGTGGTATGGGCATCTGATTAGGATGCCTCCTGGACGCCTCCCACTTGAGGTGTTTTGGGCACGTCCCACTGGGAGGAGACCCCAGGGCAGACCCAGGACTCGGTGGAAAGACTATGTCTCCCAGCTGGTCTGGGAACGCTTTGGTATCCTCTCTGAAGAGCTGGAGCAGGTTGCTGGGGAGAGGGAAGTTTGGGCTTCTCTGCTTGAACTGCTTCCTCCACGACCCGGACCTCCGGAAAAGCGGTAGAAAAAGGATGGAT
The DNA here is from genome assembly GCA_020510985.1 of Pholidichthys leucotaenia. NCBI lineage: Eukaryota > Metazoa > Chordata > Actinopteri > Cichliformes > Pholidichthyidae > Pholidichthys > Pholidichthys leucotaenia. The sequence continues at coordinate 262,053,000 of CM035837.1, forward strand.
GGATGGATGGAACAAATTACAAAATAATGGAAATAGAGAAAGAACATGAATCAATAACAATAAAAATTTGGGCAGTAAAAGAAGAAGTTACAATAATTAATTACTATAATCCATGTATCAGATTGACAGTTGACACTTTGAACGCTGTACATAAGCAAGCACAGGGTAAGGTGGTTTGGTGTGGGGATTTTAATGCACATAATGCACTGTGGGGTAGCAGGAATATAGATACAAATGGCACAGTAGTTGAGGATTTTTTAGAGGATAGGGACTTAATATGCATGATGTGAAGGGTACGCGATTTAGCAGTAACCTAGGCTCAGAAAGTGTGTTAGACCTAACTTTGGTTTCAAATGCCATTGCAGGAATCACATCTTGGGAGGTGTTAAGTCGGTCAGCTAATGGGAGTGATCATTACCCAGTAAGAGTTAAAACTGGTCTAGAAGCGGGAGAAGAAGCAATGCAATCTGGTCACAAGATGAAAACTGGGTAAGGCAGATTGGGATCAATTTAACCCCTTGCACTCCGGGCAATTTTCCTAAAAACGCCAAAAAATAATGTGCCCAAAGTAAATCGAAAGCTGTTCTTCAACCCTTTGCAGCATCTTCATGGGGTTGGTCTCATTTAAAAGAAAACACTTTGAATTTTTTGGCAAAAAAAACATAATCTCTCTACGGGCTCCGGCCACTGAGTAACAGTCATCTAAGCATACTGAACTTGAAGAAAATAAATTTGGCCACGGTGTTTTTTTGGATACAAATGCTTGCAAATAACACACAGCTGTCCGATCCGGCTGGAAAATGCAACAGAAATGTAGATCTAAGTGTTATCCAGCTGAGGTCCAAATTTTGTAACAATACCACAAAAAATGAATATATTACACAGCTTTGTTCTCAGGCTGTTCCTAGGCGTTTTGGAACTGTGCCAAATTGTGCCAAATGGCACAGTTTGGAAAAACGTCTGTAACTTTTGAATAATTCAATGTAGAAGCTTCATTTTGGGCTCTAATGAAAGATCACATTCAGGGCTGTGTCTGTGTGTGTGGGTGTGGGGGGGTTGTCCCCCCTCCCGCTACAAAGGACGGAGTTCGGCCCTCTCTACATGACGGATTACACTCGTTGCATGTTTCCACAGCAACGTTGTCACAGCGGCTTCCCCCCCTCGCTACTGTGTGTGTGTGTGCGCCCCCCCCCCGCTCTTCTTCTGCAGCGGGGGGGGGGGGCGTTCACGGTCCGAACACGGCAAATGAACCGTTTATCGCGGCGCACGCACTTCGTACTTCGTGCGCCGTACAGTTGTAATTTACCGATCGGTCAAAAGTCATTTTTGGATTCCAGTTTTCAGGGAGAAATAATAATTTAGCTTATAACACCTTACCTCTTCACAGCAGCAGAGTCCTGGCAAACTTCTCTTCCCCATTGTCAGACGAACGCGACGCTGGTCCGCTTGTGGATCCCGGTCAAAACATAATTCCAATATTGCGGTTTTGGTGAATGATTTACGACCTTTGTCGTCGGCCTCCGTCGGTCTATGATGACGGAAGAGAATCCTAAACGTCTATTCTGCTGGAATGAGTGCAGGGCCCACTTGTGGGTGTTCTCCATGCTGCTGGGTCTGTCGCAGGTTCGTCCAGCGTCCTTTTTTTTTCATCAGCTGCAACAGTAAATCTCTCTTCACCCAGCCCGAACTTCTGTGCTTCAATTGGCTCCTGCATTCACAGTAGGCGGGTCCTCCTTCCTAGGTTTTCATTCATTGGTTCTTCAAGGTTTCAGAAACCCAATTCAAGGCTCTTATTAGTCGAATGAGAGGTCAATCAGATGAACTAATCTGTTCGTGGCTGTGTCTGCAGCTTTTTTTTTCAGTGGCGCTTGGACGCCAACACCACCTACATCACCACAATCTGGACCATGCGTCTGAGAGCACACGAGGACGCACGAGTGCACCCTCCTGCGCCCTAGGACGCAGAGACTTGCCCGCCCGCGGAACAACGGAGCGCAAGTGGTTAAATATCTGAAAGACTAGATGTGAGCAGCTAAATAGTGAGGACATTTATGATGGGGAGGAGTTTAGTAAAAGTGTCAGTGCGATTATAATCAAGTCTGCGACTCAAACAATACCAAAAAGTACAGGTTATAGACAATGAAAGAATCTTCCTTGGTGGAATGATAATCATCACGCTATAAAAGCAAGAAATCTCTGTGTGTGTCTGTCTGTCTGTGTGTGTGTCACGTTCATAGGACATCATAGGATGGCCTATGATCTCTGCCTGAACATCATAGAACGTCTTATGAACTCAGACATCATAGGACACATAGACAAATGTGTCTTTATGATGTCATATAGACCATGAACTCAAGCATCATAGGACGACTCGCGATGCCTATATGACGGCACATAGACAAATGTGTCTTTATGATTTCATATACATCAAGCCTGCCTTCATGTCTTTATGATGTCATATACAGTGACAGACATCAGGCAACATGTCTTTATGATGTCATATACATCAAGGCTGCCTTCATGTGAGCGGATCCGGAAGTTGATGCTGTGATCGCGAGAGACAATTGCGCAATAATTTGAACGGCGACTGCTGTCACCAAGATTGAAACAAACTTCTCCACAGGTAGGTTTTTTTGTAATTAATTCATTAATTAATTGTCTGTGTCTTTCTTTCTTTTTTTTTTTACGGAGCTGGAGGATTTAGAACGTTATATTGACGCATTTTACGACCGTTTTTGTGTCATGGAGCAGGCGAGTGTGTGTTCTGCTGCTGCCGCTGCTTCTCAGTCTAAGCGACCGAGACCCGCAGATTCATCCAAAATAACGCCCGAGAAATCACAGCAGGGCACCGAGGTCAGTGATATCCTTCTCTCTATTGAGAATAAACTCACCAGCATGGATGGTAGACTGGCGCTGGTTGAGCTCCTTCACAAAGAATTCCAAAATTTGCGGGAGAGCCTGGAGTTTAGTCAAGCGCAGCTCGTCTCTCTTGTGGAGGAAAATAACAGCCTGAAAAAGTCAGTCACCACACTAACCGCACGGCTTGGCGTTGTTGAGGGAGAAAACCGGAAAATGAAGGAGACAGTTCTCAGTTTGCAGTCACGCAGCATGAGAGACAACCTCGGCTGCACGGTGGCACAGTGGTTTAGCACTGTGGCAGCACAGTTTTACCCTCGGCTGGAGGACCGCGGGGATCATGAGATCGTGGGTTCGATCCCAGCCCCCGACCAACAGTGAGCTGTGTGGAGTTTGCATGTTCTCCCCGTGTTGCGCGGGTTTACTCCGGGATTTCTCCGGTTTCCTCCCGCATACCAAAACATGTAGGTTTAGGGCGCTCGCGCACGCAGCGACCAGCAGCCGGTGGCTTGTCACCAGACTGCAAACCAAGTCTACCTACGGGTACAAATAAGTAACAAAAAAAAAAACTCGTTTTTTCTGGAATTATTGAAAAAAATAATGAAAATCCAGAACAGCTGGTCCGAGAATTTATGTCATCACAACTAAAACTATCCCCCGAAGTCACAAACTCAATTACCTTCCACCGAATCCACCGAATAGGGCAAAAAAATTCCCAGAATAAACGTCCCAGACCTATTGTTGCCATATTTGAACATTTTAAGCAAAAAATTTTGGTACAGAGGCAGGGCAAGCAGCTTAAAAACACCAATTATGGTCTAAATGATCAATTTCCACAGGACATCTTGGAAAGGAGAAGGAAGCTTTTTCCCATTAGGAAGCAATACATCCAAGAAGGTAAACAAGCTATTGTTTCTGTGGATAGATTGTATATAGATGGCAAGCTGTTTATGGATGAAACTATAACTCCCTGGTTATTCTAGAGCCCATTTTTTTTCTCATTTTTTTTTTTTTAGCTACAGGTGGAAAAAAGAGTGGGATTGTGCGCAGGTCTCTTACTCGATTTCAGTTATGTTAACAAAAAAAAAAAAAAAAAAGATGGCGGCGCGCCTAGACGCAGCGGCCCCTCTTGGTATCAGCGAGTGTGAGAGTTTTAATCATCCCAGACGTACATTCTGTAAAACTTACAACCGTGAGACCTTATTAAACATCAAGGTACTGCACGCTGCAAGAATCGCGGCGATCGGTTGTGATTTGGACATTCTACGCCAGCATGGAATTTTGGCGGAGTCCCCGCTGGAAGCTACCCGGGAGAGGAGGAAGTGGAAGCGGAGCGAGCGCAAGCAAAAGTGAGGAAAAAGGGCCGGGATCCATGCTAGGCTAAAGGCTAACCCCTCCAGACCAGCGGTACCGTCGCTTCTTCTATCAAACGTCCGCGCCCTCGAAAACAAGGTAGATGAGCTGCGTTTGCTGAAAGAAACCCGGAGAGAATGGAGGGACTGCTGTGTGTTTGTTTTCACCGAGACATGGCTCCACGACAACATTCCTGACGAGGCCATTCAGCTGGAAGATATGGCGATGTTCCGGGCCGACAGGGAAACGGCGAGCTCCGGTAAGAGCCGGGGGGGTGGGCTATGCATCTATGTTAACAAGAACTGGTGCGTTAATGCCACGTTAGTGTCTATACACTGCTCTCCGTTGGCGGAGTTCCTTATTGTTAATTGTCGGCCTTTTTATCTGCCGAGGGAATTCAGCAACGTGTTTGTAGTTGGTGTTTACATAGCGCCGAGCGCTAACGCTAAAGCTAATGCTAAGAAGGCACTCGGGGAACTGCACAATGCAATCAGTAAAATCCAAACGTCACACCCGGACAGTTTTGTGGTGGTTGCGGGGGATTTTAACCACACCAGCTTAAAGACTGTGCTCCCCAAGTTTAAACAATGTGTAGACTTTAAGACCAGAGGAGAGAATATGTTGGACTTAGTGTACACAAACACAGATGCATATAAAGCGTTACCCCGCCCCCATCTCGGCCGTTCTGATCACATGTCCGTGATGCTGGTTCCTGCCTACAAACCTTTATTGAAGCGCAGCAGGCCAGCAGTGAAACAAATCAGGATTTTGCCAGAGAGTGCAACCTCTGCACTGCAAGACTGTTTTCATCACACAGACTGGAGGATCTTCAAAATAGCAGCCTCCCAGGAAGACAGGACAGATGTGGAGGAGTATGCTGATTCGATCACCAGCTACATCGCGAAGTGCACAGAGGATGTCACTACAGTGAAGACCATCACTATGCGGGGTAATCATAAGCCCTGGATGACTGCAGAGGTGCGCTCGCTGCTTAAAGCCAGAGATGCAGCGTTCAGAGCGAAGGACAGGATTGCCCTCCGCTCAGCCAGGTCTGCGCTTTCAAAGGGAATTAAGGTGGCAAAGCGCGCCTATGCGGAGAAAATCCAGGGACACCTCTGTGACACTAGGAACACCAAGCAGATGTGGCAGGGAGTTCGGACACTGACGGGCTTTAAGTCTAGGCAGGGGGTCGATGATGACGACGCTTCGCTTCCAGACAGGCTTAACGACTTCTTTGCACGTTTTGAAGCATCAAACTCGACAATCAGAGGGAGGGCCGGCCCACTCCCACCATCGGTCGGACCAGCTTTTACCATTAACACAGCGGACACACGGAGGACCCTATCCAGAATCAACCCACGCAAAGCTGCAGGTCCAGACAACATTCCGGGACGTGTGCTCCGAGACTGCGCGAGCGAGTTGGCGGATGTCCTGACTGACATTTATAACATCTCCCTGAGTCAGGCCATCGTTCCCAGATGCTTCAAGACCTCTATCATTGTACCGGTGGCAAAGAAACCAGTGGTGTCATGTTTGAATGACTATCGTCCTGTTGCACTTACACCAATTGTGATGAAGTGTTTTGAACGGCTTGTCAAACCACACATCACAGCCTGCCTCCCTGCATCACACGACCCGCTCCAGTTTGCATATCGTTCAAACCGCTCCATGGAGGATGCTATAGTCACCACCCTACACTCTGTCATCACCCACCTGGACCAGAAAGACACCTACGCCAGACTCCTGTACATTGATTTCAGTTCAGCATTCAACACCATTATTCCCCAGAGACTAATAGAGAAATTACTCCTTCTCAGTCTGAACACCGCCACATGTCTCTGGATCCTGGATTTCCTGACTGAGAGACCTCAGTCTGTCCGGGTTGGAAACAACATCTCCAACTCTGTCACGCTGAGTACCGGAACCCCTCAAGGCTGTGTACTCAGTCCACTGTTGTTTACACTTCTAACACATGACTGTGTATCCAAACACGAGGGGAACCAGATTATTAAGTTTGCAGATGACACCACGGTGGTGGGACTTATTCAGAGGGATGAGGAATCAATGTACAGGGAAGAAGTGAGAGACCTGGAGGGCTGGTGCAGGGAGAACAATCTGGTGCTCAACGTGGACAAAACAAAGGAGATGATTATCGACTTCCGGCGGTCACAGCCTGAGCACGTCCCCCTCAGCATCGGCGGCCGTTTAGTGGAGAGAGTAGAGAACATCAAGTTCCTCGGAGTGCAGATCTTGCAGGACCTGACCTGGAGCAAGAATTCCTTGGAGATCAGGAAGCGAGCTCAGCAGAGACTACACTTCTTGAGGAAACTCAAACAGGCCTCTCTCCCCATCTGCATCCTCAGGACCTTCTACAGAGGTGTGGTGGAGAGTGTTCTGACGTACTGCATCGCTACATGGTACTCCAGCTGCAGTATGTCAGACAAAAAAGCCCTGCAGAGGATAGTCAAGGGGGCGGAGAGGGTAATTGGAGTATCCCTCCCCTCTGTCCAAGAACTTTTTCAGAACCGTTGTAGGAGCAGGGCACTGAACATTGTCAAGGACCGTTCTCACCCTCTGCATAAACACTTTGAACTTCTTCCATCTGGTAAACGATTCCGGAGCATCAGAGGCAGAACCACCAGACTGATCAACAGCTTCCTCCCACAAGCTGTCAGGATGCTGAACAGCTGACCCGGAATCTCACATACACACTACTGCACCTATGGACATTTTGTATATTATAGTTAGTTATTCTTTTTCCCCAAGTATGTCTCAGGGATGTGTGAATGGATGGGGGGGTGGGAGCTATGTGGAAGTGTGTCTTAATCATGCTGCTTCTTATATGGATGCCGAGAGAAACGCAATTTCATCTTGCCTGCACTACAGTTGTATGTACAGCAATATGACAATAAAGTTTGATTTGATTTGATTTGATTTTATTTGATTTGTCAAAATGTTTATTTCTTTGCTGTTGAGGTTGTTGTTTGTTTGTTTGTCTGTTGTAGGTTTTTTTTTTAAGTTTTTAGGTCATTGTTGTATGTTGTCTGCATTTTTCCACCACTTACTAACCTTCATGTCTGTTTTTTCTCATACTTCTGGTTTATAGGAAATAACTTGAAATACATGTACCCCATTTGCCTGCAATTGCAGGCAAATGGCACAGAGACATCATGGCACAGAGACATCATGGCACAGAGACATCATGCGCGCACACCCAATTATATATGCATAGGTGTATACACACAACATATATATACATATATATGCATACATTACAGACATATCACATAGGCACATATAGTTTACACATTTAGTTAGTCTTTAGTACACAACCAGTTAGTGAAAACATGTCTTCATTTAAGTTTGTCACGTGGAACATACGTGGAATTGGAAACGGGGAGAAGAGGCTAAAAGTTTTTAATCGATTGAACGATCTACAGGCAGACTTTGTTTTATTGCAGGAGACACATGTCTCTTAAGTCGTCTGTAGATGCGCTCACCTCACCAGAATTCCCCCATATGTACTCAGCCGGTTTTAATTCTAAGCAAAGGGGGGTAGCTATACTGGTAAATAGAAGGATACACTTTGTTATGAATAACACCATAATAGATCCAGAAGGTAGATTTATAATACTAAAAATTCCAGTCCAAAATTTGGATCTATGTATTGCAAGCGTTTATGGCCCAAATGTTGACGACCCATCCTTTTTTCACTTCTCTTTCTGAGCACTTGGACACCACACTTATAATAGGAGGGGACTTCAACTTGGTATTAAACCCTGCAGTCGACAGGCTCAGTACATCGGGGGTTTACCGAAAATGGCTGGCTACTGACACTCTCAAACAGTACATGAATGATTTTGGTCTTTGCGATGAATGGCGATCTCTTCACCCAACTCTTCGGGAATATACCTTTTTTTCATCAGTTCATAGTTCATATTCGCGTCTAGATTTCTTCTTAGCCAGTAACTCTATTGTGAGGGACATCATAGACACTGAAATATGTTCAAATCAAGCTATTAGCGATCATCATCCAGTTTCTCTTACACTAGTAAATAAGGAAGCTACAAGGGAAACTAGGAGCTGGAAATTTAATATATCACTGCTGAAAGATGAAGACTTTATTAATTATTTTAATAAAGAGTGGGAATCATATCTGGAATATAATGATGTGCCAGGAATATCCCCAGGTGTTCTTTGGGAAGCAGCAAAAGTGGTCATGCAAGGTAAAATAATCTCTTACTGTTCATACAAGAATAAAAAAGAAAAAGCACTGATACTGGATTTAGAACAGAAGATTAAATCACTGGAGACAAATTGTGCCATTTCCCCACAGGAACAGGCACTTAACGATTTGAGAAAATTAAAGCTGGAATTAAAAGAAATTACAAACAAAAGAGCACAGTTTTTAATACAAAGACTGCGTCTTGAGAATTTTGAACACAGTAATAAATCGGGGCGATATCTTGCGAACCAGCTTAGATTGAATAAAGAAAAAACAACTATCCATTCTCTCAAGGATATGACTGGAAATATTACCCATGTGCCTGAAGAAATAAATAACTCCTTCAGAAAGTTTTATGAAAATCTCTACTCATCACAGGTTAACCCATTGGACTCAGAGATAAATACATTTTTGGACAATATTAACCTACCACAATTAAATAATGAACAGATTGCAGCTCTGGATGCACCTCTTCAGGTGTTTGAACTCCAGGAGGCACTTAAGCACATCCCAAACAACAAAGCCCCAGGACCAGATGGTTTTCCAGTAGAATTTTATAAAGAATTTTGGCCCGTGATGGCACCTACTTTTTTTAAAATTGTGAACCAAATCAGAGAAGATAATGTAATTCCTCCGGATATGAATTTGACTAGTATTATCCTGCTCCTTAAACCTGGAAAAGAACCTACGCTTCCATCCAGCTACCGTCCCATCTTGCTTATGAATGTCGATCTCAAAATAATTTGCAAAGCTCTCGCCAAAAGACTGGAAAGGATAATCCCGTTTATTATACACCCAGATCAAACAGGTTTTATCAAGGGTAGGCACTCGGCTGATAATACACGCAGGCTATTTAATTTAATAGACTACTGCAAGATCAATAATGTAGAAACTACAATCTTGTCCCTGGATGCAGAGAAAGCCTTTGACCGGGTTAACTGGAAATTTCTTTTTATGGTGTTAAACAAGTTTGGGTTTGGTTCATCTTTCATAAACTGGGTTAAAACACTATATAGATGTCCAGTTGCATCTGTTCGAACAAATGATCAGACTTCCCGAAGCTTTAATCTTCAGAGAGGTACTAGGCAGGGGTGTCCACTCTCTCCCTCACTTTTTACCATCTTTATTGAACCACTAGCAGCAGCCATACGACTAAATGTTGATATCAGAGGTATACAAACTGGAGAAAAGGAACATAAGATAAGTCTTTATGCTGATGATGTATTGATTTTCCTTGAAAACTAAGAAAAATCTCTTCTTCAGACAGTGGCGCTCATTGATAAATTTTCATCATTATCAGACTACTCTATTAACTGGGTAAAATCAATAGCTTTACCCATAAATTGCAATTTCTCAAATACATCTACTATTCCAATACAATCAGAGAATGTTAAATATTTAGGAATAGTTATTTCCCCCAGGCTCTCAGAGTTATTGCGACTAAATCATATCCCCCTTTTAAAAAAGATACAAGACGATCTTACGCGCTGGAGGACACTACCATTATCATTAATGGGAAGAGTCGCAACCATTAAAATGATGGTCCTTCCTAAAATTAATTATTTGTTCTCAATGATCCCTACCCAACCATCAATGGCCTGGTTTAAGTCTCTAGACTCAAATATAAGTAAATTTTTATGGAAGGATAAACCATCACGGATTAGTTTAAAAACTCTCCAAAAAGCGAAAGAGTGCGGAGGCTTAGATTTACCATTTTTTTTTAATTACTTTTTAGCCAATAGATTGCAGTTCGTTTCAAAATGGACAAAATCAACCCCATTAGGGAACCCATGGTTAGATGCTGAACAGGCTCTCTGTGGGTCGCTAAATATCTCTGACTTACCTTTTATAAGTCCCTCTATTAAACGCCATGAGTGTTTTAAAAGTATTAATATTAGTTCCTCTCTGACGGCTTGGTGGAAATTTTAAAAAATAACAGGGTCTTCACTTGTCCCCTGTAAACTCACGCCCATTTGGAATAATCCTGATATCCTGCAACAAAAGAGGACATTAAAATTTCCACTATGGCAAGAGAAGGGAATAAACAACTTAGAACATCTTATTCAAGGTGGAAATTTTATCCAATTTCAGGATCTAGTGTCACAACACGAAATCAGTGATAAAAAGTATTTTGAATATCAACAGCTTAAATCCATAATAAAAGCAAGATTTAATCTTAATCAGACAGATTTAGAAGTACCAGTTAAGGTGGCAGAGTTTCTAAATCTCTGTTCCCCAAAATTGATATCGAAAATATATAGACTATTATCAAAGTTGAATGAGTCCATATCTCTTCCAATATCAAAATGGGAGACAGACTTATTGATTAATAAGGAGGAAAGTTTCTGGACACAAATATGTTTAAACACTTTTAAGATGACTAAAAACTCTAACTTACAACTTATACAGTATAAAGTTCTACATAGAATTCATTATACAGGACAAAGGATGTTCAAAATGGGCCTGAGTCACACAAATATCTGCCCTCACTGTACTAGCAATGTCCCGGATAGCTATATGCATGCTATGTGGTCCTGTGCACCGGTTCAAAAGTTCTGGCAGAAGACATGTGAAGACCTGTCGGCATGGCTTGGGTATAGTGTCCCACCCTCACCCACACTTTGCATATTAGGTGATTTAAGTGAAATAAATATAGATGCAAGGATGTCACACATGGTTCTCACTGCCTTATGCATCGCAAAGAAAGCTATCCTCATGAACTGGAAAACAAGAAATAACTTATGCACGACTTACTATAATAACTTACTATTGGATTATATTAGCCTGGAATGAATGTCAGCCTCCTCAAATAATCAATTGGCGGAATTCAATTCTCTCTGGTCCCCGCTTATTAATTCTATAATCTGAGGGGTGGCGGGTGGTGACTCACTCTCCTTGGCACCTCTGGCGGCTGGCTGCGCCCCAACCACAGGTGTCCGGGGGGCCTGCTCCGGGGTGGCCGTCTGTCTGGCCCTGGGGGGGGGGGGGTTGGTGGGAGGGGGGACTGGGGGGCGGGCCGGGGGGGTTGGGCTGTGGCCCCTGGCCAGCTGGCCTCGCCCCTCGTGGGGGGGTCTGGGTCTGGCCCTGGGCCCCTGGTGCTCGGGGGGGGGCGTCCCCCCGCCCTGGGCCGGGGTCGGGTGTGTGCTGGCGGTGGGGGTTGTCCCTGATGCATCCTTGCGTGGTGGGGTCGTGTGTTTCCTGGGGCCCGGGTGCCACCCAGGGGCTGGTGCCCGGATCCTGGGTTGCCTTCCCCGTTCACGGGGGTCTGCGGGTGGGGGAGGGTGTGTGTGAGTGCAGGCTTGTGTATGAGCGGATGTGGAAGTGGGAGTGTGTTGAGTGGGCAGGTGGGGTTGTGTCTTTGTGTAGGTGGGTATGTGTGATGGTGGGTGGAGTTATGTGTGTGTATGGAAGCGGTTACTTGTGGGTAGATGTCTAGGGGGCAGAGGATGTGTGTATGGGTAGGAGAGCTTTGTTGGGTGGCAGGAGTTGGGCAGTCCATCCAGTGGCATAGGGGCTGGCGTTTCGGGGCTTGCTTGTCCCGGCCGCCCTGCTGTTGTGTTGGGGGGTGAGGCACTTTGCTACATCGCCCCTAATGTCATTGGCAGCGGGTGTGCGTTGGTGCTTAGGGGTGGCTGGGGGGTCATTGGTGCGGGTTGTTGGCTGTGTTTCCATTGGGTTGTTCCGGGGTGGCTGTGGCTGCAGGGCGGCCTGCAGCTGTCGGTGTGTGTCTGGGGTGGGTGGTCGTGGGCCTGCGTGGGCGCACGGGTGTGTCGCCTGGCGTGTTGGGCGCTGTGTGGGTCCGGCCCATTGTTCACTATTGTGACTGTTGTTGTCCATGTTCGTGTGTGTAAGATGAGTGGTAGTATGTTTGGCTGCCCTGTCATGTTAGTGGTGCTGGAGCACCGGGACGTGATGCTGGTGGGTCCTGGGTTGTTTCCACTGGCGGCCCTCGCCCTGGGTTGGGATTTGGGGGCAGTGGGTGGCCTCATAAGCCAGTCTGCAAGCTGGCTTCTGGGGGGGGGGGGGGGGGGTTTTTGGACCGCCTACCTCCCAGTCTTATTTCCCGCCCTCCACCTCCCCCTGATCTTTTTTGTTACATTTAGGGCTTTGGGGTGGGGGTGTGCCGCACTGTGTCGGTGAAGGGGATACCTTTGCCGCATGGTGGAGCTGCACTCACCTCAATTTTAATTGCATTTTAGACACTGAGGGCTTGGGGGGATGGGGGCTCTGCTGCCCATCACAGTGGCTAACGATGCTTCAATTACTATCCCCCCAATTTTAATTGCACTTTAGTAGTCCACACATTTATACACAATTATATCATATAACCGACACACACCCACCATGTTCTGTGCGGGGGGAGGAGGTGGGGGTCTTCCCCCACCCCTGTTGCCCTGTCTTGCTGGGGGCGTGGGGGCCTGGTGGGGAGCCTGGGACCTATCATGTTGTAAAAATCCCTGGATGCTACTAATATATAGATACAACCAAGGAAGTGGTGGGGGGCTAAATATGAGTTTAAGTGTGAGTGAGAGGGTGATGAATGGAGGTGGTGATGGTGGGTCGGTTTTGTGCGGCGCTTTGCATGCCGGGTGGCATCTTGGGGCGCCTGCAGTGGTCTGCTGATTGTTCACTCAGATGGGCGCCAAGGGGTGGGGGTCTGCTTCTGTGGCCTGCGCCGGTGGCCTCCCTGGTCACTGCTGGGCACTGGTGCATGTTCAGGCTTGCTGCATCTGCTTCGCAGCCGGCTTTTGAAATAAAGGTGAATGAGGAGTGAATTTAAGTGGGTACTGGAGTGAGAGAGAATGGGTCGGTCTGGCTGAGTGAGAGGGGTGTGCATGGGAACATGTGGGTGTGAAGGTATGGGGAGGGGTGTGCCTGCAAGTCGGGAGGGGCTGGATTAGGGGGGTAGTGCCTCTCGGCAATGTGGGCTCACCTGGGCGAGGGGACTTCTTTGGACGTTGGGGTCCCCGGGGTGTGTGGCTGAGGCGCTGGGGCGGGGCCGCTGTGGGGGTACCTGGGGGGGATCGCGCCGGGGGGCACTGGCTGGTCTCTGTCCTGGGGGGTGGGGTCGCTGGCCTCCTGGTGTCTGGGGCCCGGGGGCAGATGTTGGCCCCGCTGGGGGGGTGGGGGTCGGGTGGGTCCAGGGGTGTGGGCTCACCTTGATCGTCTCTCCGGGGGTGGATGCTTGGCTTTCCTGGGGCTTGCTGACCTCGGGGCTGGGGGTTGGTGGCGCTGCCTTGCCTGCTCGGGGTCCTCGGGGGGAGGGCTGCTGCGACCGGCCCTCCGCTCGTATGTTTCCTGACAAACCACTCATATGCACACACTTATTTTGCGCGCGCTCTCATATATAGGCACACAGACATACATGTACAAGTGTCTCTCCTTTAACAGGTGCAGAAACCAGACTCGTGTTGAGACATCTCCGGTGGAAGAAGCAGTTTGTCTTTTGTTTGTTTTAGTTGTCGTTTTTTTTTTTTTTTTTGTCTGTTCCCCTCCCTTTTCTTTCCCCCCTTCACACACTTCCTTTCCCTCTTCCCCATCCTGTTGGGTCTTCCATGGGTAAAACAATTAAAATAAAGTATTAAAAGTTATTACAGGAGGAGTTTACAACAATATACAGTGCAAAGTTAGGCACTGTATAGGCTCTTCTTGGCAAAGTAAATCTGTTTTGGCACAGTAGGGTGACAGATCCCTGTTCTGTTTGCCTAGCTGCCTGACAGGACAGAAGGAAAAAAAGAAAAAGGCTGCCTTCATGTCTTTATGATGTCATATACAGTGAGTCCATGCCGGAAAACCTCTTTTTGCTCAAATCTATTTTCATGATCCTGTCCATGAACTGAAATTATGACTCACCTATCCCTCAACCAGTGTCTCAATGAAGAAAAAGAAGATGAAAACCCACCAGATAGAGAGCAATAGAATGATAACTGCTGCATGTCAGAAAAGATGCCATGAAGATGAAGCACTTGAGGTTCCTGCAGTACATCGCACCCGTCTGAGACAGGAGGACACCCTATGATGTCTGCATGATGTCCTATGATGTCCCTATGATGTTGGCCATCATACATGATGTCTGTATGATGTCAGATAAACCTTAATCTATATGACATCAGATAAACTGTAAGGCTGATGTTCCGATGATCTCTGCAGGATGTTTATATGTCATACAGACCGCAGGAATCCCTACAAGAATCAGAATCAGAATCAGAATCAGAATCAGAATCAGAATCAGGTTTATTGCCATTGTTCATGTAGTACACAAACTAGGAATTTGTCTCGGTACAATGCTGCAACATTAAACATGATAAGATAAGAGAAATAAACTATACATGTAATAAAGTGTAGGATAAGATTAAGTGATACTGGTCAACAGTTAAAATATATATTAGCCAGCAGCAGATACTGTGGAGAACTATATAGTGCAGTCGGTAATGCAGGAAGAAAACAGTGATGATTGACATGAGTCTGGTTGAGCTGCTGTACATGGTGCACGAGAGTCACTTAGTGTTCAGCAGTCTAATGGCAGAGGGGAAGAAGCTGTTCATGTGATGGGAGGTTTTAGTCTGGATGGACCGAAGTCTTCTACCAGAGGGGAGGGGGGCAAACAGTACATGACCAGGGTGTGAGGGATCGGCTATGATCCGGCCAGCACGCCTCCGGGTCCTGGAGATGTACAGATCCTGGAGAGATGGGAGCTTGCAGCCGATCACCTTCTCAGCAGTGCGCACGACGCGCTGCAGCCTTAGTCTGTCCCTGGCAGTGGCTCCTGCGTACCACACGGTTATGGAGGTGGTGAGGATGGACTCGATGATGGCTGTGTAGAACTGCACTAACATCTTGGTGGGTAGCTTGAGCTTCCTCAGCTGCCGCAGGAAGAACATCCTCTGCTGGGCTTTTTTGATGAGTGAGCTGATGGTCAGCTCCCATTTGAGGTCCCTGGTGATGGTAGTGCCTAGGAAGCGGAAGGAATCAGCAGTGGTGATGGGAGAGCCTGAGAGGGTGAGGGGGGGCAGAGGAGTAGTGACTTTCCTGAAGTCTACAATCATCTCCACTGTCTTCAGAGCGTTCAGCTGCAGGTTGTTATTGCTGCACCAGGACGCCAGCTGGGCCACCTCTCTCCTGTAGGCGGACTCGTCGCCGTTGGAGATGAGCCCGATGAGGGTGGTGTCGTCCGCAAACTTGATCAACTTGACAGACTGGTGGCTGGAGGTGCAGGAGTTGGTGTAAAGGGAGAAGAGTAGGGGGGAAAGTACACAGCCCTGGGGTGATCCGGTGCTGATGCTAGTATAGTCTGAGACATCACTCTCTAAATCTGTGTGTCTGTCCACAATCATAGGACATCATAGGATGGCCTATGATGTCTGCAGGATGTCTTATGATGATCCTATGATCTCAGGGTACATAGGACTCGCAATGATGTCATAAGCGATGCTGTCATGTAGGCAATAGGACTGGCTACCTGTGATGTAGTGTCCTATGATGCCAGCCTGGATGCCTTTATGATGTGTTATAGAACATCGCTCACCATGCCTGCCTACCTATAATGTAGTGTTCTGTGATGCCTGCCACAGGAGGACACCCTTCACCGGCATAGGGTACAACAGACAAGGGTTGCACAGACAGACAGGAAACGTGTGGCAGTGTACCATGCATGTGCTGAGTCACTTGAAGCCCGAAATGGCCACAAAGTGAGCAACGCTGTACGCCACTCAAGGCACAGACAATCTGAGACCCAGGAGATGCGGAATAGTCGGCTGGCCGCCAACGCTGCATGCCAGGCAAGGCACAGAGAAGCTGAGACCAAATATAACACATTACTTTAAACCACACCCATTTGAAGCAGGACATCAGGAAATCTCACTCAGTAAGGCAGAAGGCACTCTATAAATTCAAGAAATCTCTGTCAGTGATGCCTGCGGCATGACTGTGAACAACACAGCCGGCTCACACAGGAGGAGACCCAGTATAGACAAGCTGAGACCCAAGAGATCCGGAATTGTCGGCTGGCCGCCAATGCTGCACGCCAAGCAAGGCACAGAGAAGCTGAGACCGAATACAACACACTACTTTAAACCACACCCATTCGAAGCAGGACATCAGGAAATCTCACTCAGTAAGACAGAACGCACTCTATAAATTCAAGAAGTCTCTGTCAGTGATGCCTGCAGCCTGACTGTCAACAACACAGCCCTCTCACACAGGAGGAGACCCTTCAGCAACGGGCATGCAGAAATACTT
This sequence comes from Pholidichthys leucotaenia, assembly GCA_020510985.1. Lineage (NCBI taxonomy): Eukaryota > Metazoa > Chordata > Actinopteri > Cichliformes > Pholidichthyidae > Pholidichthys > Pholidichthys leucotaenia. The sequence continues at coordinate 262,069,672 of CM035837.1, forward strand.
GCTTATACTTGGTTTCTACGGGCATGGATGGGTATGCACGGGTATGAACTAGTTGTAATAAAGCTATTAAAAATAGAAATAGGGCATTCAGACAAGTGAAAAAGCATCATACTTTGGAAGCAGTGATTGAGTACAATCGGTGTCAGGCAATCGTCCGGAAAACAATTAAAACACCTAAGCGTTTATTTTGGAGACAGTATTGTAATACTATAGGAAGACAAACACAGCTATCACATATTTAGGGAGTGATTAAGAAAATGAGTTGTATTAGGAGAGAGTACAAAATACCAGTGCTAGACAATAATGGGGAAATAGCTATTACTAGTATAGACAAAGCAGAGCTTTTGGCACAAACTTTAGTGAAGATTCATAGTTCAGAAAACCTGCCAAACACAATTAGACAAAGCAGGGCACTTTATCCAAACACCCACATGTGAACGTAAGGAAGAATACTTCAAGGGGCATGACAGATTTGCCATTCACTCTATCGGAATTGAAAAGGGCTATTCTGAAATCGAAGCAGTCTTCACCAGGGAAGGATGGCATATGTTATACGATGTTGTCGCACATGGAGGACAGTGCACTTCAAACAATATTAAAACTGTTGAATAAAGTTTGGGAAACTGGGAAGATTCTTAGGACATGGAAACAATCAGTTATAGTTCCAGTGTTAAAGCCAGGGAAAGATGCATCAGATCCCAATAATTATAGGCCAATAGCTCTTACTTCACAGTTGGCGAAAACAATGGAACGAATGGTGACTGAAAGGCTGAATTACATTTTGGAAGGGAGAGAATGTCTTTCGCCTTTCCAAAGTGGGTTCTGAAAAGGGAGAATTACTATGGATTCCATTTTACACCTAGAATCTGAAATTAGGGAGGCCCAGGTAAATAGGGAAAACGTGATAGCTGTCTTCTTTGATGAAGAAAAAGTGTATGACATGCTGTGGAAGGAAGGGTTGCTGATTAAATTAAATCAATTTGGTATTTAAGGAAATTTATACAACTGGGTATTATATTTTGTGTATGATAGAAGGATTGAGGTAAGAGTTGGTACAGAGTACTCCAAAATTGTCACAAACTGGGCTTGATATGCTGGCCCAGTTCTGTGATGTGGTGGCTGCCTACTCGATTTGTCTACCATTTGCTGTTTATTTTTCATCAGGCGCTCTCCTAGAGCCCTGGGGTCCTTTCGGCCATGCCTCCCTCTCCTGTCAAAGTGATCAGCTGTGTGTGATTATTGGGTTTTTCGTCATACACACCACCAATCTCTTTCCTCCTTAGGATTGGTATTATTTAAGCCCAGTTTCTGTGGAAAGAGATTGTCGGATCATTTTCCCACACTGCGATTATGCTCACAGTGTTTATTCCCCATCACGCATGACTAGATGCCCTGCCTTCGTCTTGGTACCACATCGCTCTGCATGGCATCAGCTTCTTCTTCAGTTTGGGTTTTGTTGCCTGGATTATTACTTTGACGGACTCGACTGCTCCAACCTTGTAAGTACTCACTGCCTCACCCTCCCCGTACAGTGCTGTCTGTTGGCGTTGAAGGACATTTTGGCTATATGATTCTCACCTGTGTTTTGTAGAGCATCCTTGAAGTTCCCTTAGTATATCCTGCGCTCCTCTTCTGTTGATTTGGACGGTTATTTTGTGGGATTGTGACGTATATCTTCAACATGAGCCTGAAACTGGGGAGGGTACCACAGCTGTGGAAAACATCTTGTGTGGTACCTGTACCAAAAACTTCCCACCCCAAAGACCTGAACAGCTACAGACCGGTGGCCTTGACGTCCCACTTGATGAAGACCCTGGAGATACTGCTCCTTGCTCATCTCCGCCCCCTGGTGGAACCAGCGATGGATCCACTCCAGTTCGCCTACCAGCATGGCATTGGGGTGGAGGATGCGGTGATCTTCCTCCTTCACCGTTCTCTGTCCCACCTGGAGAAGCCCGGGAATATGGTGAGGATCATGTTCTTTGACTTCTCCAGTGCTTTCAACACCATCCAACCGATGATCCTGAAGGACAAGCTGCTGCGCGCAGGGGTGGACCAGCACCTGTCATCATGGATCCTGGACTACCTCACGAACCGGCCTCAGTTTGTGAGAACCCGGGACTGTGTTTCCGACACGATCATCAGTAGCACGGGGGCCCCCCAGGGAACGGTGCTGGCTCCCTTCCTGTTCACTCTTTATACTGCTGACTTCTCACACAACACAACACATTGCCATCTACAGAAGTTCTCTGATGACTCTGCGATCGTTGGTCTCATCTCCAACGGAGATGAAGCTGAGTACAGAGGGCTTATCCAGGACTTCATGGACTGGTGCCATCGGAACTGCCTCCAGATCAACGCGAGGAAAACTAAGGAGCTGGTGGTGGACTGCCGCAGGCATGGGCAGCCCCTCACAGCACCAGTAAATATACAGGGAACAGACATCGAGATGGTGACATTCTATAAGTACCTGGGTGTTCATCTGAACAATAAACTAGACTGGTCACACAATACTGACGCACTCTACAAGAAGGGACAGCGCAGGCTGTTCCTGCTGAGGAGACTCAGGTCTTTTGGTGTACAAGGGGCGCTGCTGAAGTCATTCTATGATACGGTGGTGGCATCAGCCATCACTTTTGGAGTGGTCTGCTGGGGCAGTGGCATTACTGCAGCCGATAGGAAGAGACTGAACAAACTGATTAAGAAAGCTAGCTCTGTCCTGGGGCAGCGCCTTGATCCGATGGAGGAGATAGGAGAGAGAAGGATGGTGGCTAAACTGTCATCTCTGCTGGAGTCCGAGTTCCACCCTATGCAGGACATACTGGATGCACTGAGGAGCTCATTTAGCAGCAGACTACATCATCCCAGGTGCACAACCGAGAGGTTTCGTAGGTCCTTCCTACCAACGGCTGTCAGACTGTACAACCTAAGCAGGGCTGCTCGCAGAGATAGCAAAAAGACGTAACAAACTAATAGTTTTTTGAATGCAAAAGATGCAATAGACTTACACAGTGGTCCTCTCCGGCATACAACTAGGAACATACCGGTCGCTATGGAGGGTGAGAATATGTATGGGCACATAATCATACCATGTAGGATAACTAAGTAGACGGTTATGCTGTTTCATCCCATCTAGCAACAATGCTCTGCACTGTGTGTGTTTATATATTTACATATTTATTCCATCTAGCTACAATGCTCAGCACTGGGTGTGTTTATATTTATATATCTATATATTTATTCCATCTAGCTACAATGCTCCACACTGTGTTTTTATATATCTACATATTATTCCATCTAGCTACATTGCTCCGCACTGTGTGTGTTTATATACTTGCATATTTATTCCACCTAGCTGCAATGCTCCGTACTGTGGGTGTTTATATATTTACATATTTATTCCATCTAGCTACAATGCTCTGCACTGTGTGTTCATATATTCATATATTTATTCCATCCAGCTACAATGCTCTGCACTGTGTGTCTGTGTGTCTGTGTGTATATATATATTTTATAGTAATATGTACATATGTATATTAGCTGCTCTTGCTTGCTTGTTTTTTTGTTTTTTTGTTTTTTTCCTTGCCTTCTGATTGTTGCTCTGAGTGTTGCTATCCCTGTGCTGTTGCAATCCTGGAATTTCCCCGTTGTGGGACTAATAAAGGCTTATCTTATCTTATCTTATCTTATTTTCATGTTTGCCATTAAATTACGCACAATTAACTCCAGCGAGTGGGCTTCCTCTTTTTCTCCGTGCACTTCGTTATAGCGCACGGGGACAATCATAACACAAAATATATCAAGTTGAAAATGGTACTCCCCAAGGCAGCGTGTGTAGCCCTGTTCTGTTTAATATTATGATTAATGATATTTTTGAAGGAATCAATAGGGGAATATGAAAGGCCTTGTATGCAGATGATGGGGCCTTAAGGATAAGGGGATGCAATCTTGAATACATTCAGAGGAAGATGCAGGCAGCAATAGACCAAGTTGAACAATGGGCAAACCGGTGGACTTTTAAGTTATCGGTCTCAAAGACACAAGTGATTTGCTTCTCTAAAAGTCAAAAAGAAATTTCTTTAAAACTTTATAGCCAAAAGTTAGAGCAAGTAAAGGTAGTTTGGTATTTAGGTATGTTATTTGATGAAAAACTAACTAACCTCTCTGTTGAGGGTATATCGAGGACTAATGAGAGTGACACAAGACTATGGATGTGTTGTGTTCATGTTGGCTGCTGATTGTCACCTGAACCTTCTGGACATAGAGCAGACAAAGGCTCTTAGGATATGTTGTGGTGAATTTAAAACTTCTTCAGTAAAATGGTAAATGGCATTCACTTATATAGCGCTTTTATTCTCATCTCTTGATGACCAAAGTGCTTTACAGATCCTGCTGTCCACCCATTCACACACACATTCACACACTGATGGCTCAGCGATCCAAGTAGAGATGGGTGAAATGCCCTTAAGATTAAGAAGAACCAAATTAATGCTGGCATACTGGATCAATTTGAAGGGGCATAAGAGGTCACATCCTGCAAAAGCTATTCCGAATGATTGCTGGGAACACAATGAGTCCAACATTAGTAGCTTCGGATGGATAAGTGATGCCATTGCTGAGCAGGTAGGATTAATACACGTAGATTTTGGCCCAGTGGTCCTGTGGTCTGGTATTCCTCCATGGCTGTTTAAGACAACTGAGGAGGCAACATAAGCAAACAGCAACAGATTATATAGTGCATAAATATATTGAACAGAACTTCAGAAACATGCTTATAACATGCTTATGACATTTACCAATAGTTCCAAGGACCCTACAACTGGTCATAGTGGAGCTGTGGTATACATTCCTCAGTCTAAAATATCTATCAATAAAAGAACCAGCAATCACTTATCAGTATACACAGTTGAGCTAGTGGCCATTATATTAGTTCTACAGTGGTTGGAGATAAATTATAGGAGTAATGCAGTCATTGCTTCAGACAGTTGGGCAGCTCTCAAAAGTGTTCAGTCACTGCAGTCGTGTAGGCAGGACCTAATTGTAGAAATCCACTCCTTAATTTACAACCTCTACAGTAAAGGCCAGTCAGTAAGCTTTCTTTGGGTTCCAGCCCATGTTGAAATAGAGGATAATGAGGATGTGGACTTATTAGCGAAACAATCATTGAAGTTTGAGGCAGTGGATCTAGAGATCTCACTCAGTAAGGCAGAAGGCAAATCAATAATTAACAGGTATATAGTGCAAAAGTGGCAAGAATATTGGGACTCAATAGATACAGGAAGATCTCTTCATGACATTCAAAAGCGGGTGGTCTCTGGAATGAGACTTGGCAGAAACAAGAAAGAGGAGCTACTCATCACCCGATTGAGAATAGGACATACTACTTTGAACCAGACGCTACATAGAATAGGTAAACACCCAACTGGCAGCTGTGCACATCGTGGTTCTCCGGAAACAGTTCAGTACGTTTTGTTGGAATGTCAGGGATACCGGGAACAAAGGAACCATCTGACTGCAGTAATGGAAAGGGCTAATTTAAGTTTTGGTTTGGAAAGCATGTTAGGAACCTCAGTCAAAGAAATATATGTAGCTTTACATAGATATTTAAGTGCAACTGGATTAATCAAAAGATTTTTTTTTTTTCTGCCATTCTATTGTCCACACTCCAACCCGGTGGGTGGCGATGGTGTACCTGCGGCCTGGTTGCCGGCTGGCAATCAGATCTGGAAGAAGAAGAAGAAGAGTGATATAAGCAGTGATGTGGGTGACGACAACAAAACCTGGAAAACGTCACTATGAGGAAGACGCCACAAAGCTACAAAGCTATGAGGATTACGTCAGAGACCTATGAGGAAGACATCACAAAGCTATTAGGAAATCGTCGCAAATCTATGAGGAAAACGTCACAAAGCTATGAGGAAAACGTCACAGAGCGACAAAGCTATGAGTAAGAAGTCACAAAGCTATGACGAAGATTTCACAAAGCTATGAGGAAAACATAATCAAGTCAGTGGCAGTAATGCACCTTTGACCTGGTTGCCAACCGCCAATCAAATCTAACCGAAGAAGAAGAGGAGAGGATTCTCGGCTGCACCTCGGACACAGTCCAAGGACAGATAATTTTTTCACACGAGTTGTTCAGAACTCCTTTTACAAAGATATAGAGTGATGATAATCAAGTCAGTGACGGTAATGCACCTGTAAGCTGGCTGCAAACTACCAATCAAATCTAAAAGAAGAAGAAGAAGGACCAGTTACTGCTTAAGAAGCGGAAGCAGCGATGGATAATTTTTTCACACATAAGGAGTTGTTCAGAACTCATAAGAAATCCTTATACAAAGATATAGAGTGATGATAATCAAGTCAGTGGCAGTAATGCACCTCTAAGCTGGTTGCCAACTGCCAATCAAATCTAAAAGAAGAAGAAGAGAGGACCAGTTGCTGGCTGGGAATGAAAAGGAGTGATGCCATTTGGGCTTCTAAGGCAAACAGCTAAACCGCGGGACACATACCCAGGCTTAATCAACCTGTGGTAGGCCTGCCTCAGTGGAGGGTGTCTTGTGATAAATGGCCGAAACACCCTGTGATGCTGAAGTACACAACTGATGATGTGTCCTGGCAGTGAAGCCTTATAGTAGCCATCTCTCAAGAGCTCCCCACTGACTCAGAAGTGGTGCAAACATCAGGGAGTGTAACAGCTAGTCCTTTCATTGAACCACAGCAGACTTTGATTATCCATTTTCGTGCCAACCTAAACAAATTTAAGCTAAATCCTGCAGATATGAAAAAAGCCTTGGGCAGTCTGACCTTGGGGGACTATGTTGTATGCCTTTTTCCTTTTTCCATCATGTTTTTTTTTTTTTTTTTTTAAGCAGGAAACTCTGGAAAATCCAGCTGAAGAACTGGAGCAGGCAACCATGATGATCTTTGTCGCCAGGAAAGAGGATCCTTTCCCTTCAACCAAAGACGTCAAGATCGTAATTGACAGAAGAGGGGTGCTGAATGAACTTCCCTCAATTCCAGTAGCTTTTGCCATGTTTTTGAGCTCATATGTGCACTGAACCTCAAATACCCGAAAAAACTGAAGTACACCTTTGAGTTTGTACAAAAAGTTCTGATGGAGCTTGATGGAAAAAAGATGACTCCAAAGGTTAAACTCAGTCCACAGCTGTACAACCTGGAATAGACATAGCAGAATTGCCCTTTTCGGTCTTGCTTTGATTGTCATATTGCTTATGTTGTTTCTCCAAGGAACAGTTTTATAAAAGTTTATTGTTAGAAAGTTCCATAACTGCAGTTTTAAAGCAATACTTACTAACATGTCTTTCAAGTTTAGATGCTGTGAGCCTTACAGGGCAGCATATAGCCTAACTGTAGTAAAATACTGTCAGTTAGACTTTGAATTTAATCTGAATGAAAAATTTGAATCCTCTGTTAGAGGATGGTGTATGGACCTTGTGCTTAGGAATACCCTGTTCAACTGTGATATTGCAAAAATTTCCTTAAAGGCAAGGAGAAAAATGAAACTGCATCTGCACTGCAGTGTTTGCACAGATTTTGTACGGCATATTGATTGGATTTTAAAACAAACTTAATAGTTTGAGCAAAATTAATAACGGTTGAATTTAAGAAGAAATAGGGCTGTCGCGATAACCACAATTACAGTATGTAATACCGTGCTATGGACACGCCTACTGTGGAGGAAAACAAGCAACCGCAACAACAGCGGTGTTCACTTTTTTGTGTGTGTGGCTATATCTCATTGTTCACTTATGTGCCCCTATTGATTATTAAATAAATTGTTAAATAAAGTGTATTTTTTTGCCAACAGCATGTTTGCACACGGTACTCTGGAAGCTTCCAGAACACCGTTTGGGGCACTCTCTTTCCAGACGGACTCCAGCAGGCAGTTAGTGGTGAAAGCGTATGGACTCCTTGCTAAATACAGCTGTGACAGTGAGCACTGAAAGGACACAAAGCATGTTATTTCCTTCTGAGCGGAGTATGTATGATCCTGGCTGTGCATGCTCCTGTGTATGAGCTCTGAGAGACAAACAACTGCATAATGCATGGCTTGTTTGAGCGTGATTTTTCGGACAGCGGAAAAAATCACAGCGACAAAAATCACGGAGACAAGAGCCACGGAGGCTGTCCTGCTTAAATAAGCTGAATGTCGGTGCAGTCTCCAGTTCACACACCCTGTAGTTACGCCATTGCTTTATGAAAATGATTATTATTATTATTTTTTTTTTTTTACAGAATCAGCAGTTCATGCCTGTAGAAAGCGGAGCTCTGCACAATTATCACACGCACACATAAAGTTGAGAGCGGAGCTGCAGCAGGTCTCTCAGCTTCCATCTTTTGCCACATAAGTTATAAACCCTGTTTAAATTACAAGACCACAGGGTCCTAAAAACATTTGCAATAATATCGCATACTGCGGTGTTAAGCTGGCCACCGTCACCGCAGAGGAAATTCCTCTACTGCGACAGCCCTAAGAAGAAATGTGTTTTCTACATTATGTTTTTAATTTGTAGCTTCAGAGTGTCAGCTTTTGGGTGCAATGGTTTTATTGTGGCTGGTACAACTAAAGTAGTTACAGTGTAAAATTAAGAGCTTTGAATCTGAAACACTGTATTAATCTTTCACTGTATTTTGCAGATGTCCATTGTTGGACAAATTTAGTCTTGTTTCTGATGTTCATCTGAAGAAATGTTTATACAGTTTTATACATACAGTATTGAGACTTTCAGAGGAAACACTGTATCTGTCATGTCCGCTGTGTGATCTGCAGCGAACATATGAATGAATGCAAGCCCGACGTGCTGTAATGTAACGTGTTTATTAATGGAAGAGAAAATGTACACAACATCCATACAGCAGTCACTAGCAGAAGAACAGATAACCGGCTTCTAGCTTAGTTGGCGGGGGAAGAAAAGCCAAGCGCGCTCCAGACGGAACAGGAGCGGAGGGAAAGGCAATAATGACAGGTCTTACATACGCGTAGGAGCGGAAGGGCTCTGGAGTAAACTACACGGTTCAGTCCAGTGGAAAACCAACAGTCTGCGAGCCAGGATGTCCAATGTTGACTGAAGCTGCCACACTGACTGTGCACACTGCCTCCCTATAAGAATACAATATACTAACGAAGGCAAGTGGGCACAGCCATGTGGCAGGCAGGTGTGTAGTTAATTGGACAAATGTGTGTATGCGTGTGTGAGTGTGTGTGCATGTGTGAGTTTGTGCATGTGTGTGCATGTGGTGATCCCACACAGCTGGTGAGTGTCTGGTAAGAGGAGGAAGGCGTGACTGTAGGACTGGCAGAGAGCAAGGCTCAATCTGCCAGCTGGAATTAATAAGAAGTAATCAAAACCTACAGTCATAGGTCATGGACGGGGTAAATGACCCCAAACATGGCAGTATCACACAATTATAAGGGCCTATATCATGCTATTTTAAGCCTTTCAGAGTAAACTATATGCATGTATGTGATAGTATATTACCTTTGGTACACTGGAGAATGAATTTCTTATGAAATATGAGTTATTTTCACGAGCCCGGAAGTAAGATGCCTTGATCTCTGAGGCTCTGCCTCTCCTCCTTGTGGCTGCCGCCCATTTCATGACATAACCCCTGAGCCGGCTGCTGCAACGTGTCGCTGGGTTCCGCCCACGAAAACAAGGAAGGCTGAACAAACTCCTAAATCTCTCACAACCAAAGACACATTTACGCCACTTAGAAGACATTGTCTTACGTAAAAAAGCAAACAGCTGTTGTCACTGAGCAGATTAGGTGCGAGAGGAACTACTTCTTCACAGCGTCAATGCTAAAGTGAAAGAGTTTTGCCGATCACCGCTCCGTTAGCTGCGCGGAGAAAGTGGGTGTGTGCGTTAGCCTGGGGGCGGTGCTGGCAGCACAGGCACTTCCTGGAGTGGGCGGCTCACCCACGTTCATACATATGAACGTGGGAACCCAGTCATTATCAGGGACAGGGCGGAGCAGCAGCTCAGAGAGCAGGGTTGAGGAGGAATACTCAGAGATGCGTGAATGGAGCAAAATACCACTTTGGGGGTGTTTTTGGTGAGGAATTAACATTATAACATGCTTAAAAGCTCAAAAAAGTCGATTTTGCATGATATAGGTCCTTTAAACTGAGATGGAACAATAAATGTGATCAAGGCAATATCTTATGTGTTGTCATTAATCAAAATATTTAAAGTATTTTTTTTTTAGATTTGATTTCTTAGAAATTTAAAATAATGACAACCATTATCTTTTAGTTTGAAAGAACGTACAGTCATGTGAAAAAATTAGAACACCCCATTAAATACTCAGTTCTTTATTAAAAAATGTTCACATATCTATGTCTAACCTTGTTTTTATTTGTATTTGTATTTTTTAACATTTAGCCATTTTAAGTGGGAATGAATGTGGGGGTGCCCTAAAAAAGATGGGGATGTCCTAACTTATTCCTCACTATTTGTTTGGAATTACATTTTACAAAAAAAAAAAAAAATGAAAAAAGTCTTTAATTCATTTTTAATTGTTTAGTTGTATTACATGGATCTCCCAGTATTTTTAACATTGATATTAAATATCCATATGTCCAAATATGTTTAAAAAAACAGGCTTATACAGGGTGTCCTAATTTATTCCTCACTATTTGTTTAGAATTACATTTTACAAAAAAAATGAAAAAAGTCTTTAATTCATTTTTAATTGTTTAGTTGTATTACTTGAATCTCAGTATTTTTAACACTGATATTAAATATCCATATGTCCAAATACGTTAAAAAAACAGGCTTATACAGGGTGTCCTAATTTTTTCACATGACTGTAAAATAATCAGTTTGCTCCAATCCACAAAATGGTTTTGGTTGAATTAAAAAAATTCTGGTTAAACTGAATAGATATATTATGGGTAACCCCCACAACAGCCACGGACAAGCAGAGTGCTCAGCGGGAGCAATTAACATAGCAGTGTGATCTATGGACTGATAACAATATGTAGATGTGCCTTGTAACCTCTTTTGTCCTACAGTTCCGGCCAGTCTTGCTGTTGTTATGTATGACTTCCTGCTCTGTACTCAAATGCAAATGTCCCATGCCTTCCTGCAGTTTCTTTGATGATAACATGCCTTTCATGTATTGTCTGTAGTGGGGTATAAAAACTGCATTGCTCTGTAACTCTCTCTCTCTTTCTGACCACTGCTTCTGACGACACGCATTCTGTGTCTCCTCACGAGAGCCTGAGAACCCGCTCCAGCCCACCTGCACAGGGCTGGAATGAGTTCTATGATGGCGGGATGAATGATAATAAACTCCCTTAAAAACTCTCAGTTCTCACCTTATTATTTCATACCACCACAATATTAACGTAAACTCAATAAAGAAAATGGTTTGTTTTTAATTTGGTACAATTTAAAATAAATTGGTTCAGCTTTAAAAAGCTGTTTGGAGTTAAAAAAATAAAACAAAACAAAACATTAATTGAGCCAAATTAAATTCTTTAAACTGATTCAATGAAGAATAGTTCTTGTGAATGATTACTTCTTCTTTTTTTTTTTAAGTAGAACCAGTATTTTATTTTTTTCAGTGTAGATCACAAACATGTTGGTAGGGATTATGGAGAGCAAAATTTTTACATAATTTCTCCTGCATACCTTTTAAAATGAATGCAGTTATTTGCTCCCAAATAGTTGTCTGAATAAACAAACAAATTCCAGTTACTTTGAATCATTAAAGGAACATTGAGGGAAGTCATTGTCCTGCCTTAAATTCCCCCCAGATTCCAATCAGTAAAAAAAAAAAACCCAAGTCTGGGCCATTTAGGCCCTACCATTGACCATGTATAATTACGGAAAATGTGCCCCTCCTTTAATCTACTGTAGAAAAATAAAGCTCTACTTTCCTGATTATGGGCACTGCCATGATGTACTTTTGAAGCCAGAGTCTGTGCAGTAGTGACTGTGAAGCAGACACATACTATAGTATCAAGTTCCTGCCCATACAGGTGCAGATTATGGTCTGTGCATAGCCCATAGGCTGCTCCTTCAAACACAATCAATCATGAGCATGTCACAGTTTTTATAGCAGCAAATAACTATTTAAAATAAAAGTAATTCTGAAAAACAAATATTTGAACATGTATGTGCTTGAGAGGAATTACCTACAAAGAAAATAAACCATCTTTTGGAAAAAAAAAATGTCAGGAGCTTTTTCAGTTTGATATACTGATTTACTAAATGTCTGCACATAGTAAAATATGTGCAAAGTACAGAGCGCACATAATCAAAATAAAGCGAACTGATTTACTAAGGCTGTGCAATGGGGATTATGTGACTCAAATGAACGACATACTGTAGCACACACTGTGGATGTTGCACATTTGCTTTAATGAATATGTGAAGTGGGACGTTTTTGTTCTTGCACAAAAAACAGGATGGAGATGTGCCCCGATGGAAGATTTTTTTTCAGATTTTATACTCAATAACATTCTTTGATACAAACTAAACACAATGATTAAAATAAGCAAATATTCATAGCTGTTGCATATGCAAATCTAGTTTCTTATAATTCTTTTTTCTGTGGCTGCTCCCCCACAGTGTAGCTTTCAGCCATCAAACTGCAAGGACGCTGTTGTTGCCTCTTATCAGAAGAGATAACAGTGTGGCATTGGACTGTGTCCCACCTGAGTGTCCCTGCCACCGATGACACAGCTTCCATCTTAGTGTGCATCGATGATAATCCATCTTTTACAAACTGATTTCCTTGTTCCTGCAACAGTTCTAAAGCAATGCCAGTTTTATATGATAAATACAATAAATTGTAGTATTGACCACCTATTGTTTTGCAATCAGCAAGTCAGTCTCCACTATTTACCAAGATGTTAAAGGGTTTATGTCTAGAATGCACCTGGTACTTGCCCCAAGAGAGCTGCAGAAGCGACTGAAGACACAAATGCTTGATGTTTGCAGGAAAAACTCTTGCGCCTGTGTGCAGTCAGTTGTTCTTGAGGTGCCTTCTGGGAGGCTATCATCTGTTCCTATTCTCATCTGGTGCATCCCAGCCCTCCGTGCCCCTGGAGTGCACCAGACCAGGACCGCAGGTGACTGGTGCAACCAATGGATCTGTCCTGTTATTGCTTGTCATCTCCTCCATTGCCCCCCTTGACCAATGTGCAATCAAATGTCATCCTCTTCCTTATTCTCTGCCTCACAACTTAACATCTTTTCTTAATTTCATTCATTCTCATTTTCCTGATAACAATGATTCTCATATACTTTCCCAAATAGCATTTCTTCTTGTAATGCAGAGATTTTATTTAGCTCATTAAAGTGATCATTTGCTCATTACACTAACACCAAATCCCCTGGATTGAATTTCCTCTTGTATTTGAGGTCAGTCTTTGAAATCTCAAAGCAGGAATATGCAGTGAGACACAGCAAATCCTCATTTAAGAACCCCCACCTGCTCTTGTGGTCAAGTACGAAATGCTTTGTTAGAAAATCATGTGCAAAGTCCTTACAAAGGATACATACAATTTTCATGCATTTTGTAAATCAGGCCCTGCGAGTCTATGCATGTCCGTTCCCTTTTGGGAAAGAGCCTTGACAACATGAGGCAGTCATCTAATAAATTAGATGGGTCATTCAGAATCTCATTGTTGAAAACAATCAATCACTTTCCAGCATGCACCGGTGCACAGACGGGGGTGTTTTTGGCTTCACTGGATTAAACCATAGGCCAAAAAAGGCTCATTGTTGCCTGTCCTATTCATCCTGGTTATGGTAATATTCAGCCTACCCTGGGGAAAATTGTGTATTATTAGCAGAAAACAATGCTACACCCTAGAAAATACTCCAGCTTCATTCTTCAAATGTGGACTTGTTCACTAACATTGAAAGAAAAACTAACACCAAAAGTTATCACTGTAATCACATAAATCATACAGGGAATGCAACGCTGACTTTATTATGTGAGCATAGTTGGTGTGATTGATAGGAGGCCCAGCTGTTCTAAAAACAGACAGCCGTCTTGCAATATTTGATAGAGATTTTTAAAACTTTATTTAAACGTAAAATGAACCCTGATATTCTTTTCATTCATTAAATCCCCATTCAGTCATTACTGTCCTGAATTTGTGAGGGCCAACTTTAAGCTCAAAGAATGAAGTGTTTGAGAGATAAATGTTTTAACTTACAGTAGATATACCAATAACAATAATTTATGCTCATAAAGATAAAACACCTGCAGGAGTTACCTCATTAATCAAACAAAACTATTGAACAATGTGGCTGTAAAAATTCCCTAGAAAATATTTAAAGCAGCACTATGTAACTTTCTTGTTTGGGGTAGGAACACTGAAAAGGCTACAACTATGGCAACTGTGACCTTAGTCCCAACGTCCAGTCACTGGGTGTTTAGTTATGGTGACTACAGTTGTGCCTTATGAGTGATTCCTTTCAGTATTCCTACCAAGAACAGAGCTAGTGCAGGCAAAGTAGGCTCACTCAGGCTATGGGAGAAGACTGGAAAAAAAAAAAAGTGGTTTTGTAGGTTTTAACCTTCTGAAATGCATCTATTGGTCATGTGATAATCGAAAAAAATATATCAAAACACACATCTGTTAAAAAATACACAGCCTTTATCTTGTTTTTCTCAACAAGACACCATTTTGACTTTTCTGGGTATTTTATGTACTGCATGTCAAGAAATAGGAGACATCACTAGCCTTGATACCTGTATTATGTCCACAAACCTAGTAATAAAGATGGTCGAGGATGCTGTGCTCAAACTCAAACTTTATTACATGATGCTTAACAACACAGAGCACATGAACGAGCCTTGCTCACCTAACTGTCCCTACCGAGGGCGAGTCACCAAAGAGACCACAGCATGGCCGGCTCCTCCCTTATATATGTCAGCGTGATGACAGTACCAGCCGCCTATGTCATCACGCCGCTCTCTGTTATAAAATCCCTTAATAACATTAATCCCCCACCCGGAAAAACCACAAAACACTTTAATAAATTGTACCCCTCCCCAATTTGGCATAAACAACATTAACATCCTGAACTAGGGTCAGCGGGTGGCCCGCCGCTGGACCCGACGTGGCAAAGAGGATTATTCTGCCACTTTTCTTTGGCCGTGCTCCTACCTAAACAGTCACACTTTTTTCTCACAGTCTTCCATGGGGAGAACAGTTCTGCCTGAGGGGCTTTGTGGCTGGCCCGTGGCGGCCTCATCCCTGGAGCTGTTGATGCCAGGGCCCACATCTTCATGATGCTGGGCCCAGGTCCCACACCGCGGCAGCTGACTCCCGTGAAGTCTGGCCGTTCTGGAATAGCTATCTGGACACATCATAGTTGGTTTGTGCACCGAACCGAACCATCTGTCAACTGAAAGCACACTGTTCCCAGCTTTGCCATGATCCTCAGCTTCGCCCGTTGTTTCGCTGACTGTGGCCCGGTCAGTCGCCGTCCCGGTCTCTCGCTGGTGCGAACCGAACCCAGTCCATGACATGGAGTGGCGCCTTACTTGGTTTTATGCACTGTTGTGCTCCTGGTGGCTCTGCGTGCTCGTTCGGCTTGGAACCACCATTGTGCTGCGGCGGTTCCGTTGTCACCATGTTCATTGCGGACCCTTCACCTGTTGTCTCTGTCATCGGTTGAGGCTCGTCATGGGTGCAGAAGATATCTGGTGCCTCTCCGGTGTTGCTCGTTGAGGCAGACTCTTCACCGTCAGCTCGGTCGTAACCTCCGTAGCTTGTTGAGTGAGGGTACGGAAGCAGTCTGGTTCCTCTTCTCTACCGTCTGAAGAGCTCTGCTGTGCCGCGTCTTGCATTGTGTTTGTGCCCATTTGCTGTTACTGCGCTTCGGGGCACTCTGCATGCTCGGGCTCACTCTCCCATGGCTTTGATTCTGGCTGAGCGAGGGATGGAGGTGAGTCCAGTTGCTCCCCCTCCATGTGGGTCTCCTCCTGAGAGCACGGGAGGAGAGCCGTCATCACGCCGACATACATAAGGGAGGGGTCGGTCATGTTATGGTCTCTTTGGTGACTCACCCTTGGTAGGTACAGTTAGGAGCTTAAGGCTCATTCACGTGCTCTGTATTATTAAGCATCATGTAATAAAGTTTGAGTTTGAACACAGCATCCTTGTCCATCTTTATTACTAGGTTTGTGGACATAACATTTGGTGACGAGAGATTAAACCGTGGAGGAGTGCGTGACACCACTACAGCCTTTCCTCGAGCTTCCAAGTGAACCAACTGTCCCATGGCCACGATGGCTGAATGCGTTTGAGACCTATGTTACAGCGTTGGACCTGGGAAAATTGGATAAAGTAAGGATGCAAGCACTGCTTGTCCCCAACCTAGGCATAGAGGGTCAGAGGAGTCTTCACATGCTTGGGCCAACAGACTCATATGAGGATGTTGTGAAGCTACTGGCTAGCTATTTTACTACACCGGACAGCACGATAGTACAACTGATTCACTTTCCCCGGAGATGACAGAGAGTCGGTGAGTCAGTACAGCAATTTGTCGCTGACCTAAGACATTTGGCTAGTGTGTGCTGTTTTAGGCCATTGGAAGATGAAATGGTGTGGGACCACTTGGCTGAACACACATGCAGTGCTGGGCTACGAGCAAGGTTGCTAACAGCGCCAAATGACTTGACGCTAGCTAGCGCAATTGAGCTAGTGTTCCAGTTAGAGGCAGTGGAGAAGTTAGCCTCGGAGCTAAATGGGCGCCAAACACAGAAGCTACCCGGATAGGAGACACTAGCTAACACGGTGGGCTCGGAGGAAGAAGAGGACATGGCAGAAGAGTGTAAGACGAATGCAGTGAGCCAAAGATCCACTCTGGGAGGCCGTGTCTGCGGGGGCTGTGGGTCCCCAATGCACCAGGACAGAGCACATTTTTGCCTGGCTAGAGGACAACAATGTAACAAGTGTGGACGCCTGAACCATTTCGCCAGAGTGTGCCGCTCGCCAGCACCGTGGGGCCTGCCAAGTAAGCCAGCCTGCCCGCCAACAATGACCATTCATTTGGTAAGCCTTTGTACTGCATGGTTGAATTAGACAGAGTAGCTATACCACTCCTGCTCAACATGGCGGCGGTGCGATCAATGTTAAACTGGGCCACGGTGAAGAAGTTTTCAGTGGTCACAGACTGTGCAATGTTGGAACAGTGGAACTGACTGTTTGCTCAGTTATGTTATGTATTGTTATTTTCTTTAGATTTCAGACACCCTAATAGACATTACCGTTACTACCTGGTTCACTAATCCAGTGTTCGATAATACATCTTGTGTCATTCTGACTAGCCAGCTGATGTTAGCAATAGTGACATATGCACAGACAGGCATTTTACAGAAAGGCTGGAAAAGATGAAAAACAATTTTGCTGTAATAAGTAAATAAAGAAAATTTGACCAAAATATGTCACAAACATTTCATTAAGACGTGTGTGCTGTTAAAAATGGAAAAAAGCGCAATCAGTGACACCTTTAAGGTGAAAATCTTACAAGTACTGCTTTACCTGATAGACTGTTGCAGAGCTGCTTTGAGAGTTGAAGAAAACATCCCTTTAACTGGGATGAGCACAAATTACATTTTGTCAGTGTTGTTCACTTTAGTTTTATGGATAGTTGCACGTATGCCTTATCAAAGGATTAGTCCCTTAATTAACCAATTAACACACCTGTTACAGAAGATGATCTCGCAAACAGTAACACTGCTCTTAGCCCTCTAAAGCTACATGTCCACTGGTTCTGTCATTTTTCCGCTTCCCATTCATTGTATATTGGAAGCGCACCGGAAAGCATTTGGGTGCGGAGTGGTTCAAAACCGTACTGTGTTGTGCCAAGTTGCCCGTGGGTACCCTATAGCTCATTTGCATAAAGGTTTCCCTCAGTAAAGATTTTTTCCGTACGGTCATGAACCAGAGGCAGCACTCTCACCCTGAACTGAACGGTTTTTGATGTCCAATAACGACGGATTCATTAACTGAACCTACTGTTTTTTTTTTTTTAATGGCGCCGGAGGCAGGGCGGCCGTACCAGCAGCAACTCTCTCGTGTCTTTGTGTTTCTATCTGTTTATACCTGTATATAGTGTGTCTCTTATTAACCAGGGCTCTGTAGGAATACTCGGACTAAGACTGGCCACCTTTTTTTTTTTCTCTATTTTAGTCGGTCTTTTTCTAGTTTTCGTTGCTTTTTCTCTTCCTCGGGCAATGGAGATCAACAGAGGTGGGGGCGGACGCATTGTTTACACACGCGAACAGCTGATTGCGCTGAGGAGGCCGGAGCCTGGAGCGCTGCGGCTGGCAGTGAAACCCCTCATCCCGGATGAGCTGAAGAGGAGACACCGCGGGTGAAGGGCTGGAGCGAAGGTGAGGAGGAGGAGGAGGAAGCATAAGTCGGCTGTCCCGATGATCATCACCGGGAATGTGCGATCGCTGGGAAATAAAACAGATGAGCCCCCGACCAACAGTGATCTGTGTGGAGTTTGCATGTTCTGCCCGTGTCTGCATGGGTTTACTCCGGGATTTCTCCGGTTTCCTCCCACATGCCAAAAACATGCAAGTTAGGTTAACCTCTTGCACTCCGGGATACCGCGGGCGGTCACGTCTCTGCGTCCTAGGGCGCACGAGGGCACCCTAGGATGCACCCTGTGCGTCCTAGTGCACACTGAAAAAAAAAAAGCTGCATTTCCGTTCTTCCACTACAGACACAGCCGCGAACAGAAAGCCAAAGGAGTGCTTTGATTGGTTTAGATTTGATTGACCTTTCATTCGACTAATAAGAGCCTTGAATTGGGTTTCTGAAACCTTGAAGAACCAATGACTGAAAACCTAGCAAGAAGGACCCGCCTACCAACGGCTGCGAATACAGCGAGCCAATTGAAGCACAGAAGTTCGAAAGCATGCGTCCCTTGCGTAAAATCTGTTTTGTGTAAGCTGCTGGGTGACACACAGGCGTTCTCCAGTCTTTTTTTCTTACTACTGTTCTTATTTGTTTTGAAAAATTGTTCGCCAAAACCGCAATCATGGAAGCGCAAAACCGCAATAATGGAATTATGGTTTGACCGGGTCACGTGACCAGAACCACGAGTCCGTAACAAGTGGACCAGCGTCATGTTCGTCTGACAATGAGGAAGAGAAGTTCGCCAGCGACACTGCTGTTGTGGACAGGTAAGTGTTATAAGCTAAATTATTCTTTATCCCTGAAAATTGTAATCAAAATGACTTTTGACCGATCGGTAAATTACAACTGTGCGTCATCGCAACATGAAGACCGTGAACGCCCCCCCCCCCCGCTACTCTTCTGTAACGGATTGCAGATATTATTGCAGATATTTTAGTACAACTGTGCGTAGTAGACTGCAGCGCACCGTCCCCGCTGTCCGTCATGTAGCGATGGGCGATGTCCATCCTCTGTAGCGGGGGTGGGGGGGTGGGAGTTGTTATCTTCTACATTACAGATATTTTAGTATAATTTTTAGTGCACTGTAGGTTATTTTTTCTTGTAAAAAAAAAGCCACACATTTTTTACGTGGCATGCTTCTTTGTGTGTGGGGGCTTGTTTGTTCATTCATTCATTCATGAATGAATAAACACCCCCACACACAGACACACAGCCCTTCACCTTTCATTAGAGCCCAAGATGAAGCTTCTATATTGAATCATTCAAAAGTTACAGACGTTCTTCCAAACTGTGCCATTTGGCACAATTTGGCACAGTTCAAAAACGCCTGGGAACAACCTAAGAAAAAAGTTGTGTAATATATTCATTTTTTGTGGTATTGTTACAAAATTTTGACCTCAGCTGGATAACACTTGGTTCTACATTTCTGTTGCATTTTCCAGCCCGGATCTGACAGCTGTGTGTTATTTGCAAGCATTTGTATCCAAAAAAACACCCAGGCGAAATTTATTTTCTTCAAGTTCAGTATGTTTAGATGACTGTTACTCAGTGGCAGGAGCACTTAGAGAGATTATGACTGTTTTGCCAAAAAAATTCAAAGTGTTTTCTTTTAAATGAGACCAACCCCATGAAGATGCTGCAAGGGGTTGAAGAACAGCTTTTGATTTACTTTGGGTATGTTATTTTTTGGCGTTTTTAGGGAAATTGACCAGAGTGCAAGGGGTTAATTGGCATCAAGCTGGGGATTCTAAATTGTCCTTAGGTATGAACGTGAGAGTGAATGGTTGTCTGTCTCTCTGTGTTGGCCCTGTGATGGACTGGCGATCTGTCCAGGGTGTACCCTGCCTCTCGCCCAAAGATGCTGGGATAGGCTCCAGCCCCACCACGACCCGAAAAGGATGAAGCGGAAGAAGATGGATGGATGGATGTCTGGATGGAGCTTACAGCACTGGTCAGGACGCAAAAGGAGTATCGTGAGTGTAGTTTCATGTGTTTTACGGAGACGTGGTTACACTCACAGATCCCGGATGTAAACGTAGCGATACCTGGCTTCAAGACTATATGGGGGGACAGAGACGTGAAAAGCAGCAGGAAAAAGAGAGGAGGAGGAGTGGCACTTCTTGTTAATGAACGATGGTGTCACCCCAGGCACATTTATGTGAAGGAAAAATGCTGCAGCCCGGACATTGAACTGCTGGCTGTCAGTATGAGACCCTATTATTACATGTTGCAAGAAATGAAGTGCGCTTTAATTGTTATCGTCTACGTCCCTCCGTCAGCTGACGCAGCGGTGGCCTGTGATGTCATCAGCTCCACTGCGGCCACATTACTGGAGAAACACCCGGATGCATTCATGGCCATCACAGGTGATTTTAACCATGTCTCAGTGGGAAAAACACTACCAAACTTTCACCAGTTTTCTGACTGTCCCACCAGAGAGAACAAAACACTGGATTTACTGTATGCCGATGTCAGAGATGCATATAGTGCCACAGCTCTACCCCCATTGGCAAATCAGATCACTGCATGGTCATGTTATGACCCAAGTATGTTCCCCTTGTGCAAAGGCAGCCTGCTTATACACGGACTGTGAGGAGGTGGACACAGGAGGCTGCTGATGCACTACAGGACTGCTTCGAGACGACGGACTGGAGCGTACTCTGTGAACCACATGGGGTGGACATAGACAACATGACCGACTGCATCACAGAATACATTAGATTCTGTGAAGACTACTCATCACAGGTTAACCCATCGGACTCAGAGATAAATACATTTTTGGACAATATTAACCTACCACAATTAAATAATGAACAGATTGCGGCTCTGGATACACCTCTTCAGGTGTTTGAACTCCAGGAGGCACTTAAGCACATCCCAAACAATAAAGTCCAGGACCAGATGGTTTTCCAGTAGAATTTTATAAAGAATTTTGGCCCGTGAAGGCACCTACTTTTTTTAAAATGGTGAACCAAATCAAAGAAGATAATGTAATTCCTCCGAATATGAATTTGGCTAGTATTATCCTGCTCCTTAAACCTGGAAAAGAACCTACGCTTCCATCCAGCTACCGTCCCATCTCGCTTATGGGACGCTTTTTTTTTTTTTCCATCTTGCCTTGAGAGAGAGCAGTCGCATTTTTCTTCCCTCCTCCCCTGCCTTCCTGATCTATTCCCAGCTTTTGCAATGTTGCGTTTTTGTCTGTGTTTAGTCGCTCTTCTTCTGCTGAATCTTAATCTAAACGGAAATTATGGATTTGGAAGCGGCTTAAATGTGCTATTGTCACTATTTTTCAACAAGAATTGGGCCAAGGGGGAGCCCAAGAATTGGAACCTACGAGGAGACACATGGACATTGGAATTCATGCGTCTATGGAAACATTATTGGTTATGATCTCAGGACTTCTATTTTTGGCTGTGGAGTTCCCTGATGCATCAGAAATTGAAGGAAAGTGAGAGAGCTGATCAAGCGGACCCGGCAAGCTCCTTCATCAAATTCGACCAGTTGGGGAGGGCACGAGTAGCGGCAAACGGTGAACTGAATGACAGTGATTCAGTGAAGGAATACATCTGAAGCCCTGTGCTCTCTATGGAAAAACAGTTTAAGCCTGCATATATAATGGAAGCACAGAACTACACGGATGAGGACAAATTCTATTCTCTGAGTGCACTGTGCTGATTTGATTTGATTTGATTTGACCTTATTTGCCCCGTGTTTACATTCCTCCTGACTGAGATAAGCGGAAGGATCGGCTCATGTCTACCCAAACAATCAACAATCAGTTGTTTGTCGTCAGCGGATTGGACCTTCAAGGACAATGCCCATGTGCCTTCTGCAAGCAAGAGAGAGAGAGAGATAGACTCTGGACTCTGGACTTGTTTATAAGTCACATGATTATAACATCTATCCACTGCCAGGAGGCGCCCTCTGCTGCTCACTAACAACTGTTACATTTACACTACACAATGCATACAACACTACATGCATACGATATACACACACTGCTCTCCTTCTGCGTGTGATTTGTCTACTAAATGTCTGCTAAATATGCATTGAGGGTTTTTTTGCCTGCAATCAAAATTTCGCTTACTCATTAAGCGTCAATTTGATAAAACATGTTTTTTTCTCTCGCCTATTGTGTCATATCCTTTCTTTTCTTTTTTTTCCTTTCTTCTTTATGACTGGCGCCTAGCGGCTGCCCCAGCCTTGGATGCGGTCTGCAGAGCGTGCCCAAATGCCAAGTCACGTTTCGTTACCTTGTATTCATACATGTGTAATGCCAATAAAGTTGAATCTCATCTCATCTCATCTCATCTTATGAATGTCGATCTCAAAATAATTTGCAAAGCTCTCGCCAAAAGACTGGAAAGGATAATTCCACTTATTATACACCCAGATCAAACAGGTTTTATCAAGGGTAGGCACTCGGCTGATAATACACGCAGGCTATTAAATTTAATAGACTACTGCAAGATCAATAATGTAGAAACTACAATCTTGTCCCTGGATGCAGAGAAAGCCTTTGACCGGGTTAACTGGAAATTTCTTTTTATGGTGTTAAACAAGTTTGGGTTTGGTTCATCTTTCATAAACTGGGTTAAAACACTATATAGAGGTCCAGTTGCATCTGTCCGAACAAATGATCAGACTTCCCGAAGCTTTAATCTTCAGAGAGGTACTAGGCAGGGGTGTCCACTCTCTCCCTCACTTTTTACCATCTTTATTGAACCATTAGCAGCAGCCATACGACAAAATGTTGATATCAGAGGTATTCAAACTGGAGAAAAGGAACATAAGAGTCTTTATGCTGATGATGCATTAATTTTCCTTGAAAACTCAGAAAGATCTCTTCTTCAGACAGTGGCGCTCATTGATAAATTTTCATCATTATCAGACTACTCTATTAACTGGGTAAAATCAATAGCTTTACCCATAAATTGCAATTTCCCAAATACATCTACTATTCCGATACAATCAGGGAATGTTAAATATTTAGGAATAGATATTTCTCCCAGGCTCTCAGAGTTATTGCGACTAAATCATATCTCCCTTTTAAAAAAGATACAAGACGATCTTACGCGCTGGAAGACACTACCTTTATCATTAATGGGAAGAGTCGCAACCATTAAAATGATGGTCCTTAAAATGATGGTCCTAAAATTAACTATTTGTTCTCAATGATCCCTACCCAACCATCAATGGCCTGGTTTAAGTCTCTAGACTCAAATATAAGTAAATTTTTATGGAAGGATAAACCATCACGGATTAGTTTAAAAACCCTCCAAAAAGCGAAAGAGTGCGGAGGCTTAGATTTACCAAATTTTTTTAATTACTTTTTAGCCAATAGATTGCAGTTTGTTTCAAAATGGACAAAATCAACCCCATTAGGGAACCCATGGTTAGATGCTGAAAAGGCTCTCTGTGGGTCGCTAAATATCCCTGACTTACCTTTTATAAGTCCCTCTATTAAACGCCATGAGTGTTTTAAAAGTATAATATTAGTTCCTCTCTGACGGCTTGGTGGAAATTTTTAAAAATAACAGGGCCTTCAAAGAGGACATTAAAATTTCCACTATGGCAAGAGAAGGGAATAAACAACTTAGAACATCTTATTCAAGGTCGAAATTTTATCCAATTTCAGGATCTAGTGTCACAACACGAAATCAGTGATAAAAAGTATTTTGAATACCAACAGCTTAAATCCATAATAAAAGCAAGATTTAATCTTAATCAGACAGATTTAGAAGTACCAGTTAAGGTGGCAGAGTTTCTAAATCTCCGTTCCCCAAAATTGATATCGAAAATATATAGACTATTATCAACGTTGGATGAGTCCATATCTCTTCCAATATCAAAATGGGAGACAGACTTATCGATTAATAAGGAGGAAAGTTTCTGGACACAAATATGTTTAAACACTTTTAAGATGACTAAAAACTCTAACTTACAACTTATACAATATAAAGTTCTACATAGAATTCATTATACAGGACAAAGGATGTTCAAAATGGGCCTGAGTCACACAAATATCTGCCCTCACTGTACTAGCAATGTCCCGGATAGTTATATGCATGCTATGTGTTCCTGTGCACCGGTTCAAAAGTTCTGGCAGAAGACATGTGAAGACCTGTCAGCATGGCTTGGGTATAGTGTCCCACCCTCACCCACACTTTGCATATTAGGTGATTTAAGTGAAATAAATATAGATGCAAGGATGTCACACATGGTTCTCAATGCCTTATGCATCGCAAAGAAAGCTATCCTCATGAACTGGAAAACAAGAAATAACTTGTGCACGACTTACTATAATAACTTACTATTGGATTATATTAACCTGGAAAGAATGTCAGCCTCCTCAAATAATCAATTGGCGGAATTCAATTCTCTCTGGTCCCCGCTTATTAATTCTATAAACTGAGGGGTGGCGGGCAGTGACTCACTCTCCTTGGCACCTCTGGCGGCTGGCTGCGCCCCAACCGCAGGTGTCCGGGGGGCCTGCTCCGGGGTGGCCGTCTGTCTGGCCCTGGGGGGGGGGGGGGGGGGGTTGGTGGGGGGGTGCTGTGGGGTGGACCGGGGGGGTTGGGCTGTGGCCCCTGGCCAGCTGGCCTCGCCCCTCGTGGGGGGTCTGGGTCTGGCCCTGGGCCCCTGGTGCTGGGGGGGTGTCCCCCCACCCCGGGCCGGGGTCGGGCATGTGCCGGCGGTGGGGATTATCCCTGATGCATCCTTGCGTGGTGGGGTCGTGTGTTTCCTGGGGCCCGAGTGCCACCCAGGGGCTGGTGCCCGGATCCTGGGTTGCCCTCCCCGTTCACGGGGGTCTGCGAGTGGGGGAGAGGTTGTGTGAGTGCAGGCTTGTGTATGAGTGGATGTGGAAGTGGGTGTGTGTTGAGTGGGCAGGTGGGGTTGTTTGTTTGTGTAGGTGGGTATGTGTGATGGTGGGTGGAGTTATGTGTGTGTATGGAAGCGGTTACTTGTGGGTAGATGTCTAGGGGGCGGAGGATGTGTGTATGGGTAGGAGAGCTTTGTTGGGTGGCACGGGTTGGGCAGTCCATCCAGTGGCATGGGGGCTGGCGTTTCGGGGCTTGCTTGTCCCGGCCGCCCTGCTGTTGTGTTGGGGGGTGAGGCACTTTGCTACATCAGCCCTGATGTCATTGGCAGCGGGTGTGCGTTGGTGCTTGGGGGTGGCTGGGGGGGTCATTGGTGCGGGTTGTTGGCTGTGTTTCCATTGGGTTGTTCCGGGGTGGCTGTGGTTGCAGGGCGGCCTGCAGCTGTCGGTGTGTGTCTGGGGTGGGTGGTCGTGGGCCTGCGTGGGCGCTTGGGTGTGTCGCCTGGCGTGTTGGGCGCTGTGTGGGTCCGGCCCATTGTTCACTATTGTGACTGTTGTTGTCCATGTTCGTGTGTGTAAGATGAGTGGTAGTATGTTTGGCTGCCCCGTCATGTTAGTGGTGCTGGAGTGCCGGGACGTGATGCTGGTGGGTCCTGGGTTGTTTCCACTGGCGGCCCTCGCCCTGGGTTGGGATTTGGGGGCAGTGGGTGGCCTCACATGCCAGTCTGCAAGCTGGCTTCTGGGGGGGGGGGGGGCTTGTTTTTGGACCGCCTACCTCCCAGTCTTATTTCCCACCCTCCTCCTCCCCCTGATCTTTTTTGTTACATTTAGGGCTTTGTGGTGGGGGTGTGCCGCACTGTGTCGGTGAAAGGGATACCTTTGCTGCGCGACCGGCCCTCCGATCACTTTTTTTGATTTCTCCAGTGCCTTTAACACCATCCAGCTACTGCTGCTGGGTGAGAAGCTGCGGGTGATGGGGGTTGACAGCTCTGTGATCTCATGGATTACTGACTACCTGACAGGCAGACCACAGTTTGTAAGGCTGGGCAGTGTCTTGTCTGGAGTGGTGGCTAGTGATACGGGAGCGCCACAGGGGACTGTGCTCTCTCCTTTTTCTTATTACCTTATACACCACTGACTTTCAGTACAACACTGAGTCATGCCACCTGCAAAAATTCTCTGATGACTCAGCTGTTGTGGGGTGTATAAGAGGAGGAGAGGAGGGGGAGTACAGGGCACTGGTAGACAGATTTGTGGAGTGGACGGAGCAGAATCACCTGAGGTTGAATGTCAGCAAGACCAGAGAGATGGTGATTGACTTCAGGAAGAGGAAGGCTCCTTCTCAGCCGCTGCAGATTAGTGGGGAGGATGTGGGAGTGGTTGAGGACTACAAATATCTGGGTGTCAGGATCAGCAGCGGGTTGGACTGGAGATCCACCACCGATGCTGCGCACAAGAAGGGGATGAGCAGACTCTACTTCCTGAAAAAGCTGAGATCCTTCAACGTGTGCAGCAGGATGCTGGAGCTTTTCTACCAGACTGTTGTCGCCAGCGCCATCTTCTTTGCTGCAGTCTGTTGGGGTAGCAGTATCAGAGCCAGAGATACCAACAGACTTGACAAGATTATCAAGAGGGCTGGCTCTGTAATTGGTCTCAGACCGGAGACCTTTGAGACAGTGATGGAGAGGAGAACACTAAATAAACTGCGATCCATCATGGGCAATCCTGATCACCCCCTCCACCACACACTAGATAGACAGCGAAGCACTTTCTCCAGTAGACTACTACAGCTTCATTGTCGAACGGCCAGGTACAGGAAATCTTTCCTGCCACATGCAGTTTCACTGTACAATAACTCACTATGATGTTGTATTCTGGCATAGCTAGGCTGCCACACTGCATCTTACAGACTAACTGGTACATCACTTTTCACTCTGCTCCTGATAGTCCTTCTTTGTGCAATGGGATGATTCATGTGTTTATACGGGTCATCATATAATAAGCTATGATGTATATAGGTTTTATAGTCGTGTTAGTTTTTTACTTTCCATGGGTAATCCCTTTGTCTGTCATGTGTGTGTTTCTGTTGTTTGGTTGTCAACTGTCATGCTGCTGTTACACTGTAATTTCCCAGTTTGGGATCAATAAAGTACATCTATCTATCTATCTATCTATCTATCTATCTATCTATCTATCTATCTATCTATCTATCTATCTATCTATTTCTTGCATGAAATGATGTTAGAAACACTTTTCGCTGGTTTGTTTTAAAGATATGGAGACCAAGGACACCATATTGTCTGGTAGCAGCCGAGAGCTGAAGACCACCCACAGCCGGACCCGTCAACCAATCCAGTGAACCAGCCAGCTGGAGGAGAAGACGAGAGGGGAGGGGGGAGGGAAAGGCAAGCAGATCTGTACGTTACCTGTTGTTGTGAAGACTTGAAGGAGAAATTAATAACTGCTGTTTCATGCAACCCAATACTATATGACCAGTTCTTGCCATCATATAGAAACAACATAAAAAGGAACGAGGCATGGTGAGCAGTAGAACATGGGCTCATCCAGCCAAAGCTCACGAACCAGGCGGTCAAATTCGACATGCATTGTGCGGGTCTGTAGGATTGGGTGAACCCAAAACCGGCGGCGACGATGTCAAAGTCGCCTTTTGTAGCACAAATATACTAGCACTATTAAAAGCAATCTGCTCATGGTTAATAATGACTATTCCAGTATTTCCTCCCACATTGTTCAACTCCGCCTAGCCTAGAAGTACGCTACAAGCCTATTTTCTGCACCTCAGAGGTTGTGGTATGCAGATTCTTTTACGCAAAATCCGGACCAGTGGACAAGTAGCATAAGAGACAGTGGCGTTTTCTCCCAGAAGCCAAGGGAAGCCAAACTTCCCCTTTGTTTCAGCCTCAGACTCATTTTTGTTAAGTATATATTACATATATCATATATAATATATTATATGTATTTAATAGAAATGACATCTGATAACATGGAAAAACAGTCAACTATCAAAATGCGTATTTATGGTATTTAACAGTTTTGATTGTCACTGACTTGCCAGAGAGAGGTCCCTTCTCATTTTCAGAGTATCTTAGAATGGAGGAAACAGCGCTTCCGTTACACGTACTGAAATATATGGCGAGATGTGGTATTGCACTACTAGGGGAGGTTTTGATAGCCAGCAAGGGCGAAGTTGCTTAGTTTTGTGAAACAAAAACTTCAAAAATTAACCAGTCAAATGAGACCATAGGCACACCACTCCTTTCAATGTGGAGGAGCAGCGGTTCTACTCTGAGCCTCTCCCAGATGACTGAAATGAATGAAATGGATTTTTATTTATTTTACTTTTTATTTTATTTATGATTTTTTTTTTCTTTTTTTTTTTTTTTTTACTGTGGTTCTTGTGTTAGCGCCCTTTGTGTTAGTGCCCTGCTTTTATGTTCTCTTGCTGTACAGCACTTTGTGTAGCAAGTGTTGCTTTTAAAGTGCTTTATCAATAAAGTTGATTGATTGATTGATTGATTGACTGAGCTCCTCATCCTATCTCTGAGGGTGAGTCCAGCAATCCTACGGAGAAAGCTCATTTCAGCCGCTTGTATCCGCAATCTTGTTCTTTCGGTCATTACCCAAAGCTCGTGACCATAGGTGAGAGTAGGAACGTAGATTGACTGGTAAATCGACAGCTTTGCCTTAGAACTAAGTTCCCTCTTCACCACAACAGACTGGAACAATGTCTGCATCACTGAAGATGCTGCTCCGATCCGTCTGTCAATCTCTCGCTCCATTTTCCCCTCACTCGTGAATAAAACCCCAATATACTTAAACTCCTCCACTTGGGGCAGGAGCCTGTCCCCAACCCAGAGAGGACAATCCACCTTTTTCCGGCTGAGGACCATGGACTCGGACTTGGAGGTGCTGATTCTCATCCCAGCCGCTTCACACTCAGTGGCAAACTGTCCCAGCAAGAGCTATAGGTCATTGCTGGATGAAGCCAACAGGACAACATCATTTGCAAACAACAGAGATGAGATCCTGTGGTCACCAAGCATGACACCCTCCATTCCCTGGCTGCGCCTAGAAATCCTGTCCATAAAAATTATGAACAGGATCGGTGACAAAGGGCAGCCCTGGGGGAGTCCAACTCTCACTGGGAATGAGTCCAACTGAGTGTTGGCAATACGAACCAAACTCTCACAACGGTCGTACAGAGACTGAATAGCTCGTAACAACAAGACTGATACCCCATACTCCCGAAGCACCCCCTACAAAAAACCATGAGGGATGCGGTCAAATGCCTTCTCCAAGTCCACAAAACACATGTAAACTGGTACCAGTACCTTGGCATAGACCTTCCCAGGGAGGCTGAGGAGTGTGATCCCTCTAAAGTTGGAGCACACCTTCAGGTCCCCTTTTTTGAAGAGAGGAACCACCACCCCAGTTTGCCATGCCAAAGGCACTGTCCCCAACCTCCATGCAATGTTGCAGAGGCGTGTCAACCATGACAGCCCAACAACATCCAGGGCCTTGAGGTACTCAAGGCGAATCTCGTCCATCCCCGGGGCCCAGCCACCAAGGAGATTTTTAACCACCTTGGCGGCCTCAGCCCCTATGATAGGCAAGTCGTCCCCCTTGTCCACAAGCCCTGCTTCCTCTGTGGAAGGCATATCAGTGGGATTGAGGAGACCCTCAAAGTATTCCTTCCGCCGCCCAATGATATCCCCAGTCGAAGTCAACAGCGCCCCATCCGCACCATACACAGTGTGGACAGGGAGCTGCTTTCCCCTCCTGAGCCGCCGGACAGTTTGCCAGAATCTCTTCGAGGCCCACCGAGAGTCTTGTTCCATGGCCTCACCGAACTCCTCCCATACCCGGGTTTTTGCTTCAGCAACCACCCGAGCTGCACTCTGCTTGGCCTGCCGGTACACCTCAGCTGCTTCGGGAGTCCTACAAGCCAACCAAGCTTGATAGGACTCCTTCTTCAGCTTAATGGCCCCCGTCACTACTGGTGTCCACCACTTGGTTCGGGGGTTGCCACCACAAGATGCACCGACCACCTTGTGGCCGCAGCTCTGGGCTGCCGCTTCAACAACAGAGGTGGAGAACATGGCCCATTCAGACTCCGTGTCTCCAGACTCCTTCGGAATGTGGTTGAAGTTCTTCCGGAGGTGGGAGTTGAAGACCTCCCGGACAGGGGCCTCAGCCAGACGTTCTCAGCACACCCTCACTATACGTTTGGGTCTACCAGGTCTGAATGGCTTCCTCCCCTGCCATCAGATCCAACTCACCACCAGGTGGTGATCAGTTGACAGCTCTGCACCTCTCTTTACTCGAGTGTCCAAGACATACGGTCGCAGGTCTGATGACATGATAACAAAATCGATCATCGACCTGCGACCTAGGGTGTCCTGGTGCCAGGTGCACATATGGACACCCTTATGCTTGAACATGGTGTTCGTTATGGGCAAACTGTGGTTAGCACAGAAGTCCAATAACTGAACACCACTCGGGTTCAGATCGGGCAGGCCGTTCCTCCCAATCACCCCCCTCCAGGTTTCACTGTCGTTGCCCACGTGTGCGTTGAAGTCCACCAGTAGGACAATGGAGTCTCCAAGAGAAGCACCCTCCAGCACCCCAGTCACAGACTCTAAAAAGGGTGGGTACTCTGAAACATCATTTGGTGCATAGGCACAAATGATGGTCAGGACCCGTTTCCCAACCCGAAGGCGCAGGGAAGCAACCCTTTCATCCACCGGGGAAAACTCCAATATAGAGGCAGCAAGGTGAGGGGATACAAGAATACCCACCCCTGCTCGTCACCTCTCGCCCGGGGAAACTCCAGAAAAGGCCAAGCTTCAGCCCCTCTCCAGGAGACTGGTTCCGCAACCGGAGCTATGTGTTGAGGTGAGGCCGACTATATCTAGCCGGTATCTCTCAACCTCGTACACCAGCTCAGGCTCCTTCCCCACCAGAGAGGTGACATTCCACGTACCAAAAGCTAGTTTAGAAAGCTTGGGATCAGTCCACCAAGGTCTCCGCCTTTGACCGCCACCTAATCCACAGAGCACCGGACCCCCATGATCCCTCCTGCAGGTGGTGAACCCATTGGAGGGCAGACCCATGTAACTCCTTCGGGCTGAGCCCGGTTGGGTCCCATGGGTGGAAACCCGGCCACCAGACGTTAGCCATCGAGCCCCTCCCCCAGGCCTGGCTCCAGGGTGGGGCCCCAGTAACCCCATACTGGGCGGGGTACACTGAATCCTTGATCTAGAATTTATCATGAGAGTCTGTTGGATCATTCTTAGTCTGGCCCTTCACCCGGGACCAGTTTGTCTTGGGTGACCCTATCAGAGGCATATTGCCCCGGACAACATAGCTCCTGGGATCACTGGGGCACGCAAGCCCCCCCACCACGATAAGGTGACGATCCATAAGGGGGTAGGCAATTGTTATGTCTGTAAAACGAGGCACAATAATGAGGAGAGTGGTGAACTGAACAGGACTTTATTGTATGACTCAGTGTTACCAACAGACGCTCCCACTAGGCAGAGAGGTGGTCAAAGAGACTGTGCCTTTTCCACATCAGCCTTTTATACCCCGGGTGGCGGCGGAACTGGAAAGGTGGAGCCACCACCCATATCATACAATAATACAACATATTAATATAATAAACAACACCACATTCCCTCCCCCCCTTCAAAAAGTCCAAAACACATGCACACCAGTTAGACCCTCCCAAATTTAGTGCCAGAATCACACTTTAACAATAAACAAGATAATTAGGCCTATCCCTGCACACACAAAACACTAAAACTAGAGGGGGACAGGTGGACTACTGTCCCACACCACACGGTCAGACGGATTATTCTGCCATCTTTGTTATACTGTAGTCCATAAAAGAAAGAAAGAAAGAAAGAAAGAAAGAAAGAAAGAAAGAAAGAAAGAAAGACTGCTGTGTTCTTACTGTAAACATATATGCATACAGGTTATACCCTCGAACTTGAATGCAATAAACCACTTAATCACCATATATGTCAATATACACATTAACCCCAAAACCTGGGCAGCCCACATCACAGCTTCATGTGTTAAACACGTCAGATAATCACTCCATGGACAGCTCACATAGCAATTATGTGTATTAACCATATTGACATACTGCCTACATAACCAGAACAATGCACACATTAATATTTAGCAATTCACAAAGTAAAACAAATCCCCAAACATGCTAACACAAACATTACTTGTTTTTTTTTTCCTTTTCACATGAGTAATTAATAATAACACACCGTAAACACAGTGCCCCCTTTAACTCATCAGTCACACACCTTGGAGAGCCCCCCCCCCCCCCCCGGAGACCCATCAGGTGGGTCCTGACCAGAGCATCTTCTTTTCTTGGCTCCCAAGGATGGCCCACGTCGGTACCAAGGTGCCTCACTCTCCTCATAAACATGCCGCAGCTCGTTGGGATGTCTCTCCATACCATCTGTCAGCCGCAGGTAACTGTCCTCCTGGACAGTCACCACCTTTAGCCGCCCCTAGTTCTCCTGTCTCTTCCGTTTCTTGTGTACTCCTTTTGACCGGGCATGCTCTCTGGGTCGAACCAAATCAGCGACCCCCAGAGGAGCCCTGCTCGGCTTCCAGTGTTTCTGTGTGGCACGTTGCCTAAC
Organism: Pholidichthys leucotaenia; assembly: GCA_020510985.1. Lineage (NCBI taxonomy): Eukaryota > Metazoa > Chordata > Actinopteri > Cichliformes > Pholidichthyidae > Pholidichthys > Pholidichthys leucotaenia. Next base: position 262,102,610 of record CM035837.1, read on the forward strand.
CGTGCCAGCCGGTTCTGCCCCGTTCGCTTTCATTTGAGGTGTGGTCAAAGCCGTTGTGACCCCCTGCTTCTCGGTGCCTTCCAGCCAAACTTCAGAAGCAGAATGAATAAGCCACTCAGCAACATCCGCCGTCACGGGCTTCCCCCACCGCCACCCAGTTCCCTCAGCTAGGGTAACTTGGGCTCTGGCACAGGAACCCTCCCACGATAGCTCTGGATGGGGTTGATCCTGCTCACTTTCCAGATTACTAGGCCAAGGTTCGTCCCATATTGCATCATCCACCACTGCCGGGATTGGTCGGTCCCATAAACCGCAGCCCAACCACTTCTCACCCATGCCGCTGTTGATGGAGAACCCCAGCCCATAGAAGAGATCGCAGCCCATCACATTTTCACCCATGCCAGTCACCAAAAACTTCAGGCTAGCCACCACCGATGATTTATAATGGGCTGTCAGCTCCACCGAACCCACAATGGGCAGACTCCGTCCTCCGTAGCCGCATACAGGTTTCAAATGACCTCTCAACTGATGATATGGGAAGAAACTCCTCACAGTGGGCCAACTCAACGCCGACCGCACTGCGCCCCTGTCCACCAGTAATGGTACCTCCACACCGTCCAATTCCACCATACAATACGTACGGCCGTCGGTGTCCGGGGTAACGGTGTGGATAACCGTGGGAGTTGGAGCAGGGGTGTTCGCTTTGTGTCGCCGTTGCCCTTGCTCGAATTTCTTACAGGCTCTGGCAAAGTGATGCAGGAGTCCACACTTGCCACAGCGTTTAACTCTTGCCGGACACTCTCTAGTCTTGTACTGGTGCTTAGTGGATCCACAACCCAAACATTTGGGTGATCCCGGGGCAGACCTCATCTTTACAGCTGCAGTGCATTCCTGTTGCTCGCTGTCATCGCTGTCCGGATCCACAGCCTGCGTCATCGATTGTGAGTCATGGCGGCATAGCATAGCTGTCTCACTGAGGTTGTGTGAAAACTTGTCTGCCGCTTCACACTGCTGGGCTGTCTCCACAGGATAAAGTTAATTTGCCGGAGTGTGTAAGCAAGAACACAAGCGTGTGCTCCGCCAGCTGGTCGCAGACCATTTCTTCCTTCAACTCCCCAAACTGGCAGTCCCCAGCCAGCTGCCGTAGGTCTGCAACATAATGCTGCATCGACTTGCTGGCCCGCTGGAGGCGCTGCCGAAACTGGACCCTCCTGACAATGACGTTTGTAGGTGCACAAAAATGTCGTGCCATTCGCTCAACCACGTCATCAAAGCTATCGCTAGCTCCCAAAGTAGAGAGGATACATTGTCCTTCCATACCCAAATTATGGACCAAAATTGCCCTTGCTCGTACTTTCTTCAGTTCGCCGATGTTTAGTGCCACCATAGTTCTGAAGTGCAGTGAACCACCTCGTCCAAGGTACCAGAGGCTCCCCCGCAGTCTCCAAAAATGGCGAAAAGATGACACGCCCCCATCCATACTTTATCCTCGTCGCCAAATGTTATGTCCATAAAATGTGGCACAATCAGAATCAGAATCAGAATCAGATTTATTGCCATTGTTCATGTAGTACACAAACTAGGAATTTGTCTCGGTGCAATGCTGCAACATTAAACATGATAAAATAAAAGAAATAAACTATACATGCAATAAAGTGTAGAATAAGAATGAGTAATACTAGTCAGCAGTTTAAATATATTAGCGAGCAGCAGATAATGTGGAGAACCATATAGTGCAGTCGGTAATGCAAGAAGAAAACAGTGATGATTGACATGAGTCTGGTTGAGCTGCTGTACATAGTGCACGAGAGTCAATAAGTCACTTAGTGTTCAGCAGTCTGATGGCAGAGGGGAAGAAGCTGTTCATGTGACGGGAGGTTTTAGTCTGAATGGACCGAAGTCTTCTACCTGAGGGGAGGGGGGCAAACAGTACGTGACCAGGGTGTGAAGGATCGGCTATGATCCGGCCAGCACGCCTCCGGGTCCTGGAGATGTACAGATCCTGGAGAGAAGGGAGCTTGCAGCCGATCACCTTCTCAGCAGTGCGCACGACGCGCTGCAGCCTTAGTCTGTCCCTGGCAGTGGCTCCTGCGTACCACACGGTTATGGAGGTGGTGAGGATGGACTCGATGATGGCTGTGTAGAACTGCACTAACATCTTGGTGGGTAGCTTGAGCTTCCTCAGCTGCCACAGGAAGAACATCCTCTGCTGGGCCTTTTTGATGAGGGAGCTGATGGTCAGCTCCCACTTGAGGTCCCGGGTGATGGTGGTGCCTAGGAAGCGGAAGGAATCAGCAGTGGTGATGGGAGAGCCTGTGAGGGTGAGGGGGGGCAGAGGGGTTGTGACTTTCCTGAAGTCCACAATCATCTCCACTGTCTTCAGAGCGTTCAGCTGCAGGTTGTTGTTGTTGCACCAGGACGCCAGCTGGGCCACCTCTCTCCTGTAGGCGGACTCGTCGCCGTTGGAGATGAGCCCGATGAGGGTGGTGTCGTCCGCAAACTTGATCAGCTTGACAGACTGGTGGCTGGAGGTGCAGGAGTTGGTATAAAGGGAAAAGAGTAAGGGGGAAAGTACACAGCCCTGGGGTGATCCGGTGCTGATGCTAACAGAGTCTGAGACAGTCTTTCCCAGCCACACATGCTGCCTCCGGTCCGTCAGGAAGTCGGTGATCCACCTGCAGAGGGAGTCAGGCACGTTGAGCAGGGACAGCTTGTCCCGGAGCAGAGCGGGGAGGATGGTGTTGAATGCAGAGATGAAGTCCACAAACAGGATCCTGGCGTAGGTTCCCGGGGAGTCCAGGTGCTGCAGGATGGAGTGGAGGGCCAGGTTGACTGCGTCGTCTACAGACCTGTTGGCTCGGTAGGCAAACTGCAGCGGGTCCAGGAGGGGAGTGGTGATGGACTTGAGGTGGGGCAGGACCAGGCGCTCAAAGGACTTCATGACTACAGAGGTGAGCGCTACAGGTCTGTAGTCGTTAAGTCCAGTGATCTGTGGCTTCTTGGGGACAGGGATGATGGTGGAGGATTTGAGGCAGGTCCGCACATGGCATAGCTTAAGGGAGGTGTTAAAAATGTCTGTGAAGACAGGAGCCAGCTCTTTCGCACAGTGTCTCAGGGTGGAGGGAGACACGCCGTCCGGACCGGGGGCCTTGCGCGGGTTCAGTCTGGAGAACTGTTTGAGTACGTCCTGCTCACTGATGACAAGGGCAGGGGGGGGGGGCTGCCTTTGATGAAGTAGGGACCGTGGAGGCTGTGGAGCTGGAGGGAGGGGGGGAGTTGGACACAGCTGATGAGGTGTCAAAACGGGCATAGTGTTGGGACAGTCTTAGACAAAGGGCTTTGTCATTCTGACCTTTAGGAGCCTGAGGCCGATAATTGGTGATTTGCCTCAGTCCTCTCCACACAGAAGCCGAGTCGTTAGCAGTGAACTGCTGCTGGAGTCTCTCAGAATACACAGATTTAGCTCTCCTCAGCTCTCTGTTAAACCGATATTTAACCTCCCTGTAGCAGTCCCTGTCTCCACTTTTCAGCGCTGCTTCCTTCTCCTTCCTGATCTGTCTGAGCTTAGCAGTGAACCAGGGCTTGTCATTTGAGTACCTCACCCTGGTGCGCGATGGAAGAATGCTCTCCTCACAAAAGTGGATATATGAGTTCACAGTGTCCGTGTACTCATCCAAATCATGCGTGGCTCCTTTAAACATGCCCCAATCAGTTATTTCCATGCACGTTTCCAGCTTCTCCTCAGCTTCACTGGTCCATTTCTTCGTAGTGCTCACAACAGGTTTAGTGAGCTTTAGTATAATAATGAGGCAAGTGGTGAACTGAACAGGACTTCATTGTATGACTCACAGTGTTACCAACAGACCCTCCTGCTAGGCAGAGAGGTGGTCAAAGAGACTATGCCTCTTCCGCATCAGCCTTTTATACCCCGGGTAACGACGGAACCGGAAAGGCGGAGCCACCACCCATATCTAACTAACTAACTAACTAACCTGCACTTATATAGCGCTTTTCTAGTCACAAAGACCACTCAAAGCGCTTTCATTAATACTAACCCTCTATATCATACAATAATACAACATATTAATATAATAAACAACACCACAGCGATGATGTCATTTAGCAACTTCTAGTGACTTTTAGGACAGCCAATAGCTACTTTCCTTACTGAGAAGTTGGCAACAGTGTTGGTGGAAGGCCAGTGGTCGTTGTTAGCATTATTAGCAAGTACCATTATGGAGGGCCAGAATTTGGAATTTGTGAATAAAAAAAAAATCCTTTACAAGGTCCACAAACTGCTCCAGCTTATACTCACTATACCAGTGACAAGCACATCAGCTGAGGGCTCCTTTTCTGTTTAAAAAGGATGAAAACTTATCTGAGGAACATGTGTGGACAGGAAAGACTTGTAAACCTTGCCAAGATATCCACTGACTCTGCCGTTGTGGAGGAGCTAAAGGCCAGTGGGAAATTCTATGACATGGTGACTGAACATTTTGCCACCATTAAAGAGAGGAGAATGGCCTTCCTCTTCACATAAGGTAAGTGCAATGTTTACTCCTCTTTATAGTCTTTCACTGTTAACTGAACTACCTAAATAATTGCCTGTACAATTTTAATATGGTTATTGAATTTTTATCTTTGCTTTTCTTTAGCTGCATGTGTTTCTCAGTCAGTTGTGATGGTTATTTTAATGTGGTTGCTGACATGCAGAAAAACTGCATCGCTGTGTCTATGTAACCTCATCAGGTGTGGAATTGCATAATTAGTGTTTTCGGTATAGTAATTAAGCTTCGTAAGTCATGTGTTGTTTAACATGCATGCACCCGATAGTAAGGCGAGAGAATGTGCAAGTTTCATCTGCAAGATACAGCAGAATTGCATTCCAAATAGTGAAATTAGCTGATGTATGTAGTGTTACATTCATGGCCCCCACCCCAGTAGCAAGCAGTGGTCTCATTTCGTTTCACTCAGCTTCCTCAAAAATTTTCCTCACACCACACCACTGCTAAGAGAGGGAAGCAGAAATAGTTTTCATTTTTTTAAGAAAACACTATACCATACAGCCATATAGTAAGCTGAAGTGATCATGTAAATACTGGTAGACCACTTGAACATGTTAATTTAGCAGTTGGAGCGTTTAAATAAGTTTTACATAATATGATTTTCTCTGTAGTTATGTGCAGTAATTAAGGAAGCATCACAGATCTACGCTAGTAAGTGCTGTGCTTGCCTCAAATATAATTCTGTGCAGTCAAAACTAAATTTAAATTGTAAAGACAGGTGGTGGTACCGGGAAGGTCTGAAAGAAAGACTGGCAGTCGGCAGTGCCCAGAGGGATTCCAAGCTGTCCATTATTCATACTAATTAGTTTCTCACTAAATTAACTTCCTCCCCTACAATTTGCAGAAAAAGACATTTATAATGTGACACAATGAATGTGAAAACACACACACACAAAAAAAAAATATTGTTTACACGTGTATATGTACATATTGATGATTTTTGTAATGTAAAAACAGTCATTGTAATTATAAAAAAGGACTATAAAAGCAAGCATTAATGTGCAGTTCCTTTTTTATTTCATGAAGTTAACAAAATTTAAAAAAAAACAAACAGTTTTGCCATTTAAATCAAGGGACTGTGAGGTCCATTTCAAAACTTTCAGCTTGCTTCTCTTAGGCAGTCCTTGGTGAATTTTAAAGTTGGTTTGGTATTATTATCCTGTTGTCTAATCCATCCTCACATAGAGTGGTATCTCACGAAGCAGGGAATGCTGAGGAACGTTCACAAACGTTGCGATTATCTGGGTTTCATCAGGGTTTGTAAAAGGTTGTGCTGTGGGCGACACATATTGTGGGCTCACGTTTCCACAGAGACAGGACTGCATGTGTATTGAGGGTGTCACGTCTGCAAGGACAGAGGACTCGAATTTGCAGAAGATACACTTCCGCTTCACTTCCGCTTCTGAGAGAGAGCAGACGCTTTTCTTCCCTCTCCCTCCTAATCCTCTCCCTTCTGATCCCAGCTTGCAATGTCACTCTTCTCCTGGCTGAATCTTAATCCAAATGGAAATTATGGATCTGGAAAGCGACTTATATGCGATTGTCACCACTTTAAAAAGTAGAAGATCGGGTCAGGGGGAACCCAAGGGAGACTCATGGTATTGGAATTCATGTGTCTGTGTGATTCGACTGAGATTGAACTGATCACAGGATCTTCTGTTTGGCCCCTGGAGTTTTCCTAGTGTATCGAAATTATCTGGGTGAGCTAATCAAATGCGGACCCCGGCGTAGCTCCCTTAACAAATTCAACAATTCGTCCAGCTGGGGGGAGCACTGACTGTCAGCGGCAGGATTAACATGGAATTTACTATCTGGCATGCATTGAAGAGAGAACGAACTCTCTGGACATGTTTTACCTATGTTTCGGTAGGTGGATAAAATCTGTGGATCGCTGAGTGCTCTCCAGAGAATGATCTAAAGTATGATTCAAGCCTGTATGAAATTGAAGCACAGAATCGAAGAGAGAGAAATTTTTTATTCTCTGAGTGCACTGTGCAGATTTGACCTTGTGTTTTGGTGCCTTTGTTTACATTCCTCCTCGATGAAGATAACGCTGGGAAGTGGCTTATGTCTACCCATACATCAACAATCAGTTGTTGTCGTCAGCGGATTGGTCTCTCAAGGACATTGCCCATGTGCCTTCTGCAAGGAAGAGGAAAAGAGAGACAGACTCTGATCTTTGACTTGTTTATAAGTCACATGATTATAACATCTATCCACTGCCTGGAGGCGCCCTCTGCTGCTCACTAACAACTGTTACACTCACACTACACAATGACATGCAAATATACACGCACTGCTCTCCCTCCCTCTGCTGTGTGATTGTATCTATTGTCTGCTAATGTGCATAGAGGGTTTTTTTCTGTGTAATCAAAATTTGGCTCATGAGCTTATATGAGCTTATACGAGCGTGATTCTGATAACTATGTTTTTTCTCTCTGCCTATTGTGTTTCCCCCCCCCCTTCCCCCCTTTACCCCCACTGCAGACAGGCGCCTATGGCTGCCGTGTCATTGGATGCGCCTAATGTGCGCGCCCAATGTCAAGTCAAATTCCTTGTGTGTTTACTTGTAAATATACTTGGCAATAAAGCTGATTCTGATTCTGATTCTGATTCTGATAACAAGGAGGTGTGAGATTTGTCTCTTTGTCCCACAGAAGATGCCCCGGAGAGATTTCCGGTTCATCAGGAAATGAGAGACAATGGTGAAGATTCAAAAGGATGCTTTGTGACTGTATGTTTACTGAAAACACCATGTGACTTGAATTCTGATGCTGGAAACATATAAAAGGGTGATGAGATATGATTCTTTCTCTTTCCTGCTTTGAGAATGCTAGAAGCTGTGTTCTGTCAATAAAGCTGGTTTACGACTAAACTCAGCCTCATCATTTGAGCACATCTTCTACACTGTTGACCTACGACGAGAAATGAGCAGACAGAATTCTCCCGAGCGGGGCTCGGTAGAAGCCAGCCTGATGGCCGCCTCCACGATCCGGCTGCCCGATTTCTGGCAGCACAGCCCGCGCTCATGGTTTAGCGCAGTCGAGGCGCAGTTCAACCTCCGGAGAATCTCCAACAACGACACAAGATTCTACCACGTGGTAGCGAAGCTGGACAGCAACACGGTCCAGAGAGTGGAGGATCTGGTTAATCATCCACCAGACAGCGACAAGTACAGCGCATTGAAGGACGCACTGATCAGCCATTTCACCCCTTCAGTCCAACAACGAGCAGAGGGACTCCTGACGTTGACGGAGTCAGAAAACGATAGACCTGTGGACCTGATGGTGAAGATGCTGAAGCTCAAAGACTCTGAGGATGGCGAATTCATTTTCGCCCACCTTTTCCTTCAGACCCTGCTGCCAGCAGTGAGAGTGGCCCTGGCAGAGTCGCCCCGATTGGCCAGGCGAGACTACCATGGGTTGAGCAAAGAGGCGCAGCAGTTGGTCGACGCCCACAAGCGGAACGCGGTTTCGGCCGCGGCGGCTAGCCTGGGAACGGCGTCCGGAGACAGCGCAGGTCCAGCGGCCGCGGCGCCAGACGCACCAATGACGGTGGCGACGGGAGCCAGACGACGCGGAGCGGAGGACGGCCCGTGCTTCTACCACCGCCGTTTTGCAGAGAGAGCGCACAGGTGCGTCCCACCGTGCAACTTTAAGTGCCAGGGAAACGCCAAGACCGAGGGCCGGTAGCAGCTGCGACCCTCGGCAACGAGAACAGGCTGCTTTACCTGACAGATGCACGCTCGGGGAAACAGTTCCTCGTGGACACGGGCTCTCAGCTGAGTTTCGTCACACCCACCTACGCGGAACGGCTGATGCCTTCTAAAGCTCCCTGGGTGTCAGTGTCAGCAGCGAACGGCTCCACGATTAAAACGTTCAGTGAGAGGACCATGCTTCTGTCCTTACAGGGCCGTTCATTTGAGTGGACATTTATTGTAGCAGCAGTCAGTTTCAACATGTTAGGGGCTGATTTTTTGTGCTCACATGGTTTATTGGTTGACCTTGCTAATAGACGTCTGATTAATGCACTGTTCTTTCATTCTATTCCCTGCACAGCTCGGGTGGCCCCGCCGACTGCACATGCCAGCGTCTCAGCTGCGGGTGGTAAGTTTCACTCATTGCTTGCTCAGTTCCCAGCACTCACAGTCCCCACGTTTTCGGCAACGGTGGCTAAACATGGGGTGGAGCATTTCATAACAACCACCGGCCCTCCCGTTTTTGCAAAAGCTCGGCGCTTGGGCCCAGCTAAACTGGCCATCGCGCGCGAGGAGTTCACTAATCTGGAAAAACTGGGCATTGTTAGACGCTCCAAGAGCTCTTGGGCTTCGCCGTTACACATGGTCCCAAAGGCTGATGGCTCGTGGCAACCTTGCGGCGATTTCCGCAGGTTGAACAACGTTTCAGCTCATGACCGCTACCCGATTCCGCACATTCAGGATTTTGCTTTTCATTTGGCAGGGGCGCACATTTTTTCTAAAATAGACTTGGTGCGCGGTTACCACCAGGTTCCAGTGCGCGCGCAAGATGTACCCAAAACAGCGGTCATAACCCCTTTCGGCCTTTTTGAGTTTTTGCGCATGCCTTTTGGCCTCAAGGGGGCCGCGCAGACTTTCCAACGCATGATGGATGCAGTTTTACGCGACCTTCCTTTCGTGTTCGTTTATTTGGACGACATTCTGGTAGCCAGCGCGTCCAAGGGCGAGCACGAAAAACACCTCACAGCAGTTTTTTCGGAGGCTGGCAGAGCACGGGTTAATAGTTAACCCAGCGAAGTGCCAGTTTGGGGTGGCGCAGATTGATTTTTTGGGACATCGCGTTTCGGCAGAAGGAGCAGTTCCTCTTCCAAATAAAGTGCGTGCCATAACAGATTTTCCGCAACCTCAAACGGTCAAGGCGCTTCAGGAGTTTCTAGGGATGGTTAATTTTTACAACCGGTTCCTCCCAAGCGCAGCACGGCTCATGCAGCCATTGTACACTGCGTTAAAAAAACAAAAGCCCGCAAATAAAGTTGAATGGTCTCCGGAGCGGGAGCGCGCTTTTGCCCAGGTCAAATCAGCCCTGGCAAACGCAGTTTTGTTAGCGCAGCCAGTTCCAGCAGCCCGCATGGCGCTCACCACTGACGCTTCCGATGTAGCGGTGGGGGCGGTAGTTGAACAGTTTGTGGCAGGTACCTGGCAACCCCTCGCGTTTTTCAGCAGGACTTTGCGCGATAGTGAGCGTAAATACAGCGCGTTTGACAGGGAGCTTTTGGCCCTACACTTGGCCATCCATCATTTTCAGTTCTGGTTAGAGGGGCGACGTTTCACCGCGTTTGTGGATCATAAACCGCTAACGTTTGCGATGGCCAAAATTTCAGAACCCTGGTCAGGCCGGCAACAAAGGCAACTAGCCGCAATATCGGAGTTCACTACTGATATTCAGCATGTCGCGGGTAAACACAATGTTGTGGCAGACTGCCTCTCACGCGCGGTAGCACCACCAAGCCCCATAGGGGCAGACTCTGTAGCCGTGGCCGCGGGCCCGGGCAGCGACGCGGGAGCGCGCGCAGCCCCGGTCTGTGTAGGGTTAGATTATGCAGCCATGGCTGCGGAGCAGGTTAACGACGCGGACGTGCGCGCGCTCCAGTCTGGACCAACAGGGTTAAGGCTGGAGCACAGGGAGCAACAAAGTGGTATGCCCCCACTAATCTGCGATGTCTCCACGGGACGGCCCTGTCCCGTGGTGCCAGCCGCGTGGCGTCACCGTGTTTTTGACTCGGTCCATTCTCTCGCGCACCCGGGGGTGCGATTAAGTTGGTGGGGGAGAAGTTTGTTTGGCCCGGGCTGCGCAAACAGGTCAAGGAATGGGCGGCAGCCTGCGTAGCATGTCAGCGAGCCAAAATACACAGACACACTAAGGCCCCGTTGGAACCTTTTCACATCCCCGCTAAGCGTTTTGATCACGTGCATGTTGACTTGGTGGGCCCACTCCCATTATCACACGGGCACACACATCTTTTGACGATGGTGGATCGCACCACGCGCTGGCCAGAGGCGATTCCTCTGACATCAACCACAGCGGAAGAAGTTGCGCGAGCATTTTTAGCAGCGTGGGTTGCGCGTTTCGGTGTACCGTCGGACATAACGTCCGACAGGGGTCCCCAATTTATTTCCGAACTATGGTCATCGATGGCCCGCAGCCTGGGGGTGAAGATTCATCGCACTACCGCGTATAACCCCCAGGCTAATGGTTTATGCGAATGCTTTCACAGGTCATTAAAGGCAGCCCTCAGAGCGTCGCTGACGGATACAAATTGGGTAGACAAACTTCCATGGGTTTTATTGGGGTTGTGTTCTGCACCTAAGGAAGATTTGCATGCTTCCCCGGCTGAATTAGTTTTTGCACAACCTCTCCGTTTGCCGGGGGAATTTCTCCCCGATAATCCCGCACCAAATGGCCCCCCTGCTCAGCCGTGGCAGAGCGACTCGGGAGCAAACACGCTCCCTGGCCCGGTCCATCACAGTTTACCACACATTTTTGTGCCAAAGGCTTTAAAAAATGCAGAGTTTGTTTTTGTTAAACATGATGCTCAGCGTCCAAGTTTGCGGCCGTTTTTGTGACGGACCGTTCCGAGTGCTGGAGACCGGGCAGAAGCATTTTCTGCTAGATTTAGGGGGCAGAAGGGAGTTGATTTGCATAAACAGGCTCAAACCCGCCTTTGTTTTGGCTGATGAGGCAGTGCAGCTCGCGAGGCCCCCCCGCCGTGGCAGGCCACCGAGAGGACATTCTCCAAAATCTTCACAGAAAGGTGCTAACAGCTTTAATCCACAGGTGCAGAGAGATGTTGCAGGTGCAGCCAAGCCAGGTTGCAGCAGATTTGGCAGAAAGTTAAAACCTAGGTAGTTGGTGGATTGATTAGCGATGTATGGAGTGTTTTGTGTTTTCCTTTTTTTTATGCCATGCAGGTTTTGCCTTACTAGATGTTTGGGGGGGGGTAGTGTGGGTGACACACATTGTGGGCTCACGTTTCCACAGAGACAGGACTGCATGTGTATTGAGGGTGTCACGTCTGCAAGGACAGAGGACTCGAATCTGCAGAAGATAACAAGGAGGTGTGAGATTTGTCTCTTTGTCCCACAGAAGATGCCCCGGAGAGATTTCCGGTTCATCAGGAAATGAGAGACAATGGTGAAGATTCAAAGGGATGCTTTGTGACTGTATGTTTACTGAAAACACTATGTGACTTGAATTCTGATGCTGGAAACATATAAAAGGGTGATGAGATATGATTCTTTCTCTTTCCTGCTTTGAGAATGCTAGAAGCTGTGTTCTGTCAATAAAGCTGGTTTACGACTAAACTCAGCATCATCATTTGAGCACATCTTCTACAGTGCAACAGTTAATGAACAGTTTTTATAGTGGAAAACTTCTGCGACAAGAAAAACCATTGGCAAACTGTTGTGCAACCTTTTATGAACCCGTAAACGTTCCTTAGCATTCGCTGCTCTGTGAGATATGGGATTTAAGCAGCTGCAGCCATATCTGTTTTCATTCAATCCATACAGCCAATCATGTACAGTAGAACAAAATCATGTTTCTCCTATCTGCAATATTAATCACATGCAGAATCAGAGGGGTCACTGCCATGCAAGTCACCGCCACAAACAACTTCTCCTTCCCCCATTCTATTACGCTGAGCACCAAGCTAGAAAGTAGCATTTTTATTTGATGTTTGGTATGACCCGGCTGGGACTTGAACCCCCAACTTCACGATTGTGGGGCAGATGCTCTATCAACTAGGCCACCGCTGTGGTTTAAAAAAGCTTTAAACTTGAACCTTTTTACAGGTGGCATGATATTTTCTTCCAGAATTTGCTGATATTGAGAGGAATTCATTTATTTCTCTATCCTTGCAACGTTTCCTGTGTTTTCCAAAGCAGGACAGATCCACCCCCATGCTGAACAGTTAGCAAATGCTTTGTTTTTGTTTTGTTTTTTTAACTACAGGTGCATCTCAATGAAATACAATATCAATATTGCAGTTATTCAATTCAAAAAGTGAAACTCATATATTGTATAGATTCATTACACAGAGTAATATGTTTCAAGTGTTTCTTTTAATTTTGATGATTGTAGCCTACAGCTACTGAAAACCAAAAATTCACTTTCTCAAAAAATGTTATGGGGCAGTCCATCCATCCATCTGTCTGTTTGCCTGACCATCTGTCCATTTGTTCGTCCGTCCATCTGTTCCACTTTTATGAAATCAACTCCTCCTACACTTTTGTTCTGACTGTTTTGAAACTTGGTACAAGGGTTTGATATAAACTGATGATGTGCATATTGCAATTTGACTCTGATCGGATGATTTTTTACAGGAATTGTAGCCCCTGACTTATGATCTCCTATTTCACCTCAGTTAATAGACAGTAACGGTCTTGTGAAATTCAAAGATTCAAATATTTTTATTTGTCAGTACTTCTATATGTACAGGACATAAAGGAGAATTGAAATGCTGCTTCTCTCTCTCTTAGTGGTGTGCGCAATACACAAAAAAGAAGGAATAAGGATGAAAAACAACAACAGCAGTCTATGTACAGTAATGCTACCTGTAGTGCAAATAAAGATAAAAGATAAAACCCAGCAATCCTGTAGTGCAAATAAAGAAAAACAATAAAACCCAGCAATCCTATATACAGAAAAAGTAGAGCCATAATACTGTATTTGCAAGTTCACTGTGGTAGTGTAGGTGCAGACAGTGACAGATTGGACTGTTCATGATCAATATTGTAATGCAAATAGACAACAGCAGGTACTGTATGGCCTTTGTGCAAATGGCTGCAATAAGGTGCAGAGACATACAGCAGCAGATGTATTACTGTTGGTGTGCAAAGTCTTTCTGTGCAAACAGCTGAGGTAGTTATTGTCTGGGTGAGTGTGTTACGGTCCAGGGTGAAGCAGGAGAAGGAGGGGAGTGGGCAGAGTTCAGGGCCCTGATAGCCTGGTGAACAAAGCTGTTTAGCAGTCTTGTAGAGTGGGCCTGGAGGCTCCGGTACCTTTACCCGGAGGACAGAAGTCTGAAGAGGGAGTGTGAGGGGTGGGAGGTGTTGCCTGCAATGTTGATGGCTCTGCGAGTGAGCTGGGTGTGGTAGATGTCCAAGAGGGGGAGCAGAGGGGCACCGGTGATCTTGTTGGCTCCTTTTACTGTGCATTGTAGTGTCTTCTGGTAGGAGGCAGTCCAGCTTCCACACCACACCATGATGTAGCTGGTGAGGATACTCTCAGTGGTACCCCGGTAGAATGAGCACATGATGGGGGGTGGGACTCGTGCTCTCCTCAGTTTGTGGAGGAAATAGAGGTGAGTTTGAGCCTTCTTGGCCTGTGATGTGGTGTTGTTGGACCAGCAGAGGTCCTCAGAGATGTGCACCCCCAGGAACTTGGTGTTGCTCACCCTCTCCACAGCTGCTCCATCAATGATCAGAGGGGTATGCTGTGTGAAATCAACTCCTCCTACAGTTTTGTTCCAAATGTTTTGAAACTTGGTACCAAGGTTTGATATACACTGATTTGACATCGTGCAGCTCCGGAGCTCAGGAAATAGCATGCACTGGGATTTTATTTTAATAGAGAGAGTTGTAACAGTCATAATTTCCCGTCATTTCAATTAAATGATGATCACACACTAGTTTTTTTTTTTTTTTATTCCATTCACACTCTCATTTTAATTTGGGACTTACTGTTGGAGTCTATAGATTAGGCAGTAATGTATAATTTTGGGGTGGGAATGAATGAATGAACAAGGACCATGTGTGCCAGTGTGTTCCAATGCACGGCATGTGGTGGTAGGGATTTTCGTTTTCATCATGGACTTATTAGGCATTAATGTGTTTATTTTTAGGGGAATAAATGAATGAACAAGGAGTGTGTAGCATTTTACTTTTCACTGTAACTCCTCAGAGAGACAGGAGATGTGTCCACTTCTGCCTCAGCCGTGCGCCCTGGGTTTCCAGCCCAGCAAGTTCCCCGACAGCCACTCGTCAGCCCCTGGCAGAGGCTGTCGAGAGTGGGCTCGCTTCATGGCAGGGGCTGGAGGTGGACAGGAAGCCACGCCAGATCGATCTTTCCCTCCTACCCAGGACAGATAGGGGGAGACCCTCAGTCGGTGAAAGCAACATGAGAGGGAGCACTCTATCTCCCCACAGCCGGGAGTGACTTCCACGCCATCATTAATGAAAGTTTATGAAAGTTTGCACAGGCATCGTCCTCTTTTCCTTAAGTGTCAAACCCATTCATGTCTGTGTTGCATCCGTGCGCACATTAAACCGTTCAGCTGATTTTTTTCAGCCCATTCTTCACTGTTTGTTCTTTTTAACATACCTAACTGGGCATCAACTGTTATTGATGTCTTCCTTATTACCAAGCAGCATTATCATCGTGCATTTTGGATCACACACACCAGCTTTGGTCAGCGCAAAACCCATCTTAAACCGTCATGATCAGAATTCACTTCAAGATAAGACTTTTTGCATTTGAATTTGAATTGAATGAATTTATTTCGGATAATACAGTACAGGTTAAAAGAAACTGTATAATATAACAACAAGGTCAAATTAGACAAAGACTCCTTCTACTAAACAATTCCACGTGAGTTATCCGAAATGGGTGATGGCTGAAGCCGCAGCTTATATTGCCCACCCATATTCCATCCAAGAATTCAAAAGAAAAAAGAGTAAACAAGACAAGAGTGATTACAATTTAGAACAAAGCTAAGACAAAGTGTGACTGAGAGAAAAAAAGGAAAACTAAGCTAAGCTAAGTTGAGCGGTTACTATTCAAGACAAATCTAAGACAGAATGTCACAGAGAGAAAAAAAAAAAAAAGCTAAGCTACAACACAACACAGGCTGGATATGTCAATCCTTATGTGAGTTTACATGTCGTCTTGTAAATATGTTTGGAGTATTTCTTCCTTTAGTTTTTGTTTAAATTGTCCAAGCGTTGTACATGATTTTAATTCAGGTCCATAATCGTTCCATAATCTGACTCCTTGCACTGAAATACAGTGTTGCTTGGTGGTTGTTCTCACTGTAGGCTTTTGAAATATACATGTTCCTCTGAAGTGATATCGTTTCTCCCTTGTTTGGAACAACTTTTGGATATTTGCGGGGAGTGATAAATTCTTCACTTTGAACATTATTATTGCGGTTTTAAAGTCAACCAGATCTTTCAACTTGAGAGTTTTTTGTTTAAGAAAAAGTGGGTTTGTTGGTTCCCTGTAAGCTGCTTTGTTTATTATTCTAATAGCTCTCTTTTGAAGCATAAAGAGTGGATATATGTTTGTTTTGTATGTATTTCCCCATACTTCATTACAATATGTCATGTATGGGAGTATTAATGAATGATACAAGGTGTATAGTGTGGATTGATTCAGCAAATATTTCACTCTGTGTAATATTGCAATTGATTTGGAAACTTTACCTTTAATATAATTAATATGTGACTTCCAACACAGTTTGTTATCAATTATTACTCCAAGGAATTTAGTTTCAGATACCCTTTCAATCTCTACACCATTTACACTGAGTTTGGGTACTGGATTGTTGTGATGGTTGTTTAAGACTATAAATTTTGTCTTACTTAAATTGAGCGTTAATTTAAAGGGATGGGAAAGAGTGCTTTGAATTGTATTATCCAAAACACACCTCTAAATGATTCGACCAACCTCTTTGTGTCATGCACTGGTGGAAAGTTTATTTTTACACTGTTGTGATAAGGAAATGAACTTGGAAATGCCCTTAAACGTGTTCTGTGTAAGTGACAACTGATTAACCGACCCCGTCGTTGTAATACGGCCCAGTGACTACTGAAAGAAATGATGTAGGATTTTCAAATCAATATGTGTAAAGTAGTTGTAGCTAAGACACATCTTGGACCACTTACACCCTGACCTGACTATGAGATCAAAAGGTTAAAAGTCAAGGTTAACATTCCATTTGCACTATTACAATAAAACAAGTAAAGCTAGGGCCACCAAACCTGGTATACAGGTTCATCTTGGGATCCTGACCTGTGACTATAGGTTTGGTTTCAAAAGGTCAAAGGTCAAGCTTAACATTCCCTATGCCTTATCACTGTAAAATGAGTAAAGCTAGAGTCACCAAACGTGGCACACAGGTTCACCCTGTGACCCTGAAGGGCGACTATGGCTTTGGGGCCACAAGGTCAAAGGTCAACATCAAAATAGTTTATAAACTATATCTCAACAAAAAAGAAAGCTCGGGTCACCAAACCTGGTACACAGGTTCACTCTGAGACCATGACCTCTAACTATAGGTTTGGGGTCAAAAGGTTAAAGATCAAGGCTAGCAGTCCCTATACCCTCTTACTATAGAACGTGTAAAGCTCTCCGGTCTCACCAAACTTGCTTCACCAGTTCACCTCAGGATCCTTATCTACAACTATGGGTTGTATACTTTGTTGTATGTTCATGGATGATGGGTTTATCATAATTTGGTTCTGCCACAGTAATTATATTGAAAAGTTGGAAACTGCTCTCTGTCAGTAAGTACTGGGATCTTCAACCTTGACTTTTGGTCTCTGAGTAGTGGGGAGAATTTCTGATCTTACTGCAAAACCATTTTTGGTCCTCATGCATTTTTATGTGAAAATCATTTGAAGAAGAAGAAGAAGAAGAAGAAGAAGAAGAAGAAGAAGAAGAAGAAGAAGAAGAAGAAGAAGAAGAAGAAGAAGAAGAAGAAGAAGAAGAAGAAGAATTTCAAGCACCATAGCTGCTTGGAACCCAAAAAATGACTAATTTACAACATGGAAAGATAAGATAAGATAAGATAAGATAAGATAAGATAAGCCTTTATTAGTCCCACAACGGGGAAATTCCAGGATTGCAGCAGCACAGGGATAGCAACACTCAGAGCAACAATCAGAAGGCAAGAAAAAAAAGCAAGCAAGCAAGAGCAGCTAATATACATATGTACATATTACTATAAATATATATATACACTACCGTTCAAAAGTTTGGGGTCACTTAGAAATTTCCTTATTTTTGAAAGAAAAGCACTTTTTTTCAATGAAGATAACTTTAAACTAATCAGAAATACACTCTATACATTGCTAATGTGGTAAATGACTATTCTAGCTGCAAATGTCTGGTTTTTGGTGCAATATCTACATAGGTGTATAGAGGCCCATTTCCAGCAACTATCACTCCAGTGTTCTAATGGTACAATGTGTTTGCTCATTGTGTCAGAAGGCTAATGGATGATTAGAAAACCCTTGTGCAACCATGTTAGGTCTGCAATGCTGTAATTGCTGCAAATGGAGGATTCTTTGATGAAAGCAAAGTTTGAAGGAAAAAATTATTATTTCAAATACAAATCATTATTTCTAACCTTGTCAATGTCTTGACTATATTTTCTATTCATTTTACAACTCATGGTGGTAAATAAGTGTGACTTTTCATGGAAAACACAAAATAATTGTCTGGGTGACCCCAAACTTTTGAACGGTAGTGTATATATATATATATATATATATATACACACAGACACACAGTGCAGAGCATTGTAGCTGGATGGGATAAATATATGAGTATATAAACACACAGTACGGAGCATTGCAGCTAGGTGGAAAAATATGTAAATATATAAACACACACAGTGCGGAGCAATGTAGCTAGATGGAATAATATGGAGATATATAAACACACAGTGCGGAGCATTGTAGCTAGATGGAATGAATATATAGATATATAAATATAAACATAAACATAAACACACCCAGTGCGGAGCATTGTAGCTAGATGGAATAAATATGTAAATGTATAAACACACACAGTGCAGAGCATTGTTGCTAGATGGGATGAAACAGCACAACCGTCTACTTAGTTATCCTACATGGTATGATTATGTGCCCATACATATTCTCACCCTCCATAGCGACCGGTATTTTCCTAGTTGTATGCCGGAGGGGACCATTGTGTAAGTCTATTGCATCTTTTTCATTCAAAAAACTATTAGGTTGTTACGTCTTTTTGCTATCTCTGCGAGCAGCCCTGCTTAGGTTGTCCAGTCTGACAGCCGTAGGTAGGAAGGACCTGCGAAACCTCTCGGTTGTGCACCTGGGATGATGTAGTCTGCTGCTAAATGAGCTCCTCAGTGCATTCAGTATGTCCTGCATAGGGTGGAACTCGGACTCCAGCAGAGATGACAGTTTAGCCACCGTCCTTCTCTCTCCTATCTCCTCCACCGGATCAAGGCGCTGCCCCAGGACGGAGCTAGCTTTCTTGATCAGTTTGTTCAGTCTCTTCCTATCGGCTGCAGTAATGCCACTGTCCCAGCAGACCACTCCAGAAGTGATGGCTGATGCCACCACCGTGTCATAGAATGTCTTCAGCAGCGCCCCTTGTACACCAAAAGACCTGAGTCTCCTCAGTAGGAACAGCCTGCGCTGTCCCTTCTTGTAGAGTGCGTCAGTATTGTGTGACCAGTCTAGTTTATTGTTCAGATGAACACCCAGGTACTTGTAGGATGTCACCATCTCAATGTCTGTTCCCTGTATATTTACTGGTGCTGTGAGGGGTTGTCCTTGCCTGCGGCAGTCCACCACCAGCTCCTTAGTTTTCCTCGCGTTGATCTGGAGGCAGTTCCGATGGCACCAGTCCACGAAGTCCTGGATAAGCCCTCTGTACTCAGTTTCATCTCCATTGGAGATGAGGCCAACGATCGCAGAGTCATCAGAGAACTTCTGTAGATGGCAGTGTGTTGTGTTGTGTGAGAAGTCCGCAGTATAAAGAGTGAACAGGAAGGGAGCCAACACCTTTCCCTGGGGGGCCCCCGTGCTACCGATGATCGTGTCGGACACACAGTCCCGGGTTCTCACAAACTGAGGCCGGTTCATGAGGTAGTCCAGGATCCATGATGACAGGTGCTGGTCCACCCCTGCGCGCAGCAGCTTGTCCTTCAGGATCATCGGTTGGATGGTGCTGAAAGCACTGGAGAAGTCAAAGAACATGATCCTCACCAAATTCCCGGGCTTCTCCAGGTGGGACAGAGAACGGTGAAGGAGGAAGATCACCGCATCCTCCACCCCAATGCCATGCTGGTAGGCGAACTGGAGTGGATCCATCGCTGGTTCCACCAGGGGGCGGAGGTGAGCAAGGAGCAGTCTCTCCAGGGTCTTCATCAAGTGGGACGTCAAGGCCACCGGTCTGTAGCTGTTCAGGTCTTTGGGGTGGGAAGTTTTTGGTACAGGTACCACACAAGATGTTTTCCACAGCCGTGGTACCCTCCCCAGCTTCAGGCTCAGGTTGAAGATGTACATCACAATCCCACACAGCTGGTCTGCACAGGACTTGAGGAGCTTTACGCTGATGCCGTCCGGTCCCGACGCCTTCCTCGCCTTGATCTTCCTCAGCTCCGTCCTCACCTGGGTCCTAATCAGGGTCAGGATGGGGGGCTGTGTATTGGGAGTGGGGGGGTGTTGGTGGAGTGGGGAGTGGGCAGCAGGACTTGATGTCTTTACAGGCAGCAGTGGTTGTTGTGCAGTCAGGGGGGAGGGCGGTTGGTCAAACCCATTGAAAAACAAATTCAGATTGTTAGCCCTCAATGAACCTCACTGTAACTGTATATTGTTAAATGTTTGGCTGGTTAATTTCAGTAAATTGTAACAGGACTGACAAGATTAGAGGCAATAAAAAAGAAACTGTCCTTTTGATATGTGGGATTTCTACAACTAGAAATAAGATGCTGCCACAGCCATCCTTGTCTTGAGTACTAAAGCTGTGTTCACACTGCTCTCAAAATAGAGTGACCCTTGCAAATGCGACTCAGCAAAAATTATGCCAGAGCTAGAAATAAAATACGAGGGGGGGGCTGAAAAGTTCATAGGCTGAAAAGTTCATAGTGGTCAAATTTGACCAAATGTGGTTTATTTTTCAACATAGTCTCCCCTTTGGTCCACACACTTTTTCCATTCGTGTTGCAGCACATGAATCTCTATGGCTGAAAAATAAACCACATTTGGTCAAATTTGACTACTGTGAACTTTTCAGCCCCCGGGGCATGCGCACGCAGCAACCGGCAGCTGGTGAAAAAGTCTGTCGTCTGTATGTCTTTTTTTATGCACTTTAATGTGTTTTTAACGAAATTCTCTGTGTCGTTTCTGTCCTGGAATGTTTGTGGACTGTATAGCGAAGAGCTCCCTGGTTCCATCAATATGGATTTCCTCCCCTTTTTTGCACTGCTGCTACTTTTCCAGCGGCCCTGTGTCTCTGAGGTAAGTGCGATCGGGATCATGCCGGGCAGAATACAATATTCCAGGGACATGTTGCTGCATTTAAACACGGTTGATGCAGCGTCTGTGATTGAATCTAAGCCGCAACTGCTGGACTTTGTTTGGAGAGACGCTCATGGACACAGCGGTGAAAAGAGAGACGGGAGAAGGAAGCGCAGAAAGCGTGGAGGCGTGAAATTATGCCTGAGAAGATGTCAGTTTGGTAACATTCCTCTTCCTTCTATGATTTTTGGGAATGTACAATCTCTGAGGAACAAGGTGGATGAAATTCAAGGGAATGTACGCTACCAGAAGGACTTTAAGAACTGTCTGTGTCATGGCTTATACCGAGCCTTGGCTTAATGCGCATGACCGGGACGCGGACCTGTGGATTGATGGCTTTGGAGCCCACTCCGCTCTGATCGGCAGGAAGAGGAGCTTCATTCCTCCTTGATGAAGATTAGGCTGGAGAAGGTGGCTTACCCAAACATTCGACAATTGTTATTGTTTCAGCAGACAGAGCTCCAAGGACAGCGTTATCATGTGTCTGGACTACAGAACACATGACTGAATAATATCTATCCGTTGCCAGAGGGTGCCCTCTGCTGTTCACTAGCAATGACACACCTACATTACACTGCATTCAACATTACATGAATGACTGATACACGTAAACTGACACAAATATACATACACTGACTCTCTCAATTCTCCTGCTTTGTTAATGTGTGATGTGTGATTTTTTTTTTCTCTCCCGGCGCCACACGAGTCGGCTGCCTTTTGCAACAGCGGCTCGATTCCAAGTCTTTTTCCCTTCCTCTCTCTTTTTGATCCGTCTTTTTTTCACTCCATTTATATCACGGACACACAGATCATCCCAAATGTCTCCTGAGCCAGTGGACGGAGCCACTGTTTATAGCAGGATACGATACAGCAGGGAAGAGCTGCTAGCATTCAACCGCCACCCGGTCCCATTGGAAAAACTCGACATACCGAGAGAACTGAGGCGAAAACGCCGCGGCTGCCGGGCTGGAGTAAGGCGGAGGACAAAAAATATAAGGTACAGACCCTCCCTTCCATCTGTTGTCATGGGAAATGTACGATCTATACTGGGAAAGGTAGATGAGCTAGCGGCTATCTGCCGTTATGATAGCACATATCGGGAGTGCTCTCTCCTTTTGTTTTCTGAGACGTGGCTAACTGAACTAGCAGCAGATGCTAACATTGAGCTGGAGGGTTTCCACATGATACGGGCTGACCGAACACCAGACAGTGGCAAAGCAAGGGGCGGTGGAGTGATAATGTATGTTAACAACAACTGGTGCAGACCGGGACATATCACTGTTAAACAACGACACTGCAGCAAAGACATTGAGTTGCTAGCTGTTAGCATGAGGCCTACATATCTCCCGAGAGAACACTCACACGTGATCTGCATTGTTGTTTATGCAAATCCGACGGCGAACGCTGGGACAGCGCGTGACGTCATCCATTCAGTAACCAGCAGGCTGCAGACAGAACACCCAGATGCTCTTCTCCTCATCTCAGGCGATTTCAACCATGTTTCACTGTCTCCCATTCTACCCACGTTCACCCAGTATGTCACATGCCACACTAGAGACAATAAAACACTGGACTTATTCTACGCAAACACTAAGGAGGCGTACACCTCATCACAACTCCCCCCACTCGGGAGATCGGATCACAACTTGGTTCATCTCCGGCCGGTGTACAAACCCCTAGTGCACAGACAACGTCCGGCCATGCGCACAGTGGAGTTATGGTCTGAGGAGACAATGGACACTCTAAAAGGCTGTTTTGAAGCCACCGCCTGGAAGCAGCTCTGCGATCCACATGGTGAGGACATCGATGGCCTCATTCACACCTTCACGGGCTACCTCAGCTTCTGTGTGGACAAATCCGTTCCCACCAAGACCATACGGTGTTGCTCAAACAACAAACCCTGGATCAACCCTGAGATTAAAACACTTCTGAGAGAGAAGAAGAGGATCTTCAGGTCGGGGAACAGGGAGATGTTGAAGTCCGTACAGAGGGAGCTGAGGAGAAAGATCAGAGAAGGCAAGGACAGCTTCAGGAAGAAGATGGAGGACAAGTTGCAACAGAACGACATCAGCGGGGTCTGGAGAAACCTCAAAACCATCTCTGGGCTCCAGAATACCTCCCCCCAGGCCACGGGGGGCAGGGAGTGGGCGAACAACCTGAATCTGTTTTTCAACAGGTTTGACCAACCGCCCTCCCCCCTGACTGCACAACAACCACTGCTACCTCTAAAGAAATCAAGTCCTGCTGCCCACTCCCCACTCCACCAACACCCCCCCACTCCCAACACATAGCCCCCCATCCTGACCCTGACCAGGACCCAGGTGAGGACGGAGCTGAGGAAGATCAAGGCGAGGAAGGCGTCGGGACCGGACGGCATCAGCGCAAAGCTCCTCAAGTCCTGTGCAGACCAGCTGTGTGGGATTGTGACGTACATCTTCAACCTGAGCCTGAAGCTGGGGAGGGTACCACAGCTGTGGAAAACATCTTGTGTGGTACCTGTACCAAAAACTTCCCACCCCAAAGACCTGAACAGCTACAGACCGGTGGCCTTGACGTCCCACTTGATGAAGACCCTGGAGAGACTGCTCCTTGCTCACCTCTGCCCCCTGGTGGAACCAGCAATGGATCCACTCCAGTTTGCCAACCAGCATGGCATTGGGGTGGAGGATGCGGTGATCTTCCTCCTTCACCGTTCTCTGTCCCACCTGGAGAAGCCCGGGAATATGGTGAGGATCATGTTCTTTGACTTCTCCAGTGCTTTCAACACCATCCAACCGATGATCCTGAAGGACAAGCTGCTGCGCGCAGGGGTGGACCAGCACCTGTCATCATGGATCCTGGACTACCTCACGAACCGGCCTCAGTTTGTGAGAACCCGGGACTGTGTGTCCGACACGATCATCAGTAGCACGGGGGCCCCCCAGGGAACGGTGCTGGCTCCCTTCCTGTTCACTCTTTATACTGCGGACTTCTCACACAACACAACACACTGCCATCTACAGAAGTTCTCTGATGACTCTGCGATCGTTGGCCTCATCTTCAATGGAGATGAAGCTGAGTACAGAGGGCTTATCCAGGACTTCGTGGACTGGTGCCATTGGAACTGCCTCCAGATCAACGCAAGGAAAACTAAGGAGCCGGTGGTGGACTGCCGCAGGCATGGGCAGCCCCTCACAGCACCAGTAAATATACAGGGAACAGACATCGAGATGGTGACATCCTATAAGTACCTGGGTGTTCATCTGAACAATAAACTAGACTGGTCACACAATACTGACACACTCTACAAGAAGGGACAGCGCAGGCTGTTCCTGCTGAGGAGACTCAGGTCTTTTGGTGTACAAGGGGCGCTGCTGAAGACATTCTATGACACGGTGGTGGCATCAGCCATCACTTTTGGAGTGGTCTGCTGGGGCAGTGGCATTACTGCAGCCGATAGGAAGAGACTGAACAAACTGATTAAGAAAGCTAGCTCTGTCCTGGGGCAGCGCCTTGATCCGGTGGAGGAGATAGGAGAGAGAAGGACGGTGGCTAAACTGTCATCTCTGCTGGAGTCCGAGTTCCACCCTATGCAGGACATACTGAATGCACTGAGGAGCTCATTTAGCAGCAGACTACATCATCCCAGGTGCACAACCGAGAGGTTTCGCAGGTCCTTCCTACCAACGGCTGTCAGACTGTACAACCTAAGCAGGGCTGCTCGCAGAGATAGCAAAAAGACGTAACAACCTAATAGTTTTTTGAATGCAAAAGATGCAATAGACTTACACAATGGTCCCCTCCGGCATACAACTAGGAAAATACCGGTCGCTATGGAGGGTGAGAATATGTATGGGCACATAATCATACCATGTAGGATAACTAAGTAGATGGTTATGCTGTTTCATCCCATCTAGCAACAATGCTCTGCACTGTGTGTGTTTATATATTTACATATTTATTCCATCTAGCTACAATGCTCAGCACTGGGTGTGTTTATATTTATATATCTATATATTTATTCCATCTAGCTACAATGCTCCGCACTGTGTTTTTATATATCTACATATTATTCCATCTAGCTACATTGCTCCGCACTGTGTGTGTTTATATACTTACATATTTATTCCACCTAGCTGCAATGCTCCGTACTGTGGGTGTTTATATATTTACATATTTATTCCATCTAGCTACAGTGCTCTGCACTGTGTGTTTATATATTCATATATTTATTCCATCCAGCTACAATGCTCTGCACTGTGTGTCTGTGTGTGTGTGTGTATATATACTGTATATATTATAGTAATATGTAGATATGTATATTAGCTGCTCTTGCTTGCTTGTTTTTTTTCTTGCCTTCTGATTGTTGCTCTGAGTGTTGCTATCCCTGTGCTGTTGCTATTCTGGAATTTCCCCATTGTGGGACTAATAAAGGCTTATCTTATCTTATCTTATCTATTGTCTGCTAATTGTGCATAGAGGGTTTTTTTTCTGTGTAATCAAAATTTGGCTCATTTGAGCTTTATATGAGCTTATAGGAGCATTATTCTGATTAACTTTGTTTTTTCTCTCTGCCTATTGTGTTCCCCTCCCCCCCTTCCCCTCTTTACCCCCACTGTATGACAGGCGCCTTGCATGGCTGCCGCGTCATTGGATGCGCCTAACGTGCACGCCCAATGTCAAGTCAAATTCCTCGTATGTTTACTTGTAAATATACTTGGCAATAAAGCTGATTCTGATTCTGATTCTGATTCTGAAGAGGTAACGGGGAAGCGTCAGGGGGGCGGCGTATGTTTATATATTAATAAGCAGTACTGCACATCTGTCACGGTCAGAGAGCGCATCTGTACACCCGATGTGGAGCTTCTGTCCGTATCGCTACGCCCCTTTTATTTGCCTCGTGAGTTCCCCCAACTTTTTATCACGACTGTGTACATCCACCCGAGGGCAGACGCTGACTCCGCCTCCAGCACCATCTTTGATGTGGTACTGCGGCTGCAGTCAATTTCTCCAGAGGCGCCAAACTTTATTCTTGGGGATTTTAACCATGTTTCTTTAAAGAAGACACTTAAAAACTTTTATCAGTATGTCTCCTGCCCAACCAGGCAAAAAAAGACATTGGACCTGTGCTATGGATCCATAGAGAGGGCCTATAAATCACTCCCCCTTCCTCCTTTAGGATCCTCAGATCACAACTGTGTACATTTGCTGCCCACATATAAAACTGCTCTCAGAAGAGGCAAGGTGGAGACCAGAGACATAGATGTGTGGACAGAAGATTCAGTGCACAGCCTCCGGGAATGCTTTAACTATACAGACTGGGAGATGTTCACACTGTCCTGTGGGGATGATTTGGACTCTTTGGTGGATGCCACATGCTCATACATGGCTTTCTGTAAAAATACGATCGTTCCACGTAAACATGTCAAAATATATCCCAACAACAAGCCATGGGTTACAAAATCAGTTAAATCCTGCTTACAGAGGAAAGCACTTGCCTTTAAACAGGAGTCTGTTTCTGAGCTACAGGTTGCCACAAAAGAGTTGAAGGCCAAAATTTTAAGAGCAAAACAGAATTATAAATCAGAGTTGGAAAGCAAGATGGCAACAAAGAAACTTGGTTCAGCCTGGGCCAGTATGAAAACTATTGCAGGCCTTCAGAGCACAGAGCGCAGTAATCATGTGTTTTTAGATGGTTTTAATTCAGACACAGAGCTGGTTAATGCTCTTAATTGTTTTTATGGTCATTTTGACTCCTTTGATTTTAGCACTGAAACCCAAGATTTGAAACAGAAACTCAAAGACAATCAGCACTTTAATATTGAGGTGCAGGATGTTAAAAGGGAGTTCTGCACTGTAAAAGTGAACAAAAGTCAGGGCCCTGATAATATATGTGGGTGCTTGGTAAAGTCCTGTGCACATGAACTGAGTCCTATATTTCATTACATTTTCAATAAGTCCTTACAGACACAACATGTGCCTAAGATCTGGAAAGAAGCTGTGGTTGTTCCCGTTCCAAAATCCAGCTGTCCTAAAACGGTAAACGACTTTAGACCAGTTGCTCTGACTTCAATTTTAATGAAAATTTTTGAAAAACTGGTCAGATGTGAGGTCCTAAAGCAGACATTGGATTGGATCCTCTGCAGTTTGCCTACAGGCCTCACAGAGGAGTGGAGGATGCCACTGTCACTCTGTTTAACATGCTTTTTAAACATCTGGATTTTAATGGGACACACAATGGGCTTTTATTTGTGGACTTTTCCTCCGCCTTTAATACAATCCAACCTCATATTTTAGTTGAAAGGCTCCTGCAACAATTTGATTTGAGCAATAATCTGGTGGGTTGGATTCTGGATTTCTTAACCAACAGGACGCAGAGAGTAAGGGTCAATGGTACATTGTCTGACCTAAAGTGCTCTTCTACTGGCTCTCCTCAGGGGTGTGTGTTGTCACCACTACTCTTCATCCTGTACACAAACATGTGTCGGAGCAGACATGACAACAGACACATTATAAAGTATGCTGTTGATTCAGTTATTGTCAGTCTCCTCCAGGATGGTGAGAGTGGCCACAGCCCAGTAGTTGATGATTTTGTTCACTGGTGTGAGGATTCCTACCTGCAGCTGAATACGACAAAAACTAAAGACATGATTATTGACTTTAGGAGGAAAACTCCCAGGCACAAAGTCACCGTACTAAAAGGCCAGACCACCGAATGTGTACAATCCTACAAATATCTTCGGACGATTATTGATAGTAATTTAAACTTTGAAGAGAACTGTGAAAGGGTGTGCAAAAAGGGTCAGCAACATTTGCATTGCTTGAGAAAACTTGCATGCTTCCAAATTGACCGAACCATAATGACAATGTTTTATCGGGCTTTTATTGAATCTGTTTTATCCTTTTCTTTAGTGTCATGGTTTGGTCAGATAAAACTGAAACAGAGGAAATCCTTGGATCAGGTAGTTAGATGGTCCAGTCGTTTGCTTGGTGAGTCACAGCTAAGCCTGACATCCCTGTACACCAGACAAGTACAGAGGATGGCTACCTACATTTTAAATGATGACTCCCACCCTTTGCACTGCAGCTTTCAGCTTCTTCCCTCAAGACGGAGGTTTGCTGTCCCAAAAAGTAAAGCCCAGCGCTACAAAAACAGCTTTGTTCCTGCTGATGTCAAAGAGTTGAACAAGTTGTAACAATATATTGCACATAATTTAGGTACCTATTTATTAACTCCATTTTATATTTACTTATTTTTGTAGGACGTTATTTGGGTTCTAAATATTTTATTGGGTTTTAGATCTTTGAGTTTTTAACCTCTTTGACTAGTTTTAACTTTTAAATATGACCCTTCTCTCTTATCTCTGGTTTTTCCTCTCATCTCTTTGTCTTTATACGCTGATTGATGGAGCCTTGAGTATTTTTTATCATGTTTATAGTCAGCTTCATGTGTGCCTCTGTTTGTGTCTATGTTGAATGTAATTGTGGCTTGTAAATATGGATGTCACCAGACTGCAAAACAAATCTACCTACGGGTACAAATAAAGTAACCTGAACCTGAACCTGAACCAGAACCTGAAAATGGGTTCAAAACAATAATAGTCAAAAATTGTTTAGCAAAAACTGCTTGCACTGAACAACAGAGAAAGTGAACTGACATGAAAATGTTGCTCTAGATTAAAGCTCCAAAACAAAATGTTTAAATTGAGTAAAAGACTCAAGATGATGAATGAAGGAAGGAAGTGCTCAAACCAGACTTCACTGAAACCATTCAGTGTCATACTCTTCAAGACTCATTAGTGGTATAAAAAAAAAGGTCTTGCTTCCATCCCCCACCAGCTGGGTTCTTTTTGTGTGGAGTTTACATGTTTCCCATGCTGTTCATGATGAAATGAAGGCTAATATAGGTCAAGTGAGCTTAAAATACACTATTTATTGTAAACAGTACACGCTCACGTTGATTTTGTTTCATTTAGACAAAATGGCATGCAGTGCCTTTTTGTTTGTCCTTGGCAGGAACACTAGGATAGTTGATATGGTTTTAGACTAAGGGGGGCAATGCACTTTATAAAGCAGTGAGTTCTATTTTTTTCTTTAATTATCACTGCAGTCTCTGCTAATTATGTGTTTATATTTAAGATCAAATTATAAGATAAACATCCTTTGAAAGGGACACTCCTACAATGGTGGGAAGGAAAAAGAAGAAACCTCCAGCAGAACAAGGCTCAGAGAGGGGCAGCCATCAGTGGTAACTGGCTGGAGTGAGGGAACAAAGAAAAAGAAAAGAATGGACATATAGAGGGCAGCCAAGATGCTGGGCAATCACAATATAAGGGAGAGAGCAGACACATGTTAATGAGGGGCAAAAATCTTACAACAATCTGTGAAGGGTGAAAGTGAAGTGGGAGTCAGTGCATCATGGGAAGTCCCCCAGCTGCCGGAGTCTGTTGTAGCGTTAAAAAGGAATGTTCAGAGTCACCTGATCCAATACTAACAATACGTTTAGCTCATGCTGAAATAATCCCTGATATACAGTATGTCTTGGTCTACTAACTATCAGAGGTGGCAAAAGTATACACATTCATTATTTAAGTAGAAGTAGAAGTACATGTGTTAAAAATACTTTGGTAAAAGTAGGAGTAATGATTCAACTTTATTCAAGTAAAAGTAAAAATGTACAGGTGTAGGGAGCTTGAAATGAAGAAGCGATATGATTTTATAAACCAAAATTTAATATCAGCTTCACCTCCCTAACATGTCTCATCTCGGTGCAGAAGCAGAATCAGAGGTCGAGCACAGTCAGACCTTCATACTTATACCCACACTCAACAAAAGACATTGCATATCAAAGCCGACATCCCGCATTAACATAATCCCCCCTCCATTGTCCTCCGTCTCCTCCACCTGACCCTGGGTGGTCACGGAGATCGATCCGGTCTCCACCGCTGCGACTCCGTCTGCTCTTTGATCCTCGCTGGCGGTTGAGACCTCTTGTCCTGTTCTGAGGCGTGAGGTCATTCCACATATGTAATCACTAAACATTCTAATATGTCTATACATATGTAGGTATGGAATATATGATTAATATAAGCCACAGCCCCCCCCCAAACGACTAAGAAAAGGACAATCAAATTAAGTTTACAGTTTAAGATAATCTCTATGACATATTATACTGTTAAACCTCTTGACAGGGAAAACAAGGAAAAATCTTTCCAGCAGTCATGCTCCTGTAGAGAATTCAGTGGTAACCACAACAGTATAGTAATATCACAAATCAGGCTTAAAACTGTCACGGCACAATCTGATAACATAGTTAACAATTCTTGGTCAATTTGCATCAGTCCCTTTGCCGTCTGGGTTTTAATCTTCTCCCGTATCTGCTGTAGGTCCGCTTTGGCGTCCTGGTGGGACCCTCCTGTAAGGAATCTGCAGCTTGGGGAGGAGAGTGGTTATTTGTTCCCTGCAGGGGGGCTGAGTTTTTTTTCTTGGGGGGTCTACCCCGCCGAGGTGCTCTCGCCACTCGTGCAGGTTCGTCTCTCAACAAGAAGGCAGGTTTAAGTCTGTCAATGCTGACTGTTTCTTTTCTGTCCCCTAAATCAAGCACAAAATGCTTATCACCAGGTTCCAGCACTCTGAATGGTCCGTCGTATGGTGGACGGAGGGTTGATTTTAAAGCTTCGTGTCTAACAAAAACGAACTCGGCGTTTTTTAAAGCTTGGGGGACAAAAACCCGTGGAAAAGAGTGATGTGCCGGTCCGGGGAGAGTGTCCGGTCCGGTGCTGCCTAAAGGCCTCAGGGCTGGAAGATGCCCAGGCTCTGGATTCTCTGGTAAAAACTCACCTGGGAGTCTGAGAGGTTGTGCAAAAACTAATTCTGCTGGGGAGGCGTCTAGATCCTCTTTAGGCGCAGAACGCAACCCCAATAAAACCCAGGGAAGTTTATTCACCCAATCTGTATCCGTTAGTGAGGCCCTGAGGGCGGCCTTTAAGGATCTGTGAAAGCGCTCGCATAACCCATTAGCGTGAGGGTGATATGCGGTGGTGCGGTGAATTGTCGCCCCTAAGCTGCTGGCCATGGCTGACCAAAGCTCTGAGACAAATTGAGGCCCCCTATCGGACGTGATGTCCGATGGGACGCCGAAACGTGCCACCCAGTTTGTTAAAAAAACGCGAGCGACTTCCGCAGCTGTGGTTGACGCCAAAGGGACCGCCTCAGGCCAGCGCGTAGTACGGTCTATCATTGTTAACAGGTGTGTGAAACCCTGAGACGAAGGTAGTGGTCCCACGAGGTCGACATGAACGTGGTCAAACCTTCTGGCTGGGATTCGAAAAGGCTCTAGAGGAGCTTTTGTGTGTTTGTGTATTTTGGCGCGCTGACAAGACATGCAAGTTTTTGCCCATTCCTTTACATTTTTGCGCAGGCCCGGCCAAACAAACTTTTCCGCGACCATTTTAACCGAGGCGCGCACCCCTGGGTGCACGAGGGAGTGAACCGAGTCGAAAATGCGGCGGCGCCATGCAGCTGGGACTACCGGGCGAGGTCGGCTGGTTGAAACGTCGCAGATTGGGGGGGCACACCGTCATGTAAACCCCTTTCCTCCAGTCTTAACCCTGTTGGTCCAGACAGGAGCGCGCGCACGTCCGCGTCACTGCTTTGTTCCTCTGCCATGGCTGCGTAATCTATCCCTATGTGAATTGGGGCCGCGTACGCGTCCGCGTTGGCGAAGAGTTCTGCGGCTGAGGTAGTATAATCTGTCTCCTCGTGCTCTGGCAATGTCACAGCGCGAGAGAGGCAGTCTGCTACCACGTTAAGTTTGCCTGCCACATGTCAGATGTCTGTGGTGAACTCTGAAATTGCAGCTAGCTGTCTTTGTTTCCTGCCTGACCATGGTTCTGAAATTTTAGCCATCGCAAAAGTGAGCGGTTTGTGGTCTACAAAAGCCGTGAAACGCCGCCCTTCTAACCAGAACTGGAAGTGGCAGATGGATAAATGAAGCGCCAGCAGCTCCCTGTCAAAAGTGCTGTATCTACGCTCGGTTTGGTTTAAAGATTTGCTAAAAAATGCTAAAGGTTGCCAGGTTCCGCCAACATGTTGTTCCACGACTGCCCCTATGGCCAGGTCTGAAGCGTCTGTGGTTAACGCTATGCGGGCCGAGGGATCGGGGTGAACCAACAATGTGGCATTCGCTAGAGCATTTTTTACTCCCGCGAAGGCGCGTTCGCACTCCAGGGTCCATTCGACCGCGTTGGAAGGCTTTTGTTTTCTGAGCGCGGCATACAGGGGCTGCATGAGTTGAGCTGCGCGGGGGAGGAAACGGTTGTAAAAATTCACCATTCCCAAAAATTCTTGCAGCGATTTGACCGTTTGTGGTCGTGGAAAATTTTTTACCGCGCGGACTTTGTCTGGCAATGGGACTGCCCCCTTCGGTGAAACTCTGTGTCCAAAAAATCAGTTTGTGACACGCCGAATTTGCATTTGGCTGGGTTGATTATTAACCCGTGCTCCTCTAGTTTCTGAAAAACTGTAGTGAGGTGTTGTTCGTGTTCTTCCTCTGACGGGCTGGCTACCAGCATATCGTCGAGGTAGACGAACACGAAGGGGAGGTCGTGTAATACCACGTCCATCATACGCTGAAAGGTTTGAGCAGCGCCTTTGAGGCCGAACGGCATCCGCAAAAATTCAAAAAGACCAAAAGGGGTTATTACAGCCGTTTTAGGAATGTCTTCCGCTCGAATGGGGACTTGGTGATAGCCGCGGACCAGGTCTATTTTAGAAAAAATGCGCGCAACGCCAGATGTAGTGAAAAATCTTGGATGTGAGGAATTGGGTAGCAGTCATGCGCTGTCGCATTGCTTAATCTGCGGTAATCGCCGCAAGGTCTCCAAGAACCGTCGGTTTTTGGGACCATGTGGAGTGGCGATGCCCAGGGGCTTTTCGAGCGTCTAATAATGCCTAATTTTTCCAGAGTGGTAAACTCGTCCCGTGCTATGGCGAGCTTGGTCGCGTCTAAGCGCCGAGCTTTGGCAAACACGGGTGGGCCTGCTGTGGGGATGAAGTGTTCAATCCCGTGTTTCGCTACTGTTGCTGAAAATTTGGGAACTGTGAGTGCTGGAAATTGGGTGAGGAGTTGGTCAAACTTACCTCCTGCTGTTGTGACACTGGCCTGCACGGGTGGTGGAGAAACTCGAGCTGAGCAGGGGATAGAAGAAAATGACAGTGCATTAACCAAGCGCCTATTTGCTAGATCGACTAACAACCCATGTGCACACAAAAAATCAGCGCCCAACAAGTTAAAACTCACCGCCGCTACAATAAATGTCCATCTATAGTTGCGGCCGTGGATGCAAAGAGGCAGGTTCCTTTCATCGAAAGTGTCGATGATCGAGCCGTTGGCTGCCATCGCTCCATTTCCCCGGGGACCCATGGCCCGGTCTGCGTGGGAAGGGGTGATAAAGCTCAGCTGAGCTCCGGTGTCGATAAGGAACTGTCTCCCGGTGTGTCCGTCAGTCACATAAAGCAGCTTATTCGTCTCGCCGAGAGCCGTAGCTGCCAACGTTTTCCGGGCTTGGGCGTTTCCCGAGTTTTTGAAATTGCAGGGGGGCACGCATTTGTACGCCCTCTCGGTGAAACGCTGATGAAAATAGCAGAGGTCGTTCTGCCTGCTGCGCCTTGGTCGTGTCGCTGCCATGGTGGGCGGGCTCTGCTCCGTTGTCTGCGGTTCTCCGCTGCTCTGGGCTTCCGCGCTGAGATCTGCAGATGCTGCTGTGGCCATCTGTTCGCCACAGGCGTTGATGAGGCGCTGCGCTTCTCGGGCCAGCGCGCGGAAGTCCTGCTGGGTGTTGCATTGCATGTTGACCAGCGTCCCTCTCATGTGTGGCGGCAGAGTGCTGAGGAAGATATATTGGAAAAGGAAGTTGTCGTTGTCCTCTTCCTTAAGCTGCAGCATGTCCTCCATGAGGGCCTTGGGTCTGCATCCTCTGTGGCCGTAGATCGCCAGAATCTTCTCTGCTCTCTCACCAAGTTCTCAATGATGGTCGCCTTTAGTTCTCTGTATTTGTCGTGGGCGGGTGGTTGTCGAATTATGCTCCGCGCGCATCTTGACGTGGCGGCGTCGAGTTTGGCAACGATGTAGTAAAATTTCGTCTCGTCCGCCGTTATGCCCACCAGTGCAAACTGAGCCTCAGCTTGCTGGAACCACGAGCTCGGGTCGTTTTGCCAGAATTCTGGCAGCTTGACGGTGACGGCGCTTGTGTGGGCCGTCCCTGATGTGTCCGCCGGGTGAGAGCGCCTTTCTTCTGCTCTCACGGCGGAGCTGGGGATGGTGCTCGGTTGAGCCCTCTCTGTAGATTCTGCCGTGGGAGAACGTCTTCCATCCGTTCCCCTGTCTGCATGGGCGCCGGCGCTTGCCTGGGTCGCCTCCGATGAGTTAATCACGGAAGAACGTCTCTGTTCCATCCTCACTCTGGTCACCAGTGTAGGGAGCTTGAAATGAAGAAGCGATATGATTTTATAAACCAAAGTTTAATATCAGCTTCACCTCCCTAACGAAGAGTTCTCCCAAAAATGCAGGATTACTCGTAATACCTAGAATCTCCAAAAGTACAATGGGAGGCAGAGCCTTCAGTTATCAAGCTCCTCTCCTGTGGAACCAGCTGCCAATCTGGATTCGGGAGTCAGACTCGATCTCTGTTTTTAAGAATAGGGCTAAAACCTACCTTTTTGATATAGCCTACAATTAGGGAGGGATCATGTGTTTCTGAACCCTCCCTTAGTTATGCTGCTAATAGGTTTAGTCAGCCGGGGGACCTCCAGTAATGCACTGGGCCTCACTCCTTTCCTCACTCTCAATGAAATATTTTTTTTTGCTGGTCATTAACATTTGTTTGTTCTCTCCCATAGATTGAGTCCCCATCGTGCTGTTTGCTCTCTACATGTCTGTTCTTTTTATCTTCTCTATCCCCTCACCCCCCAGCCAGTCGCAGCAGATGACTGCCCCTTCCTGAGCCTAGTTCTGCTGGAGGTTTCTTCCTGTTAAAAGGGAGTTTTTCCTCTCCGCTGTCGCCAAGTGCTTGCTCACAGGGGATTGCCTGATTGCTGGGGTCTTTCTGCAACTGTGGGGGTTCCCCCTACAGTTGATAGTGCTATGAGATGACTGTTGTTGTGAAATGGCGCTATATAAATAAAGTTGAATTGAATTGAATTGAATTGGCCATGCCCAGTATGCTTGGCTACAAGAGGAAAAGGGCAGATGAGAAGTCTATGCTGTGCGACAATTTGGAGCAAGTGTCTCGTCCACAGGAGCTGATCAACATTGAACTCCTAGAGGAGCTGTCCAATGTCTATGAGTTCTACAATAAGCTGAAGGTGTCTGTTGTCCCTCCAATGTCAACACAGGTGAATTTGGGCATCAGTCTGATACATGAAAATCTTGCCTCTGAGTTCAGCAGCTCTGTGATGGAGTTCTACAAGTGGCAGAAAAGCAAGGGCACTGCTGATGAAGATGAAGACAGCAGTGAGGGGACTCCATCTCAGCAAGATAGCTCCAAAAGAGTGGTACCATTTGCTTCAATCAAGTCAAAAGCTTACTGAGAAGCAGTGAAAACATCCAGGTCAAGGCATCATCATCAGGTGGAGATGGACTTCAGCAGCGATGAGGCGGGGTCAGTGCCCACATCAGTTCATTCTAGATTGAGCAAACTGTCCCTCAAAGGCAGAAGGATGAACAAGTGAGTTACACAGAGACAAAAAAGAAAAAAAAAAAAAACTACACCAGTAACACAAATATAATGGTTAGAAAGCAGAGAAAATAACTACACAGTGGTCTCCTCAGCCTTTGTAAAAGTCTGTTTTCTTGACTGACCTGCTGTTTTAGTTTGAAACATTTTCATGATTTTATCACATTTTGCTGGATCTATGGTAAAGGCTTTTCTTCTTTTAATTTCCTCTCTGCTTCCCCTTTCTTTCTCGTTTGATCACCACCACAACCTTTTATTTTGCTGCTGACAGGAGACCTATGACCATTTTTAATAAAATTATAAAAATTAAGGTTTTTTAACCAGCAGCTGAGGGAGTTTGGCACAACTGCTGACCATAGACCATTGTCATTTAGTCGTATACCAAAACATATTCAAGATACAGTTATATAATCAATATGGCCTTAAAGCAGATATCAGGTGTAGATATCAGCTTGGAGCTGAGATATTCTCAGATTTCTCTCCCTTTGTTTTTCTTTCTTTTTGTCTCCCTCCCCACCCCCTCACCCTCCACCCCTTCTGACCGTTTCGTGTCCCTTCAGTTCCCTCCCCCATTCCCCCCGTCAGGTCTAGCATAAGACAATTTAAATAAAGTATCAAAGTTATTATACAGCAAGAGAAGTCTATAAATACTATTTATATACAGCATGTATCAAATATGAGCAGAGCTCATTTTGGTACAATAAAACAAGCAGATATCTATTCTGCTCACCAAGCTGCTGGACAGGACAAAAACCCCCAGATAAAACCCAGAAAGCACAGCGTTCTTAAATATACTGGCTTGATTTTCGCCGACATTCTTCAGAAAAGCTGGCAAATGCAAAAATCCTCACGTTTGTCAATACTCACCACTCTGTGAGTATCTGTCATTCTTTAAATATGTGTACAGCCCTGCACATTGCATCCCTGATAGCCTGATATATGTTGCAGTTGACACTTCAATGACCAAGGGAGTTACCAGGTCAGTGAAAGCCATCATTTAATAACACAAATGTGAGCACAGATTTTAAATGGCCTTTCTGTTGTGAGAAGATTTGATGCAATGTGTGGCGTGATGACGCAGCCGGCTGGTGGCGTCATCACGCCGACATATATATGGGAGTGTCCACTATTACAGGCTCTCTTGGCCTTTAAACTCCATGCGGTAATGGCGTGTAGTGTATTATCAACCAGTCTGTAATTAAGTTTCAGTGCAGCATCCTCGTCCGTCTCTTTACTGCCAGGTTTGTGGATATAACATTTGGCGATGGAGGAGTAAACCATGGAGGCGTGCGTCACACCGCTGTGGCCTTTTCTTGAGCTCCCGGGAGAACCACCGGTGCCATAGCTATGTTGGCTTGACTCGTTCGAGATGTATGTTACAGCGTAGGACCTGGGAAAGCTAAACAAAGTGAGGACATGAGCACTGCTTGTCCACAACCTAGGCATTGAGGGCCAAAGGATTCTCCGCACACTCGTTGCAACGGATTCATATGAGGAAGTCATGGAACTGCTTGCTAACTCTTTCACCACACTGGGCAGCATGACGGTACGACGGATTTGTTTTCGCCAGAGACACCAAAGAGTCGGTGAGCCATTATTCAACAGTTCATTGCTGACCTAAGACAGGTAGCTAGTGTGTGCTGTTTTGGGCCGCTGGAAGACGAAATGGTGTTGGACCAATTGGCCGAACACCCATGTAGCACTGGGCTACGAGCTAGGTTGCGAACGGTGCCAAATGACTTGACGCTAGCTAAAGCGGTTGAGCTAGAGCTTCAATTGGAAGCAGCAGAGGAGTTAGCCACAGAGCTAAATGGGCAGCAAGCACAGAGGCTATCTGGACAGTTGATGCTAGCTAACGCGGTGGACACGGAGGATGAAGAGTACACGGCAAAAGAGTACGAGGCATATGCAGTGAGCTGAAGGTCCGCTCCGAGAGGCCCCGTCTGCAGGGGTTGTGGGTCCCAGACGCAACGGGATGGAGCACAAGTTTGCCCGGCAAGACGACAGTGATGCAATAAGTATGGACACCTGAACCATTTCATCAGAGTATGCCGGTCGTCAGCACCGCAGGATCCGCCAAGTGAGCCCGCCCCCCCCCACCAACGACCATTCATTCGGTAACCCCCACTTCACTGGTTATTTGTACAGCATGGTTGAATTAGATGGAGTAGATGTTGTCAAGCGCTGGCCCTCGCGAGCCAGCATAAGACGCACACACTCACCAGTGAGTTTACAGTGAGTTTATTTACGGTGAAAAGGTGATAACACAAGCTGCTGAGATAATGACAGGAGTCTTCACAGAACAGGAGGCATAGGGCTATACAGCACACTATAGGTCCAGAGCAGGAGACAGTCACACACAGACAGGCTTGGTAATAATTACACGCAGGCTGCTAAGGCAGGGACATACAGAACAATTCACGCCGGGAGGAATAAGGCTAAACAGCACACTTACTGGTACCGGGGAATGACGGTCAAGCCCAAAGTAGCCAAGGTGTGAAAACAGTCCAGGCATCCGCAACGTGACGGTGGGTGAACAGGTAAGTGATCAGGTTAGTAACCAGTTAAGCGACCAGGTTGGCGACCAGACACTGCTGCGTCCTACCGACGCCAGTGCTGGGCTTAAATTGACGAAGCACTAATGACGCTGATGACACTCAGCTGACCGACCATTGACAGGCGGAAGCCCCACCGAGCACTTTCACAATAAGAGCCCGGAGAGGCCAGAATACCGCCCGCAGCTGTCAAGGCCGGCAGCGACACATAGCTTAGCCCGAGCGCGATCAGAACCGACGCTCGGGTCATAACAGTACCCTCCCTCCACGGGCGGACTCCGAACGCCCCAAGGAACCACCCTGCCCCCCCCGCCCCCCCCAGGGTGGGAGGTTGGGGGACAGGTGCGGAGGGAGAGAAACCAATCCAAGAACAAGACAAAGACCAGACAAGAAAACCATACAAGAAATAAATACAAACACATGACTCTGGGAAAAAAAAAAAAAAACAAAGGAAAGAAATACATGACCAACTGTGGAAAAACATGACTATAAAAAGAATACATGACTGTAACTATGGACACAAAAGAAATATGTGCTAACACGGCGACTATGAAAAAACAAACACACACGAGACCAAAAATACAAGTAAACCCCTGGAAATTATGAACAAAAACCTTCATACTATAGCCCCTCAAGAAGGAGTGGAGAACAAAACAATAGCAAAACAAAACCAAACTAAGTACTGCAAAACACATGGGGCAAACCAGATTGCCCTGACCTAACTTGGCTATGGCAAGACTGTGGCTTTCCCAGAAAAAAAAAAAACAAAACATGAGGCAATCAAAAAATTGCTCCGACTTGACTAAAACTATGACTGTGGCTCACAAGAAAAAAGAAACAAGAGGCAATCAAAAATTGCTCAAACTTGACTACGACTATGACTTTGGCTTACAAGAAAATCCCACAGTACATGATCAGGTGGCCTGCCCCAGTCCCATGCTCCCAGAAACAAGTCCTCTGGTGGCCGAACCAGGTCACCCCGTAACACACACAGTTTATTGGGTGGCCAACCCAAGACGCCGAACGCTCCAAGCAGTTCCTCAGGTGGCCGACCCGCATCCCACAACCACCAGGACCGTGGAGGGATTGCATGCAGCCGCTCACCTGAACAAAACAAGACAGGGGAGTGCTAGACCGTCAAACAGAGCCCTGTCACGGACCCCAGCTGGTGGCTCCTGAGAGGGGGACAACCAAAAACCTGGACCCCCTCGAATCCTGATTGGGTCGCAGCCGCACCTGCGCTGGACCCCCACTGGACCTCGTCGGACCCCGATTGGGTTACAGCCACACCTGAGTCGGAACCCGACTGAACCTCGTCGGACCCCGATTGGGTAATCGCTGCACCCACATTGGACCCCGACTGGGTCAGGACGGGCCCCGATTGGGTCACCGCTGCACCCATGTTGGACCCCGACTGGGTCACCTCAGCCCATGCGTCGGACCCCGACTGGGTCAGGACAGGCCCCGATTGGGTCACCGCTGCACCCACATCGGACCCCGACCGGGTCACCTCGGCCCATGCGTCGGACCCCGACCGGGTCGTCTCAGCCCACACGTCGGACCTCGACTGGGTCAGGACTGCTTCGGCGACGACCTCCATCTCCGAACCTGGAACCCCCAGTCCCGTGACCTTGACTGGCTCCGGACCGGTAACGCTGTGGAGGTGCTCAGAAAACAAGAGAGGACCGGGATCAGTTCCACCGGCAGCGCCAGAGCCCAGCGAGACGAGCTCGGGTGCAGCGGACGGCTGCCCCTCACTCGCCTCCCCATGAGGCAGGCAAAAATGCTCTAATAAACCATACAGGAAAACAAAAAAGAGCACTTGCCTGCACTCGGGCTCTGGAGCCGTCCAGGACTTCGCCGATCCAGGTTCAAGGAGAAGCTCGTCGTCGGGCTCCCACTCGGCTGCGTCTGGTTCCACAGCCGGCCTGATGGTCTCTGCAGCTGGATCCTCACGCGCAGGCGTCCACGCCAATAACCCGTATGGCGTGGGGGCAGAGGACCCTGGACCTGCTGACTCGGGCTGCATCCCTGAGGAACCCTGGGGACGCTCTCTCGTCGGCTCTGGCTCCTCACTGCAGTCCGTTCTGCTCTGTCCAAAGCAAGGCTGCAGGGCCGGGATATTTCCCAGAGCTGCAGGCCTCCCCCTCGTTCGACGGCGTGGGACTGACGCCGAGGACTGCTCCGCAGGAGGAGACACAGAGGGAGCAGGTTTAATACAAGTGGCTACAGCTGGGAAAAGTGACTCAGGGAGCTGCAAACCCCGAGCTTCACCCCCAGGAGTCAGACAAGACAGATCACTATTATCAATAGAAAAGTGAACTTGGACTTGCCTGTCTCCCGGGGGGAGGATGTTGTCAGCTGTAGCGGACGTTGCTCCTTCCCTCGCTCGCTGGATGGTAAAAAAGGATCCAAGGACAGAGCCCACCAGCACAGGACTCAGCTCACTCACAGCAGCTGGCTGGTTGAGGGGGTCATCCCAGCGGCCCGGAACTGGATCCGGGGCAGGAGCTTGCCGAAGATGCGCCCGGCCGTGACGCCGACGCCTTCGCCGGCCCCCAGATGGTGCAAACTCCCGAAACGGATCGAAGGCAGAATCAGGATCCATAGGCGAAGAGCAGGAGTGCCTCTTCTCCTGCTTCATGCCGCGTTCCTCCTCCATCATCAGGAATATTTCGCGTTGTGCGGCGATGTCCTCCCTCCTCGCGTCGACTTCCGGGTGGTTGGCGTAGCGGGGAGAGAGATGACAGAGAACATCTTCGGCGGCGTCCAGGTACCAATGTATGCCGTGGTCATAGTCCAACAGGGAAGCGGAGATGAGCAGCTCATCCACGGCTTCCAAAACACCCGTCAGCACGTGGCTCTTCGGTGACGGCATTCCTCACATACACAGGACCCAGACAGGGAAAGGCAACGTCCAAAACTCAAACTCACTGGTGAATAGCGTCTCGGGTTGGCGTCACCGTAACGCTGTTTTGGGCAGCAGTGTACTGTCAAGCGCTGGCCCTCGCGAGCCAGCATAAGACGCACACACTCACCAGTGAGTTTACAGTGAGTTTATTTACGGTGAAAAGGTGATAACACAAGCTGCTGAGATAATGACAGGAGTCTTCACAGAACAGGAGGCATAGGGCTATACAGCACACTATAGGTCCAGAGCAGGAGACAGTCACACACAGACAGGCTTGGTAATAATTACACGCAGGCTGCTAAGGCAGGGACTTACAGAACAATTCACGCCGGGAGGAATAAGGCTAAACAGCACACTTACTGGTACCGGGGAATGACGGTCAAGCCCAAAGTAGCCGAGGTGTGAAAACAGTCCAGGCATCCGCAACGTGACGGTGGGTGAACAGGTAAGTGATCAGGTTAGTAACCAGTTAAGCGACCAGGTTGGCGACCAGACACTGCTGCGTCCTACCGACGCCAGTGCTGGGCTTAAATTGACGAAGCACTAATGACGCTGATGACACTCAGCTGACCGACCATTGACAGGCGGAAGCCCCACCGAGCACTTTCACAATAAGAGCCCGGAGAGGCCAGAATACCGCCCGCAGCTGTCAAGGCCGGCAGCGAGACATAGCTTAGCCCAAGCGCGATCAGAACCGACGCTCGGGTCATAACAGATGTACCACTTCTGCTCGACACGGTGGCGGTGCGGTCGATGTTAAACTGGGCCACGGTGAAAAAATTTTTCCCCAACCACAAAATCAAGAAGAACTCAATGCCGCCGTATGGATATGGTGGTCACAGACTGTGCAATGTCAGAACAGTGGAAATGACTGTTTGCTATAAACCCAAAATTGTGTACGGCTTCATGTTCCATGTGACAGCGCACAGTGACAACATTATGGGATGTTACCTTTTCTACAGACTGGGTTTCGCTATTAGAGACAGCACTGGGTTCAAATGGTCCGGATGTGGCAGTTGGGGCTCAGCGGACCTGGATGATGACATTGTGATGTGGGATGAGGTAACACGGGACAGTACCAACAATGCTCCGTCCACCCCGTGTGCTCAGGAGGAGAGGGAGCCCGTGCCCATCAAGAACAACACCGATGAGGTAATTAAGAATGGTACCAACACCAAATCATCCACTCCACACTCTTAGGAGGAGAGCCGCTTGGAGGGGGTGCCTGAGCATGCAAAGAGCCCAGAAATGCAGCAGCAGCAACAGGGCACAAACTCAATGCATGACGCAGCACAGCAGAGCACTTCAGACGGCAGAGAGAAAGAGCCAGACTGTTTCTGTACCCTGGCTCAACAAGCTACAGTGGTTACAACTGAGCTGACAGGTGAGGAGTCCACAACAAACACGGTGACTACAGAACTGCTGCAGCTCGACAGAGATCCCAAGCCGAACAAGCATGCAGAGCCACCGGGAGCACAACAACAAAGCATGAAACCAAGTAAGGCGCCACTCCGAGTCATGGATGGGGTATACCAAATTGGGGAGGGTCTTAATTTGATTTGTTTTGTGTTTTGCAAAGGAAGGGGGGGATGTTGTAAGGGGATTTGATGCAATGTGCGGCATGATGATGCCTCCAGCTGGTGGCATCATCACGCCAGCATGTATATGGGAGTGTCCGCCATTAAAGACTCTCTTGCCCTGGCGACTCCATGCAGGAATGGCGTGTAGTGTATTATCAACCATTCTAATAAAGTTCCAGTGCAGTATCCTCATCCGTCTCTTTACTGCCAGGTTTGTGGACATAACACTTACCCCATGCATCATCCTTGTTTCTTTTCTTATTTGAAAACTCATCGCCTTGTCGAAGAAACATTCAAATCATTGATAAATGACAGCTGTTTTCTGTATTAGCCCCAATTGTTTTGCAAGTCTAGTTTCAGAACTGTGGCTCACCATCAGGTCTGATGAGTGAAAAGCGGGTTTAACTGAGGAACTAAGCGATGGTGCTACTGCTCATACAGCAGCAATTTGTCCATTTGGGAGTAGCTTAACCCTAAATCATGACCTGCTGTTTTGTCTTTTTTGACTCCATTGTGAGTGATATTGTAGAACAT
Organism: Pholidichthys leucotaenia; assembly: GCA_020510985.1. Classification (NCBI taxonomy): domain Eukaryota; kingdom Metazoa; phylum Chordata; class Actinopteri; order Cichliformes; family Pholidichthyidae; genus Pholidichthys; species Pholidichthys leucotaenia. The sequence continues at coordinate 262,145,799 of CM035837.1, forward strand.
GGGCATCATGATGTCTTGTTTATTATTATTATTATTATTCACATCTTCAACCTGAGCCTGAAGCTGGGGAGGGTACCACAGTTGTGGAAAACATCTTGTGTGGTACCTGTACCAAAGACTTCCCACCCCAGAGACCCGAACAGCTACAAGCCAGTGGCCCTGACATCTCACATGATGAAGACCCTGGAGAGACTGCTCCTTGCTCACCTCTGCCCCCTGGTGGGACCAGTGATGGATCCACTCCAGTTCGCCTACCAGCATGACATTGGGGTGGAGGATGCAGTGATCTTCCTCCTTCACCGTTCCCTGTCCCACCTGGAGAAGCCCGGGAACACGGTGAGGATCATATTCTTTGACTTCTCCAGTGCTTTCAACACCATCCAACCGATGATGCTGAAGGACAAGCTGTTGTGTGCGGGGTGGACCAGCACCTGTCATCATGGATCCTGGACTACCTCACTAACCAGCCACAGTTTGTGAGAACCAGGGATTGTGTGTCCGACACAATCATCGGTAGCACGGGGGCCCCCCAGGGAACGGTTTTGGCTCCCTTCCTGTTCATCCTTTATACTGCGGACTTCTCACACAACACAACACACTGCCATCTACAGAAGTTCTCTGATGACTCTGTGATCATCGGCCTCATCTCCAATGGAGATGAAGCTGAGTACAGAGGACTTATCCAGGACTTAGTGGACTGGTGCCATCGGAACTGCCTCCAGATCAACGCGAGGAAAACTAAGGAGCTGGTGGTGGACTGCTGCAGGCTAGGACAACCCCTCACAGCACCAGTAAACATACAGGGAACAGACATTGAGATGGTGACATCCTACAAGTACCTGGGTGTTCATCTGAACAATAAACTAGACTGGTCACACAATACCGAAGCACTCTACAAGAAGGGACAGTGCAGGCTGTTCCTACTGAGGAGGCTCAGATCTTTTGGTGTACAAGGGGTGCTCTTGAAGACATTCTACGACACGGTAGTGGCATCAGCCATCACTTTTGGAGTGGTCTGCTGGGGCAACGGCATTACAGCAGCCGATAGGAAGAGACTGAACAAACTAATCAAGAAAGCTAGCTCTGTCCTGGGGCAACGCCTTGACCCAGTGGAGGAGATAGGAGAAAGAAGCATGGTGGCTAAACTGTCATCTCTGCTGGAGTCCGAGTCCCACCCCATGCAGGACATACTGAACGCACTGAGGAGCTCATTTAGCAGTAGACTACATCATCCTAGGTGAACAACCGAGAGGTTTCGCAGGTCCTTCCTACCTACGGCTGTCAGACTATATAACCTAAGCAGGGCTGCTCACAGAGATAGCAAAAAAAAACGTGACGACCTAATAGTATTGAATGCAAAAGACGCAACAGACTTACACAAATGGTCCCCTCCAGTATACAACTAGGACAATATCAGTCGCTACGGAGGGTGACAATATGTATGGGTACATATTCATACCATGTAGGGTAACTAAATAGACGGTTATGCTGTTTATTCCATCTAGCTACAATGCTCCACATTGTGTATATATATTTATATATTTATGTGTACATATAAGATAAGATAAGATAAGCCTTTATTAGTCCCACAATGGGGAAATTCCAGGATTGCAACAGCACAGGGATAGCAACACTCAGAGCAACAATCAGAAGGCAAGAAAAAACAACATCTAGTAAACATATGTGCATATTACTATAAATGTATATATATAGACACACAGTGCGGAGCATTATGGTTGGTTGGTGAATGTGCAGCAGAAAGTCTAAGCTCTCTCTCCGCGGATGCGGCGGGCCAGCTGGAAGTCTTTGGGCATGATGGTGACCCTCTTGGCGAAGAAGAGACCCACCAGGTGTGCCTTGCTGGTCTCCTGCATAGCCATGACGGCGAAGCTCAGGAAGCGCAGGACGGTCTTGAAGTCCTGAGCGATCTCCCTCACCAGGCGCTGGACGGGCAGCTTACGGATGAGCAGCTCTGTGGATTTCTGGTAGCTACGGATCTCTCTCAGAGCCACGGGCCTGTGACGGTGAGGACTCTTCACTCTGCCGGTGGCCGGAGCGCCTCTCCGAGCAGCCCTGGTGGCTAGCTGTCTCCCGGGGGGCTTCTTCCTCCAGTAGATTTTACGGGCGAATATGTATATTCACTGCTCTTATTTTCTTATCTTCTAAATTATCGCTCTGAGTGTTGCTATCCCTGTGCTGTTGCAATTCTGGAATTTCCCCATTGTGGGACTAATAAAGGCTTATCTTATCTTATATTATTATTATTATTATTATTATTTTGAGTGACTGCAATAATAAATTGGTGAGAGCAGTAAGGTCAGCTTCCCACAGACTGTTAACCATATAGCTAGCACTGTCATGAGTCAGGCAAGTGAGACTCAAACACTGGGCTACCAGAACGAACGCTCAGACTCAGAAGCAAAAGTACACCAGTTTATTACAAAAATGAAGATAAATATACACAGTAAATAAGGGGCAGAACTAAAGAAAAATGAAACACAAAAATGCACAATTAAATTTACACACAAAACTGGTGCCCGCTAGAGCGCATGCTGCCTACAGGGGAAGGAGCAGACAGATTATTAGGGACAGGCTCTCCCAAATGAGGAGTGGAATGTGAGACGTGCACTTACTCAAGAGCAGAGGAGCCTGGCATGGAACTCCTACATGAACCAGGGGAAACGGGGGAAAGGCGTTGACCTGGGTGGATTTGTCTGGCATCTTCTACGGCCAGGCGAGCAAGATCAACTCCAGAAGACACACCGCAGAGGTTGCAGCAAACCTGGAAAGACAGGAGGACAAACAGGTAGCACAGGTACAGACAGAATAAAGGCTAAGAACAGTTTCAGTGGTTTAGCAAACCTAACGATCCAGAGGTGGCTGCTCCACACGCTGGCTCTTAAATACACTGGTCATCAGGACGCAGCAGGTGTGTAATGACGCAGGTGTGGCCAATTCTCCGGAGCCGAACAGACAGACAAGAGGGGAGGGGAAACACACTCGCCCGACCATCACAAGCACTGGGCCAGTCATTATTGGAGCCAGTCTGGATTGGTTTGACCATATCTAAAGAGCTTCCAGCATTTTAGATTCAGTTTGAGCAGACATCTGTAAAATACAATTGAAAGACTTAAATAGTTCAAAATGTTACACCTTTATAGAAATCCTCCGATCAACATGCTGTGACCTCAATATTGAACATTTAAATAAAAAGAGGGTAGCAAACCAATTTGGCTGTGATTAAACAGCATTAGCTCATTATTACCTCTGCCATGGAGATAATGTTTTCATGTTGGTTTGTTTGTCTGTCTGTTAGCATGATTACACAAAATCTACTGGACGGATTTTGATGAAATTTTTGCCAGAGGTGGCCCTTGGGCTACGGATGACTCTATTACATTTTGGAGCGGATGGGTGAATAAACAGCCTTGGCAGAGGTATGTGCTCTCAGAGTGCCCTCTAGTTTCTGTGAATGAACTCACGGAGCACATTAAAGCCCCTTTTCTACTAGTACCCACTCAGCCCTACTCACTTTGACTCAGCGTGCTTTGTAGGCTTTTCCATTAGTACCTGGTACCTGGCAACAGGAACTTTTTTCGTACCTATTTCACTGGGGTTCTAACCGTGCTGAGTCGGGCTGAAAATGTGACGTCAACAGACTGCAGGCCACTGATTGGTCAGGACATAACGTCATTAGAGTGCCATATTCTGCAGAATCTAGGACCGCCATTTGCAAAAAATTGTTCAGTGAGCAAACACTGTCTGTGAGTAAACATGATATTAATAGAGATGGCTTCACAGTTTTCGTGGAAATCTACACCGTGGTCCAACGAAGAGGTGCAGACTTTTCTGTGCTTGGTGGCTGACGATAGAATCCAGAGAGAGTTAGATGGAGCGACCCGCAACAAAAAAGTTTACAGGAGGTCTCCGAACAGACGACAGCCCACGGATAAAACCGGACATTAAAACAATGCAGGAAGAAACTGAAGAAAATGAAAAGTGATTACGGAGCCATCAAGGATCACAATGGTCGAAGTGGGGTGAACAGAAAGGACTGAAAGTGGTTCAATGGATGCCATTTACAGCCATTGGCCGGCGAGCAATGGCAGGGAGATTGGGGGTCAACACATCATTGTTGCAAACCATGGATGGTGAGTGTTTTGTGATATTGTGCATCTTTTTGCTTATTTATCCTATAGGTAGCAAGCTCACTTTTTTGAGCAATAACAACGCCGTTCTCTCCTGGCTAACGAGTGTTAGCAAGGAGCGCTAGCTAGTAGCCAACTCTGCTGATTCATGCATGCTTTGTCTGAAGTATACTTGTGAGAGCAAAACGATGAAATATACTAATCTATATAAAACTTTATTTGAGCCTCACTTGCATTACTGCAATATCATATGGTGTAACACATTTCCAACTCACCATTTCCAACTCACCTAAAAAAGCTAGAAATTCTCCAAAAGAAAGTCATACGTGCCTTATTGTGGTCTGAATATAATTCTCCTACTAGTCATCGTTTCCATCATTATAATCTTCTAAGACTTTCATTCATTCATTCATCTTCTTCCGCTTAATCCTTTTTTCGGGTCGCAGTGGGGCTGGAGCCTATCCCAGCATCTTTGGGCGAGAGGCAGGGTACACCCTCCAGATCGCCAATCCATCGCAGGGCCAACACAGAGAGACAGACAACCATTCATTCTCACAGTCATACCTAAGGACAATTTAGAATCCCCAGTTTTTGATGCCAATTAACCTAACTTGCATGTTTTTGGCATGTGGGAGGAAACCAGAGAAATCCCGGAGTAAACCCACGCAGACACGGGGAGAACATGCAAACTCCACACAGATCACTGTTGGTCGGGGGCTGGGATCAAACTCAGGATCCCTCGACCAAGGGTGAGTTGCTGTGCTGCCGCAGTGCTAACCACTCCTCCACCGCGCCGCTTACTTCCAGAATGCCTGTATAATGCATCAGGTTGTCCACAAACTCAACTATAAATTATGTGAACTCATTCCAACTTTCCTTCCCATGCACACCTATACCACTAGAAATAAAAACCAAATTACTGGGAAAAAACAAAGACTAAAATCCACCAGGTTTAGTATTGTGTGCAGAGGACCGCTGATCTGGAATGAGCTTGATGAGAATCTAAAAATGTCACCTTCCATCTCTATCTTCAAGAAAAAACTAAAAATGCAGCTCCTATCATTATATAATTAATCTATTTGTTACACAAAACTTGCTTACTGATGAGTTGTTACTCCATTGTAATTTTGTTTTATATGTTGATATCACTCCAGTAGTATTTAATAACTTGACAATGTATCTTGAACTCACCTACTAATTCAATGTAAACAAATGCTGGGATTATGTGCTATATGTCTGTTATATGTTTGTTTGTTCCTGTACACAAAGACATCAGACTGATATCCGTCATCATTTTGTTGTAGAAATGGGCTCCCTACTAAAAGCTTTAAATAGCTTATTTGGGATGACCTATTCACACTCCACATCAATGTGAAAAAAAGTTGTATTGTATACTGTTATGTCTGAGAATAAAGGGAAAAGGAGACAAGTCTTCATGCAGCAACTAACCAACTTTATTACACAGAACTTGCAGTTTATGTACAGAATGGCCCGTGCCCATCTGACGTCACCCTATGGGTGAGCACGGCATCCCAGACACACATATTCATACACAATATGTACTGCTACTCATGCTGTTGCAATTCATATTGTAATTCATTCAAGCTGTTGATAATGTGTGATGTGTGTGTATGAATAAACTGTTAAACTGTAATCCTGGTTAAAAAGTTTTGTGTACCTGTTGCACTTTGCTGCTGTGCATTAGGTTGTGTGCATTTTCTTTCTAGAATCCGTTTCCACATGCCAGGGGTCCAGCTCCGTCAACGTCTGGCACGACACGTTCAAGTGCTGGTAAGGCACAATAATTATTAATAAATATTATTACAAAAAGAAAAATTAAACAATTAAATTAAACAAATAAAACAAAAGATTAAAACCCTGTTGTGTTTATGGATACAGGTCAAGTGAACCCCAGGATCCAAAATCTCAACATATACAGTATAAGTGCATTTTCAAACCAGTGATTTATGAAGTGATTCATCTAATTTCCTAAAGCCTCATAATAGACCCACATACCTATTCTGTGGATTTTCCAAAAACAGTGTTGGAACAGTGTTGTCGTGCTGTTTCTTTTCCACCATAAATCCCTGGTGTCATGAACAACTCCCGTGTGCTTTTCCAGCGCGCACAGCGAGGGGGGAAATAATGAGGATTTACGTGCAGGTTAGCACCACACACATTTATTTATACAACACTTAGACAAACAGTTACAGATGTTTCCTCGGAAGCTAAAGGAGTCCTTCTGGACGCACAACAGTCTGCAGGGGAGAAACACCGGGGAAAAACACACACAGTAATTTACTCACAGAGCTGGAGCAGTCTAGTAGTCCAAAAAAGCCCCGAGGGAAACCGTCCTTGACTTCACTAGTGGAAAAATGCTCAGATGAAGCTCAGTGACCCAGCGATGCATGACTGGAGGCAGGCTCCTTAAGAACATGCATTGCTGGTTCCACAAATTGGGTACACCTGGGCGAGAAGCGGGAAGATGGCATACAGGAGTGGGAACAGCTGGCAGCAATAGAGAGGGGGTATAGTCCGACCGGCAGACAGTTAGACAGTGCTCACTCCAGCGTAAGCCCAAGAGGCTGCCTCCCCGCTGCCGGTCAGAAGGCAGTGGCTATGGGCACGGCAAAGCACACAGAAATACATACTAACATACATACAATGTGGCACATACCCATAGAGCGGCCTGGACCGAGCCGGGGGAAACCAAGCCGGCTCGGTTCCTGACAGGCCCCCCTTTAAGGGGTGGATTCCCAGACACCCAAAGAGACATCCCAACACCCCCCTCCCCTCAACAGGAACAAACAACACAAACCTGGGTGGGACAGGTGGGAACACACACCCTGCCCAGGGACCTCAATCAACCCCCCCAAGTCCACGGGCGTTGGGGCTCCGGAGGCCGCCCAGAGTCCCAGGCCCAGCAGAAGGTCCAGTGGACGGAATCCAGCGGTCTGCCGGCAAACATGGGCCACCAGACCCGGGGAGTCAATCCTTCCGGCGGCCGGCCAGTGTTATTCAGCCACCAGGACCAACGGGGTGAAGCGGGAGGTGGCTTGCCCACCGGAAGGTTCACTGGTGGGTGACCGGACCGGAGAGCGAGAACATCCCCAGCATTGGACAGGGAGAAGAATAGGCCCACGGTGTCCTCAGGCAGGTCCACAGAACCCTCGGTGGTCCTGGCTTGGGACACAGCCACCTCTGCCACAGGCTCCGACCTGGCCTGCTCTGCTGCACTCATAATGGGCCCCGACCGGGCCAGCTCTGCTGCACCCGCGATGGACTCCAGCAGGAGCCTTGCAGCACCCACGGTGACCTCCAGCTGAGGCTCTGACGCACCCATGGTAACCTCTGGCTGAGGCTCTGCAGCACCCGTGGTGGATCCCGATTGGGCCAAAGCTGCACCCACGGTAAACCCTGACCTGGAGCATGGTGTCCATGATGGGTCTGGGCAGGAGCACAGCACCCATGTCGGGCTAATTTTGGGGCGCAGCCTCCACGAGGGTCCAAAGTCAGCCCGCTGGACCCACGGCGGCACGGCCCGCGGAGGAGACCACACGACGACCTCAGACCTCGGGGAAGCTGGACCCGCGATGTCATCACGTGGTGAGACCAGTTCCACAAGGACCCCTGGAGATGGTTGCTCCTCTTTAGCGACCCTAGAAAGTGGCTCAGGAGGGGGAGAAGAAATGGGGTTGTTAAGGTCGCTGGCAGCGGCGGAGCCGGGCGAGGGAAGTTCAGACGCAGCTGTGCGCTGCACCTGACTCGCCTCACCTAGAGCCAGACAAGATCTCTCCAACACTGCAATCAGAAAAACCAGAGAGAATATTTGCCTGAGCTCGAGCTCCACCACTGTCCAGGACTCCGTCGAGCCTGGCGATGAACACTCGGGCCCGGCCTCCAAGAGGTTCAGCTTAGGCTCCCAATCCGCTGCGGATGCCTCTGCAGCTGGCAAGATGGTGCTAGCAGTTCCATTGTCCTCCTGCAGCTGCTCCAATGCTGGGAATTCATCCGGCGTGGCTGCAGGGGGACCTCTCCGTGCTGGCTCCGGGAAGGAATCATCTGAAACCACCAGCTACTCCACCATCTGGCGGCTTGGTTCTTGGACCAACAGGTGCTCAGGAAACAAAGGAGGAGACACAGAGAGGGTAGGAGAAGGGTTATTAGCTGCAGCTGATAGAGGGAGCCCAGCAGACTGCTGTAACTGGGCCCCTCCCCCGGAAGACAGACAAGGCTTATTATTATCAAAATGGATTGAATGAAAAGACACTTGCCTGTCATCCCGGTCTTTGCTGTTCACTGCTGCAGCTGGCAGGCGGTCATCCCTCCCTGTTTCCACAGTGATTCGGTCCTCTTCAACGGGTGGAGGAGGAGCCGTCTCCATGGCAACGGAAGTGGGTGTTGCCGGGGTGAGCACAGGTCCAACTGGCAGACAGTTAGACAGCACTCACTCCAGCGTAAGCCCAAGAGGCTGCCTCCCCACTGCCGGCCAGAAGGCAGTGGCTATGGGCACGGCAAAGCACACAGAAATACATACTAACATACATACAATGTGGCACGTACCCATAGAGCAGCCAGGACCAAGCCGGGGGAAACCAAGCCAGCTCGGTTCCTGACACCTGGATTGAAAATGTACTTGTACATGTGCAGAGTGGATCCTGGGGTGCTCACTTGTCAGGAGTCCACAACCTGGTCCCATTTTTAGCTGTGGTGGAGGAAGTACTGATATAATTCTTGTTTTTGAAAAACTGATGTAGCACATGAACTCACTTTCGAATGTATTTGGAGTCAACGTGCTTCACTGAGATGATTTAAGTCAGCTGACTGTATTAACTCATTCAGATTTCTGAGGCCACAATAAAAACAAATTATTTTAAACTTAACCTGGTGCCTGCAAAATCTGCTCTACTGAGGCGCAGCAGCATGACAATTGTGCTTAAATACAACAACAAAGCATTTTTGTCACATCCCACTGCTGGCTTTCACAAGTGTATTTCCCTAATATATGTTGTGAACTTGCTTTAACTAGCCACCATCCATTGCTGTGTTTCGTCTGGACAAGAGGAAAAGGAGCCACCCGACAACAGACCTTGCCAGTGTGTTTGCCCAGATGTATGGTGACAAGGTGCGGCTCCATGAACGGCAGCTTGAACAGCACCGTGAAACACTTGTCCAGCACATACAGGTCATCAACCGGCTTGCCGATGACGCATGTGAAGCAAGGGAGCAAGAGGTCGCCTTGTGAAGGAAGGAGATGACACAAACTGTTGCCTTCAATCAAGCTTTTCTGGCTGAACTGGGCAAGTTTGTGAGCCCAATGAGTGGCCAATTCCCCATCCCCAGTGTTTTTTTTTAAACTTGTGTACATACGAAACAAAACGGTCTGTAATTGTGCTGATACTTGTAATAAACCAGTGACTGTGTTTGCATCATGACTGTGTTTTGTCTGTTAGGACACTGGTGGGAAAAGAGTCAATAATTACATTCACATCCTCTCTTCTGACCAAATTCAGGTTACGTGTCTGTAGTACATTAACAAGTTTCTCCAAAGTTTTAGAAAAAAAAGCATTGCTAGACAATTTTATTGGAGTATATTATTGAGTCTAATTAATTCAATTCAATTCAATTCAATTCAACTTTATTTATATAGCACCATTTCACAACAACAGTCATCTCATAGCACTATCAACTGTAGGAGGGAACCCCCACAGTTGCAGAAAGTTGCAGAAAGACCCCAGCAATCAGGCGATCCCCTGTGAGCAAGCACTTGGCGACGGTGGAGAGGAAAAACTCCCTTTTAACAGGAAGAAACCTCCAGCAGAACCAGGCTCAGGGAGGGGCAGTCATCTGCTGCGACTGGCTGGGGGGTGAGGGGATAGAGAAGAAGAAAAGGTTCAAATGACAAGGTTCTCGCATTGATGACCTAGTTATAAGTGGACTAGACATCAGATATCAGTCATATGCCCATGCCGCAACAGGACTGAGTGGTGAACATGCTTCCATAAGTGAATCAATGTCACTAGAAAACCAAGTGCTTCAGTTCCTTAATGATAAAGACATTAAGGTAGAAGCCAATGCGATCTCAGCCTGTTATGCTTTACCGAAGAAAGATAACAAAACAAAGAAATCAATTGTGATGCGCTTTGTGAACAGGAGGGTGAAAAATGACATACTGAGGCAGGCCAAAAAACTAAAGGAAACTCAAGTTTACCTAAATGAACACCTGACAAAAAAAACCGCTGAATTAGCACGGCAGGCACGGATGCTAAAAAAACAAAATAGGATACAGTCAACCTGGACAAGAAATTGTAGAATTTGGATTAAACTAAATGGAACACCTGAGCAAGCAAAAAGTATAATGATAAGAGATGCTACTGACTTAGATAAATACAAATGAACAATGACTATGAAACAGAGTGAGGAAACTCAAACTCTAAAAATATGCCACTATGCTGAACATAAACCACAAGAGATGGAGAATGATACTGATCCTGATAACCACTTTTTCAATAATATTCATAACCACTGTGAATATTACACTGAAAAGCAATTCAAAAGTCAAGTGCAATTAGATGGTAAACTGTCAATAATACACTTCAATAGCAGAAGTCTTAACAAAAACTTCTCACAGATTCAGGACTATTTAAAACAGCTAAACAGAAAATTCACAGCCATTGCAGTCTCTGAAACCTGGCTTAATGAAGACCAGGCTCCCCTGATGGCAATTGAGGGATATCAGATGTTTAACATTAACAGATCTCAAAAAAAGGGTGGTGGTGTTGCACTGTATATTGATGACCTATATAGATGTAAGCTTGTAAATGAAATGTCCTCAGCACTACCAGGGGTTTTGGAATGTGTTACTGTTGAGATTGACCTAGACAAAACAAAAAATCTAATCATAAGCTGCATATACAGAACACCGGGAACTTGCATTGAGACATTCAGAGATAAATTAGTCGAGCTGTACAATAATATTACTAGTAAGAAAATGGTAGCAATTTGTGGAGATTTCAATATTGACCTACTTAATCCACATCAACAAAATGTAGTTACAGAGTTCATGAACTCTATGTACAGCATGAGTCTATATCCCACAATAACACATCCCAGTAGAATCACAGTTCACTCTGCTACACTTATTGACAACCTGTTTGTCAATGTTCTCGATAAGAAAATAGAAAGTGGATTATTGATAAATGATATAAGCGACCACTTGCCAATCTTTGCACTTATCCATGGCCACACGGGGCCCAACCCAGAAAAAATCTCAAAATCGTTCAGACACAAATCACCAAACGCAATCAGTTCTTTTAAAGAGGACTTGCTGAAGCAAGACTGGACAGAAGTCTATGTAACAGATGTAAATGAAGCCTATGACACATTTATAAACATTGTAACCACTCTTTATGAAAAAAACTGCCCATTAGTTAAAAAAAAGCTTAAACACAAATTTGCTGACAAACCATGGTTAACCAAAGGACTACAAAAGGCGTGTAAAAAGAAAAATTTATTATATAAAGCTTTCATAAAGAAAAGGACAAAAGAAGCAGAGCAACAGTATAAAACATACAAAAATAAGTTAACATATATAATAAGATGCAGTAAAAGAGACTATTACAGTAAAGAACTGGAAAAAAACAAAGACAATATTAAAAATACATGGACAATAATCAACAGTATCCTTGGAAATAAAAGCAGAAATACTAGCTACCCAACTAATATTTCAAAAAATAATAAATCGACTCCGAATGTGAATATAGCTTCACCTGCAGATGAATTTAATAATTTTTTTGTTAACATTGGACCTAAACTGGCCCGAGAAATACCCACTACGGCGCCTACAGGTGATACAATATGCAATAACACTGCTGTAAAAGACACCATCTTCATAAAGAACACAGATGAAAGAGAGGTCATTGAAATTGTTAAATCGCTCAAAAGTAAAACATTTACTGACTGCGATGGTATTGACATGCTACTAGTCAAAACTGTTATCGAATGCATAGTGAAACCACTGACGTATATCTGTAACCTGTCTCTCCAATCAGGTATATTTCCCAATGCAATGAAAATAGCTAAAGTAATTCCGATTTACAAGACAGGCGACAGAGGGGAACTCTCCAACTACAGACCAATTTCACTATTACCGCAATTTTCCAAGATACTTGAAAAAATATTCTATGAGAGAATTGACAACTTCATACTGAAGAATGATTTATTGTGTGAGCAGCAATATGGGTTCAGACACAAAAGGACAACAGCATATGCCTTAATGGAATTTACAGAAAAAATATCAACAGCCATTGAAAATAAAGAGTATTCAGTTGGAGTATTCCTGGATCTTAAAAAAGCATTTGATACAGTAGATCACAATCTATTATTAAAGAAACTACAAAATTGTGGTATTAGAGGGGTAGCACTGTCCTGGTTAAGTAGTTACTTAAAGAATAGATATCAGTTTGCATGTGTTAACAGCAAAAACTCAGAGTTACTGAAGGTCACCTGTGGAGTCCCACAGGGTTCAGTTTTGGGACCATTATTATTCAATATGTATATAAATGATATATGTAAAGTTTCAGAAAAAATGGACTTAATATTGTTTGCTGATGACACTAATCTGCTATGCAGTGGAAACAATTTGGAACAACTTCTGGATACACTCGGAAAGGAATTAGGAAAGCTGAAACTGTGGTTTGATTCAAACAAATTAACGCTCAATTTAAGCAAGACAAAATTTATAGTCTTAACAACCATCACAACTACCCAGTACCCAAACTCAGTGTAAATGGTGTAGAGATTGAAAGGGTATCCGAAACTAAATTCCTTGGAGTAATAATTGATAACAAACTGTGTTGGAAGCCACATATTAATTATATAAAAGGTAAAGTATCCAAATCAATTGCAATATTACACAGAGTGAAAAATTTGCTGAATCAACCCACACTATACACCTTGTATCATTCATTAATACTCCCATACATGACATATTGTAATGACGTATGGGGAAATACATATAAAACAAACATATATCCACTCTTTATGCTTCAAAAGAGAGCTATTAGAATAATCAACAAAGCAGCTTACAGGGAACCAACAAACCCACTTTTTCTCAAACAAAAAACTCTCAAGTTGAAAGATCTGATTGATTTTAAAACCGCAATAATAATGTTCAAAGTGAAGAATCTATCACTGCCCGCAAATATCCAAAAGTTGTTCCAAACAAGGGAGAAACGATATCACTTCAGAGGAACATGTATATTTCAAAAGCCTACAGTGAGAACAACCACCAAGCAACACTGTATTTCAGTGCAAGGAGTCAGATTATGGAACGATTTTGGACCTGAATTAAAATCATGTGCAAAGCTTGGACAATTTAAACAAAAACTAAAGGAAGAAATACTCCAAACATATTTACAAGACGACATGTAAACTCACATAAGGATTGACATTTCCAGCCTGTGTTGTGTTGTAGCTTAGTTTTTTCTTTTTTTCTTTTTTTCTTTGTGACACTGTCTTAGATTTGTTTTTGAATAGTAACCGCTTAACTTAGACTAGCTCAGTTTTTCCTTTTCTCTCAGTCACATTTTGTCTTAGCCTTGTTTTAAATTGTAATCGCTCTTGTCTTGTTTTCTCTTTTTTCTCCTTTGAATTCTTGGATGGAATATGGGTGGGCAATATAAGCTGCGGCTTCAGCCATCACCCATTTCGGATAACTCATGTGGAATTGTATAGTAGAAGGAGTCTTTGTCTAATTTGACCTTGTTGTTATATTATACAGTTTCTTTTAACCTGTAATGTACTATCCGAAATAAATAAAATTCATTCATTCATTCATTCAAAAGAACAGACATGTAGAGAGCAAACAGCACGATGGGGACTCAATCTATGGGAGAGAACAAACAAATGTTAATGACCAGCAAAAAAAATATTTCATAGAGAGTGAGGAAAGGAGTGAGGCCCAGTGCATTACTGGAGGTCCCCCGGCTGACTAAACCTATTAGCAGCATAACTAAGGGAGGGTTCAGAAACACATGATCCCTCCCTAATTGTAGGCTATATCAAAAAGGTGGGTTTTAGCCCTATTCTTAAAAACAGAGATCGAGTCTGACTCCCGAATCCAGATTGGCAGCTGATTCCACAGGAGAGGAGCTTGATAACTGAAGGCTCTGCCTCCCATTGTACTTTTGGAGATTCTAGGTATTACAAGTAATCCTGCATTTTGGGAGCGTAGTGCTCTGTTAGGATAATACGGTAGTATCAGATCTTTTAAATAAAAAGGAGCCTGATTGTTTAGAGCTTTGTAAGTAAGAAGAAGGATTTTAAACTTAATTCTAAACTCTATGGGAAGCCAATGAAGGGAGGCCAGAACCGGAGAGATATGATCTCTCTTTCTAGTACCTGTTAAAACTCTTGCTGCAACAATTTGGATCAGCTGAAGACTTTTTAAAGATGTTTTAGGACAGCCTGATAATAAAGAATTACAATAATCTAATCTCGAGCTAACAAAAGCGTGGATCAGCTTCTCAGCATCACTCTGAGACAAGATGCTCCTAATCTTGGCAATATTACGCAAATGATAGAAGGCAGTCTTAGAAACAAATTTAATATGTGAATTGAAGGACAAATCCTGATCAAAAATAACTCCAAGGTTCCTCACAGAGCAATTAAGAGAAAGAGTAACTGCATCCAAACTGAAAGTTTGATTTGGAAAGGAATTTCTAAGGTTTTTTGGACCAACAAGAATGACTTCAGTCTTATCTGAATTTAATAGCAGGAAATTACAAGTCATCCAAGCTTTGATTTCCCTAAGACAGGCTTCTAACTTGGCTAATTGATTACTATCATCTGGCTTCATTGACAGGTACAATTGTGTGTCATCTGCATAACAATGAAAATGTATACAGTGCTTTCTAATAATGTTGCCTAACGGAAGCATATATAAACTAAAAAGAGTAGGGCCTAGCACAGATCCCTGTGGAACTCCATGACTAAGCTTTGAGTTGAAAGAAAACTCATTATTTACATGAACAAAGTGGAACCTATCAGATAAATAAGATCTAAACCACTGCAACGAAGTTCCATTAAGTCCAACATAGTGTTCTAATCTATCAAGTAGAATATTATGATCGATAGTATCAAAAGCTGCCTAAGGTCTAAAAGGACAAGTACAGAAACTAGTCCATTATCAGACGCAATGAGGAGGTCGTTATTGACCTTCGCTAAGGCTGTTTCAGTACTATGATGGATTCTAAACCCAGATTGAAACTCTTCAAGTAAATCATTTCCCTGCAGGTGGTCAAATAATTGCGTAGCAACAACTCTTTCTAAGATTTTTGAAATGAAAGGGAGATTAGAGATTGGTCTATAGTTAGCTAAAGCTCCTGGATCTAGCGTTGGCTTTTTGAGTAAGGGTTTAATTACAGCCGTTTTAAAAGCCTGCGGTACATGGCCTAAAGTTAATGAAGAATTGATTATTTGAAGAATAAAGCTACCAATAAGTGGGAAGACTTCTTTAAATAACCTGGTAGGAATAGGGTCTAAAAGACAAGTTGAAGGTTTGGATGAGGAAACTATTTTGTCTAACTCACAAAGGTCGATTGGAGTAAACTCATCAAGACAGACATCAAAAGAAGGAGTTGTAGTAGTTACAGTGTTTAAGTTAACTGTGGGAAGAATCTGATTGATTTTATCTCTGATGGATGAAATTTTATTATTGAAAAAGTTCATAAAGTCCTGACTAGTAAGCTCTAAGGGAATGCTAGGATTGACAGAGTCCTGACTCTTTGTCAACCTGGCTACAGTGCTGAAAAGAAATCTGGGATTATTCTTGTTCTCTTCTATTAATGCAGAGTAATAACTCGTTCTAGCTTTTCTAAGAGATTTTTTATAAATTAAAAGATGATTTCTCCACGCTAAATAGAATTCATCTAAATTAGTAGAATGCCATTTTCTTTCTAATTGACGAGTCTTCTGTTTTAAGCTACGAGTTTCTGTGTTGAACCAAGGAGTTAGAAATCTCTGATTAGACTTTTTCTTTTTTAAGGGGGCCACCAAGTCTAGAGCCTGATGCAGAGAAGCTGAAACACTATCCACCATGTTATCAATTACAGAAGGAGCAAGCTGTCTATAGCTTATTTCCGTTGTGTTGACACATGGCATAGAGGAAACAATCTGCATAAATTTGGAAACAGCATCATCTGAGAGGCATCTACTGTAATAATATTTTTCTTTAGTAGGAGCCAAATAGTCAGAAATAGTAAAATCAAAGGTTAACAGACAATGGTCTGACAGTACAGGGTTATGAGGAGACACTACAAGATTTTCTATTTCTATGCCATATGTCAGAACAAGGTCCAATGTACGATGGAGGTAATGAGTAGAATTTCCTACTTTCTGAGAAAACCCAATCGAGTCTAATATTGAATTAAATGCCACATTAAGGCAGTCACTATCTACATCCACATGTATATTAAAGTCCCCTACTATAATTATTCTATCAGATTTCAGCACTAAATCAGCTAAGAAATCAGCAAATTCGGATAAAAATTCTGAGTAGGTTGATGGGGGATGATAAACTATGGCAAATAAAATTGGGTTTAACCTAAAATTGCTAAAGTGCCCAATACTGAGGACCAGGCCCTCAAAGGAATTATAACATGTTTTTTGCTTTACATTAACTAGTAATTTGGAATGGTAAATTGTTGCTACTCCTCCTCCACGACCAGAATTTCTGGGATTTTGACAGTTTAAATAACCAGAGGGAGTTGATTCATTTAAACCAACATAATCCTCTTGTCCTAACCAAGTCTCTGTAAGGGATATTAAATCAATTTGATGATCAATTAACAAATCATGGACTAACAGAGACTTGGGAGTTAGAGACCTAATATTTAATAAACCACATTTAATTTTTAGATTATGAGGAGGAACAGAGGCCAAATCATTCAATTTAGAGGCTTTATGTTTAATTTGAGTTTTACCAATATTTTGCTTTATCACTTTGGGATGCTTATGCATTATATTTTTATTCACTTTGGAGGGAGCAGACAACGATTCTCTGATGGGGAAGACAGGGGCTAAGCTGAGGGGTGGCGGATGAAGAGGAGCTGCAGAGAGGCGTGTAAGACTGCGACTCTGCTTCCTGGTCCCAACTCTGAGTAGTCATGGTTTTGGAAATTTGGATAAAAAAGATGCCAGATTGTTAGATAAATGAGAAGCACCATCCAAAGTGGGATGAATGCTGCCTCGTCTCATAAGACCAGGTTTTCCCCAAAAAGAGCTCCAATTGTCAATGTAGCCCACGTCATTTTTAGGACACCACACAGACAGCCAGCGGTTCAAGGATGACGAGCGACTAAACATGTCATCACTGGTCAGATTGGGGAGGGGCCCAGAGAATACTACAGTGGCAGACATCGTTTTGGCAAACTCACACACCGATTCTATATTAAGTTTCGTGACTTCCGACTGCCGGAGACGGATGTCATTAATGCCGGCGTGAATAACAATTGTGGAATATTTACAGTTACTTTTAGCCAGCATTTTCAATTTTGACTCGATGTCGCCTGCTCTGGCCCCAGGAATGCATTGGACTATGGCCGCTGGAGTCTCTAGGTTCACGTTTCTGACTACAGAGTCGCCAATGATCAGAGTTTTTTCCTCAGCGGGTGTGTCGCTGAGTGGGGAAAAACGATTAGAGACGTGAACAGGTTGGTGGTGAACCGGGGCTTTGCGACTAGGCTTCCTTCTCACCGTCACCCACCCAGTCTCCTCGCTGCTGAGGAGAGCCGAGGGAACGCTGACAGGGGCGCCTAAGCTAGCTAGCTCCGCTGCAGCTAATGGGCGTCCGTCAAGATTAACTGGCGCAGACGGTGTTTCAATGCAGCGGAGCCGGGATTCCAAATCAGACAACCTCGCCTCGAGCGCCTCAAAAAGACAACATTTATTACATTTACCGTTATCACTAAAAGAGGCAGAGGTGTAGCTAAACATCTGACAGAGAGAGCACACCAGAGGAGGAGAGGAAGGAGAGCTAGTAGCCATAGCTAATGGCTGGAGAGCACCCACACAGGCAAACCACACAGGCAGACAGCAAAACAGGAAGTGACGATACGTTACCACAAGGAAGTGATGATCCCAAAGTGACGATCCCAAGGTGATCAAACAAAAGGTGAATTACTTAAACATCCTATAAAAGTCTATAGATCAAGGTCAGGTTGTGGGAGCAGTTTTGGACCAACAAAATTTTGTGATGCAGTGAATCATGACATTTTAGTTAAAAAAAAATATTTAGACACATTTTGGTAATCCAGCCGTGCTATGTTTTCATGTTATCCGCATGTAATGGTAAATAATGAAAGATTTTTCTTAACCAAAATTCTACTTTTCCACCCTGGAAAATTGGCAATAATGCTAAGGGGTTAAGAAAAAGTAAAATAAAAACCAAAAAGTTTTTGTTTGCATCATGATTTTCTATTTTGTCTGTTAAGACACCGGTGTGAAAAGAGTCAACAGTACAAACCATTTATCAGTGATGTTGAAAATAATGGCTCATTTTTAAGAAGAAGTAACCAAAAACAATTATTTTATTTACTGAAGACTGTATTGTTGGATGTGCCAGTGCAGAAGACCCTGCACACTTTAGTGATAGTACCAGTATATGGAGGAATTCTGGGCCATATTAGCATCTGGATTTTCTAATAATGGGTTAGGGTAGGGGTGTCTAATCATGTGCCATGAAGGGCCAAGATCCTGCAGACTTTACCTCCAACCAGTGTCTTCAACAGCAGATTCCACCGAATTTCTTCCACTGACTGCTGATCAGTGAAAACACCTGCTGAAGAGACTGGGTAGAAGAGAGAACCTGCAGGGTCTTGGCCCTCCATGGCACATGATTGGACACCCCTGAGTTAGGGTTTAATGGGATTTAACATTTTAACACAAACTGCTTTATGGTTCATAATTCTGTTAACAGACTTACACCAAACCAAAAGTGATTTCTCAAACTGCTGGATTGTTCTCAGACAGCTTTTCCAATCTTTTAGTATTTAATTTATGTCACTTGGTGGTAACCTTCACACATAAAACAAAAGTGGAGACAGATCTGCAAAAAGTACAAAGGTTTATTGTCAAAATTTCTAGTGCAATACTAAATGAATACATGTATAGTACATTGTTGATGCAGAGAATACATATTTCTACAGTATCTACCCGTATCTATCTAGTAAATCAAGTATTTTCCATGTAACCTTGTGACTGCATTATTTTAATTGCTTTTAACCCTCAAGCGACCAAGCTATTTTACGGACTGAAATGACCAAGTGGGGTCATTTATGACCCCATTGTGCCCTGTACAGGGATCCTTATTATAAATGGCCGGTTGGAGGTTTATCATACCAAAACTACTCCCTGTATTTAAGACAGGTATTTTATAATGATCTAATGTAAAATGTGTTTGCTAATAATACTTTTATTGCAAGAAATAACCAAAATGCAGACTGTAAGAACAACATTACATTTATTTTGACAGTCCTTGTCAGTTCACTCTTGGAACATCATCATCATCATCATCATCATCATCATCATCATCATCATCATCATCATCATCATCACAGTCATCATAGTCATCATATCATCATCACGATGATGATGATACCTATTATTGTAGTTACGATGATGATCATGATACCTATTATGGCATTTTGCGTAATGGCGGTTTTCTTGTGGACGGTGATCCGGATCACCACCAAAATCTAATCATCTGTAGGATACCCCATTTCTGACAATCTGTGAAAATTTCATGAAAATCCGTCCATAACTTTTTGAGTTATCTTGCTAACAAACAGACAAACAAACAGACAAACAGACAGACAGACAAACAGACAAATCCAGACAAACAGACAAATGTAAATCTTGCTATCCTAGGTCTGTTAGCCATGGTTCACTGCAATACAATATAAAGTACTGATTAGAAGTGGAAACCGGAGTGGTGGCTCAGTTGGTAGAGCATCCGCCCCACACCCGGGAGGCAGGGGTTCAAATCCCGGCCGGGTCATAACAAAGACCATATAAAAATGGTGCTTTCTGCCTTCTAGCGTGGTGTTCCGCATAATGGAATGGGGAAAGTAAAGTTACACACAGAGCTACCAGAGGACTGACCCCCTGCTGTAGCTTTCACTACTTACAGTAGCTGTGTGGCCTAGGGTCAGAGAAACGGAGATAGGCGCCGCCCATATACACCTTCAGGTGTGAAGGGATTAACTAACTAACTATTAGAAGTGGAACATTTGAATAAAATTTATAAAACCAATGTTTAAAAACCAGTGCTTCTCTTCGGGGTCATAAATGACCCCACAAGAGTTTGCGATGTCTACGCCACACCAATTGGTTGATCCCTTCAAAAAACTATGAAAGTGTGTAGGATTAGTAGACTGACAAATTCATGCTAGGAAACAAAATTTGGATAAAAAATAAAGAGACGGCACATTAAATTATATGGCTGGGGTTGTAAATGACCCCACTCGGTGGCTTGAGGGTTAATCCTAGACCGTTTATTTTGGCCTAAAATGCATCATAATTGTTAAATATATCTTGTTATACCTAACTCAGTACTGTTTACCTATTGAAATATATATTTTAAGGCTAATATAACCCCATAACTACAATATGGTACCTGGCGATCAAGTTTTGGCAGCTGATCACTTTTTGCCCTGACACCACCACAGACTCAGTGCTGTTGGAACAGGTACAACCCATGATGTCTCAACAGTCTCTCCATGATTTTCACACAGATCAGAGCAATTTGTTGCACAGGAAGCTAAACATTTCTACAAACATTCTTAAGTTCAATAACCACTGAGCGTTTGTGAAGCAGGGGTGGTATCAGTGAGAAACTGTGTTAAACACCCAGACCCACAGTTTGAAGCAATAATTTTGCCACAGGAGAGCCATCTGAAACACACACACAGAGAATACATATTTTAGTACCTAATAGCGATGACTTGCAGACATTACAATGTAGTACGGCGGAATTAAAGCAAACTACCATTAGTAATCATTAGCTTACCTTCATATGTAATCTGGCTCGTATCCTCACGTCTTCCGCTCTATGGCTTCCTAAACGCTCCAGTACCTTTCCAGAGTGTTTCATCTCACT
The DNA here is from genome assembly GCA_020510985.1 of Pholidichthys leucotaenia. NCBI lineage: Eukaryota > Metazoa > Chordata > Actinopteri > Cichliformes > Pholidichthyidae > Pholidichthys > Pholidichthys leucotaenia. The sequence goes on from CM035837.1 coordinate 262,167,105, forward strand.
GCCTGTCCCCTTCTCTGACTCTCCTTTTTGGCCTTTACTCTGACAAAAAGCCAGAGACTGAGGAGTTGCCTTGGAAGCCGCCATTTTATGTTTTGCTTGTGTCACGTGTTTTACATCACGGGAGTGTGGTGCCGCCTTGCTGTAAAAAAAAATCCCACCCACCCCAGGCGGTACTCTGCTGTAATGGAAATAAAAGTGAGCTGAGTCGAGTAAAGCCAAGTCGAAGTGAGTAGGGCCAAAGAGGTACTAGTGGAAAAGGGCCAAAAGTAAATGAATCTCTCTGCACATGAATCATGCCTCTCAGACACCTCAGCAAGACACAGCACCAATCTGATAAATCACACAAACTCTCTAACACATGCATACATACATAGACCCACAGACCTCGGAAAGTAGCCAGTAGCTGCAGGTCACAGATGTCTGTATGTGGGGGGATGGCAGTAATGAATATTTAAGCAGCTGAGATATCTAAGCCACCCTGGCCTAATGTTGCCTTCCAGTCTCACCCTCCAGTTTTAAAGTCAACCGCACCCGCCTCCTCCAGATGGCAACCTTTGGTTCTTCAGGCATTTGCCAGAGCTGTCAAACAGAGATGATTCTCCATTATATCATGTAGCACCATGATCCCCATGATCCCTCCATCAGGTTGTGAGCTTACATTAAGTCCTTGACGTAACTTTTTTCTTTGGGGATCTACTGGACCGCTCTTGGTCTGGCTCTTCACACAACACCAGTTTGTCTTGGGAGACCCTACCAGGGCAAGTTGCCCCCGACAACATAGCTATATGTTGTTGGGGGCAACATATAGCATAGAGTCATGTGAAAAAATTAGGACACCCTGTATAACATGTATACCCTGTATAACCCTGTATACCATGACTACTCAGAGTTGGGACCAGGAAGCAGAGTCGCAGTCTTACACGCCTCTCTGCAGCTCCTCTTCATCCGCCACCCCTCAGCTTAGCCCCTGTCTTCCCCATCAGAGAATCGTTGTCTGCTCCCTCCAAAGTAAATACAAATACAATGTATAAGCATCCCAAAGTGATTAAGCAAAATATTGGTAAAACTCAAATTAAACGTAAAGCCTCTAAATTGAATGATTTGGCCTCTGTTCCTCCTCATAATTTAAAAATTAAATGTGGTTTATTAAATATTAGGTCTCTAACTCCCAAGTCTCTGTTAGTCCATGATCTGTTAATTGATCATCAGATTGATTTAATATCCCTTACAGAGACTTGGTTAGGATAAGAGGATTATGTTGGTTTAAATGAATCAACTCCCTCTGGTTATTTAAACTGTCAAAATCCCAGAAGTTCTGGTCGTGGAGGAGGAGTAGCAACAATTTACCATTCCAAATTACTAGTTAATGTAAAGCAAAAAACATGTTATAATTCCTTTGAGGGCCTGGTCCTCAGTATTGGGCACTTTAGCAATTTTAGGTTAAACCCAATTTTATTTGCCATAGTTTATCATCCCCCATCAACCTACTCAGAATTTTTATCCGAATTTGCTGATTTCTTAGCTGATTTAGTGCTGAAATCTGATAGAATAATTATAGTAGGGGACTTTAATATACATGTGGATGTAGATAGTGACTGCCTTAATGTGGCATTTAATTCAATATTAGACTCGATTGGGTTTTCTCAGAAAGTAGGAAATTCTACTCATTACCTCCATCGTACATTGAACCTTGTTCTGACATATGGCATAGAAATAGAAAATCTTGTAGTGTCTCCTCATAACCCTGTACTATCAGACCATTGTCTGTTAACCTTTGATTTTACTATTTCTGACTATTTGGCTCCTAAAGAAAAATATTATTACAGGAGATGCCTCTCAGATGATGCTGTTACCAAATTTATGCAGATTGTTTCCTCTATGCCATGTGTCAACACAACGGAAATAAGCTATAGACAGCTTGCTCCTTCTGTAATTGATAACATGGTGGATAGTGTTACAGCTTCTCTGCATCAGACTCTAGACTTGGTGGCCCCCTTAAAAAAGAAAAAGTCTAATCAGAGATTTCTAACTCCTTGGTTCAACACAGAAACTCGTACCTTAAAACAGAAGACTCGTCAATTAGAAAGAAAATGGTGCTCCACTAATTTAGATGAAATCTATTTAGCTTGGAGAAATCATCTTTTAATTTATAAAAAATCTCTTAGAAAAGCTAGAACGAGTTATTACTCTGCATTAATAGAAGAGAACAAGAATAATCCCAGGTTTCTTTTCAGCACTGTAGCCAGGTTGACAAAGAGTCAGGACTCTGTCAATCCTAGCATTCCCTTAGAGCTTACTAGTCAGGACTTTATGAACTTTTTCAATAATAAAATTTCATCCATCAGAGATAAAATCAATCAGATTCTTCCCAACAGTTAACTTAAATACTGTAACTACTACAACTCCTTTTATTGATGTCTGTCTTGATGAGTTTACTCCAATCGACCTTTGTGAGTTAGACAAAATAGTTTCCTCATCCAAACCTTCAACTTGTCTTTTAGACCCTATTCCTACCAGGTTATTTAAAGAAGTCTTCCCACTTATTGGTAGCTTTATTCTTCATATAATCAATTCTTCATTAACTTTAGGCCATGTACCGCAGGCTTTTAAAACGGCTGTAATTAAACCCTTACTCAAAAAGCCAACGCTAGATCCAGGAGCTTTAGCTAACTATAGACCAATCTCTAATCTCCCTTTCATTTCAAAAATCTTAGAAAGAGTTGTTGCTACGCAATTATTTGACCACCTGCAGGGAAATGGTTTACTTGAAGAGTTTCAATCTGGGTTTAGAATCCATCATAGTACTGAAACAGCCTTATCGAAGGTCACTAACGACCTCCTCATCGCATCTGATAATGGATTGGTTTCTGTACTTGTCCTTTTAGACCTTAGTGCAGCTTTTGATACTATCGATCATAATATTCTACTTGATAGATTAGAACACTATGTTGGACTTAATGGAACTTTGTTGCAGTGGTTTAGATCTTATTTATCTGATAGGTTCCACTTTGTTCATGTAAATAATAAGATAAGATAAGATAAGATAAGCCTTTATTAGTCCCACAACGGGGAAATTCCAGGATTGCAACAGCACAGGGATAGCAACACTCAGAGCAACAATCAGAAGGCAAGAAAAAAACAAGCAAGCAAGAGCAGCTAATATACATATGTACATATTACTATAAAATATATATATACACACACACACACACACAGACACACAGTGCAGAGCATTGTAGCTGGATGGAATAAATATATGAATATATGAACACACAGTGCAGAGCATTGTAGCTAGATGGAATAAATATGTAAATATATAAACACCCACAGTATGGAGCATTGCAGCTAGGTGGAATAAATATGCAAGTATATAAACACACACAGTGCGGAGCAATGTAGCTAGATGGAATAATATGTAGATATATAAAAACACAGTGCGGAGCATTGTAGCTAGATGGAATAAATATATAGATATATAAATATAAACACACCCAGTGCAGAGCATTGTAGCTAGATGGAATAAATATGTAAATATATAAACACACACAGTGCAGAGCATTGTTGCTAGGTGGGATGAAACAGCATAACCGTCTATTTAGTTATCCTACATGGTATGATTATGTGCCCATACATATTCTCACCCTCCATAGCGACCGGTATGTTCCTAGTTGTATGCCGGAGAGGACCATTGTGTAAGTCTATTGCATCTTTTGCATTCAAAAAAAAAAAAAAAAAAAAAAAAAAACTATTAGTTTGTTACGTCTTTTTGCTATATCTGCGAGCAGCCCGGCTTAGGTTGTACAGTCTGACAGCCGTTGGTAGGAAGGACCTACGAAACCTCTCGGTTGTGCACCTGGGATGATGTAGTCTGCTGCTAAATGAGCTCCTCAGTGCATCCAGTATGTCCTGCATAGGGTGGAACTCGGACTCCAGCAGAGATGACAGTTTAGCCACCGTCCTTCTCTCTCCTATCTCCTCCATCGGATCAAGGCGTTGCCCCAGGACAGAGCTAGCTTTCTTAATCAGTTTGTTCAGTCTCTTCCTATCGGCTGCAGTAATGCCACTGCCCCAGCAGACCACTCCAAAAGTGATGGCTGATGCCACCACCGTGTCATAGAATGACTTCAGCAGCGCCCCTTGTACACCAAAAGACCTGAGTCTCCTCAGCAGGAACAGCCTGCGCTGTCCCTTCTTGTAGAGTGCGTCAGTATTGTGTGACCAGTCTAGTTTATTGTTCAGATGAATACCCAGGTACTTGTAGGATGTCACCATCTCGATGTCTGTTCCCTGTATATTTACTGGTGCTGTGAGGGGCTGCCCATGCCTGCGGCAGTCCACCACCAGCTCCTTAGTTTTCCTCGCGTTGATCTGGAGGCAGTTCCGATGGCACCAGTCCACAAAGTCCTGGATAAGCCCTCTGTACTCAGCTTCATCTCCGCTGGAGATGAGACCAACGATCGCAGAGTCATCAGAGAACTTCTGTAGATGGCAATGTGTTGTGTTGTGTGAGAAGTCCGCAGTATAATGAGTTTTCTTTCAACTCAAAGCTTAGTCATGGAGTTCCACAGGGATCTGTGCTAGGTCCTACTCTTTTTAGTTTATATATGCTTCCGTTAGGCAACATTATTAGAAAGCACTGTATACATTTTCATTGTTATGCAGATGACACACAATTATACCTGTCAGTGAAGCCAGATGATAGTAATCAATTAGCCAAGTTAGAAGCCTGTCTTAAGGAAATCAAAGCTTGGATGACTTGTAATTTCCTGCTATTAAATTCAGATAAGACTGAAGTCATTCTTGTTGGTCCAAAAAACCTTAGAAATACCTTTCCAAATCAAACTTTCAGTTTGGATGCGGTTACTCTTTCTCTTAATAGCTCTGTGAGGAACCTTGGAATTATTTTTGATCAGGATCTGTCCTTCAATTCACATATTAAATTTGTTTCTAAGACTGCCTTCTATCATTTGTGTAATATTGCCAAGATTAGGAGCATCTTGTCTCAGAGTGATGCTGAGAAACTGATCCACGCTTTTGTTAGCTCGAGATTAGATTATTGTAATTCTTTATTATCAGGCTGTCCTAAAACATCTTTAAAAAGTCTTCAGCTGATCCAAAATGCTGCAGCAAGAGTTTTAACAGGTACTAGAAAGAGAGATCATATCTCTCCGGTTCTGGCTTCCCTTCATTGGCTTCCCATAGAGTTTAGAATTAAGTTTAAAATCCTTCTTCTTACTTACAAAGCTCTAAACAATCAGGCTCCTTTTTATTTAAAAGATCTGATACTACCGTATTATCCTAACAGAGCACTACACTCCCAAAATGCAGGATTACTTGTAATACCTAGAATCTCCAAAAGTACAATGGGAGGCAGAGCCTTCAGTTATCAAGCTCCTCTCCTGTGGAACCAGCTGCCAATCTGGATTCGGGAGTCAGACTTGATCTCTGTTTTTAAGAATAGGGCTAAAACCCACCTTTTTGATATAGCCTACAATTAGGGAGGGATCATGTGTTTCTGAACCCTCCCTTAGTTATGCTGCTAATAGGTTTAGTCAGCCGGGGGACCTTCGGTAATGCACTGGGCCTCACTCCTTCCTCACTCTCAATGAAATATTTTTTTTTGCTGGTCATTAACATTTGTTTGTTTTCTCCCATAGATTGAGTCCCCATCGTGCTGTTTGCTCTCTACATGTCTGTTCTTTTCTTCTTCTCTATCCCCTCACCCCCCAGCCAGTCGCAGCAGATGACTGCCCCTCCCTGAGCCTGGTTCTGCTGGAGGTTTCTTCCTGTAATAAGGGAGTTTTTCCTCTCCACCGTCGCCAAGTGCTTGCTCACAGGGGATCGCCTGATTGCTGGGGTCTTTCTGCAACTGTGGGGGTTCCCCCTACAGTTGATAGTGCTATGAGGTGACTGTTGCTGTAAAATGGCGCTATATAAATAAAGTTGAATTGAATTGATAAGACTATTTTTTTTACATATTTGGACATATGGATATTTAATATCAATGTTAAAAGTACTGGGGGATTCATGTAATACAACTAAACAATTAAAAATGAATTAAAGACTTTTTTCAAATTTTCTGTAAAATGTAATTCTAAACAAATAGTGAGGAATAAATTAGGACACCCCACATCTTTTTTAGGACACCCCCACATTCATTCCCACTTAAAATGACTAAAATAAATGTTAAAAAATGCAAATAAAAACAAAAACAAGGTTAGACATAGATATGTGAACATTCTTAATAAAGAACTGACTATTTAATGGAGTGTCCTAATTTTTTCACATGACTATATAGTATATTATATATAATATACTGTATATACACCCATCTAGGTGCATGTATATTTGGACACTGACAAGTTTTATTTTAGCTGTTTACCAAAACATATTCAAGATACTGTTATATAATCAATATGGGCTTAAAGTGCAGACTCTGCTTTAATTTGAGGGTATCACATCACATCCAAATTGGAATTACATTTCAGGGACTAAAAACTAATTGGACAATTAGCTCAAAAGCTATTTAATGGGCTGCATGGGCTATTCCCTCATTAATCGATCATCAATCCAGCAGGTAAACGTTTTGGAGTTAACTCCAGGTGTGGCATTTGCATCGGAAGCTGTTGCTGTGAACCCACAACATGCAGTCAATTGAGCTCTCAGTGGAAGTGAAACAGATCATCCTTAGACTGAAAAAAGAAGAAATCCATCAGAGAGATGGCAGAAATTCTAGGAATGGCCAAATCAACAGTTTGATACATTCTGAGGAAAAAAAGAGTTCTCTGGTGAGCTCGGGAACTCAAATAGGCCTGGATGTCCATGGAACAGAAGAGCGGTGGATGATCACGTGACTCTTTCCATGGTGAAGAAAAAACCATCACACCATCCACCCAAGTGAAGAACACGGTCCAGGAAGTAGGTGTATCAGTATCCAAGCCTACCATAAAGAAAGGACTTCATGACAGGAATACAAAGGGTTCACTACAAGTTGCAAACCATTAATCAGTCCCAAAAATAGAAAGGTCAGATTAGACTTTCCCAAAAATACATCAAAAGAAGACAGATGAAACCAGGATCAACCTGTACCAGAATGAAGGGAAGAAGAAAGTATGGAGAAGGTTTGGAACAGCTCATGATCCAAAGCACACCACATCTGCAAAACATGGTGGAGGCAGTGTGATTTATGAGCATGCATGGCTCCCAATGGCACTAGGTAATTAGGATTTATTGATGATGTGACAGAAGACAGAAGCAGTCGGAGGAATTCTATACTGTCTGCTCAGATTCAGACAAATGCGGCACAGTTGATTGGCTGGTGCGTCACAGTACAGATGGACAATGACCCAAAACACATTGTGAAAGCAGCACAGGATTTTTTTTAATTCAAAGAAGTGGAATATTCTGCAATGTCTGAGTCAGTCACCAGATCCGCATACATTTCACTTGCTTGGGGTTCTTAACAAACGATAAAATGAACATTTTATTTTTAGTAATGTTAATTTGTCCATTATTTTTGAGCCCCTGAAATGAGGAGATTTTGTATAAAAATGGTTGTAATTACTAAACTGTAATTCCAATTTGGATGTGAACCAGAGCTATACACTGTAAATGAATCTTTGCTTCTCTTTTCATAGAATAATAATGGAAGCTGACATTATATGATTAGTGCTACAGATGTTATAGAGCTATGACTTTTATTTGTTAAAAACTACCATAATTTTACACATGGCAAAAATATGGTAACATATTAGGGCCCCATTATGCAGTACAAAAATTGTGGGTGACCATTGAGAGATCAACAATTGGCCTGATGTCATAACTGCTTAAAGTGTCTGTGACACAATTTAGGAAGTATGGCTCAATATTCAGTATGAATTTATCTTCAGTCGTCCACATAGTTGGTTCTGTTGACTTAGAACGCTCAATAAGTGGAAAAATATTTCTAAGTGCAGTAACGCCATATCCGGAGACTCTCCTCGTTTCCGGATATGACGTTATAAGAGGAGTTTAATCTCGGCTGATCCGTGTGCTATCAATGTAAACAAGCTGTTTAGCTTCTATAACAGCGAAGAAATGGCGAAACGTTGCGTGGCGGCGGGATGTTCTAATTGCCCCAGTGAACATATAAGCCTGTTCGCATTCCCAAAAGATCCCGATCTTCTTAAAAAATGGACGAAGCAAGTACAGAGAACAAGGAACAAATGGCAACCAACACCATCTTCTGTACTCTGTAGTGATCATTTCACTGCAGACAGTTTTGAAGAGGCGCCTGCTGTACAGGAATCCTTAGGCATGAAAGTTCATTACAAACAGGTTCTAAAACCGACTGCCATACCTATAGTTTTTAAACGAAAACCCACAACTCACGACAATATCAACATATCAAAACAGCGCAGAGAAGCAACCGTGTCAAAACTCGCCCGGAAAAGAGTAAGTCCCTTTGTTTATGTTTAGGGTGTGATAGATGTGTGTGTTTAGTTACAATCACAAAACAAGAAACACATTATGGATATTTTATCTGTAATTTTGTCATTAGTGTTGTTATTTCTTTAACCTGTAAACCCACATATATGTGTGTGTGTGTGTATATACATATACAGTATATGTATATACTATATGTACAGTATATATTTATATGTGTGTGTTTGTGTGTGTGTGTACATATGTATGTACATATACAGTATATGCATACATACATGTGTGTGTGTGTGTGTGTGTGTGTGTATACACACATATTATGGGGGACCCATCCATCCATCTTCTTCCGCTTAATCTGTTTCGGGTCGCGGGGGTGCTGGAGCCTATCCCAGCATCTTTGGGCGAGAGGCAGGGTTCCCCCTGGACAGCTCGCCAGTCCATCGCAGGGCCAACACAGAGAGACAGACAACCATTCACTCTCACAGTCATACCTAAGGACAATTTAGAATCCCCAGTTTGATGCCAATTAACCTAACTTGCATGTTTTTGGCATGTGGGAGGAAACCGGAGAAGTCCTGGAGTAAACCCATGCAGACACGGGGAGAACATGCAAACTCCACACAGATCACTGTTGGTCGGGGGCTGGGATCGAACCCAGGATCCCCCAGCCAAGGGTGAGTTGCTGTGCTGCCACAGTGCTAACCACTCCGCCACCGCGCTGCCCCTATGGGGGACCCATGCTGTGATATTCATCTCAGACTGGAAGGAAGGGAGATGCAGTAATTTCTTCTGACGGAAGAGCATGGGGATTAAGGCGCTGGGGGACAAAAGGAATTGTGATGCGAGAATGAATTGTGATGCAGGGCCTCAGGCAGCAGGGACGTGTGAGTGTGGTAATATAAAAGAGAGTCCCTGCTACAGAATGTTAATGTTTTCTGATTCTGAGAGATGTGAGAGAGTGAATAAAGTTCATCTGCTCTGAATGCTTGGCTTGGTTATTCCTCTTTCCACAACATATATGAGTTTGTTTTCTGGGTGAAATATTTTGGGCTTTTGTTCCTGCTTAAGAGTGTGTAATATTGCATTTAATTATTTCATTTAGGAAGTCTCAGAACTGCTGACAAAAAAGCCAGAAGCAACGATCACTAGCGTCACTTGTGATCACAAATAACCAAATTAGGAGGTATTTACTTGTATTATTAGCATATTTATGATTTGTGTGTATTTTTTTCTACTATTGAATAAAAAAAAGAATCGAGGGCCTTTTGGTGAATTTTTTTTTTTTAAACCAAATTAGAGGTAAAAGAGAATAACCACTGAAATGAAGAAGACCGGCTCTCGGCCGTCTAACCACTTTAATTTACAACACAGCAAAGGTACATGATCAAAGTTGCACATCCAGTTCTTTTAGATCTGTATATTACCATTCAGTGTTTTGGAGGCGAACGATGCCCATTTCTAACCCTACACTGTCGGACCCTTCATCCTCTGAAACGTGCGCGTCATTGTCGTTTTCTGAATGATATGGTTGAAATAAATAGGGTTGCAGTCCTTCATTAGAACCAACTCGCTCTTCTTCATCACTCGGTCCTGCTTCTTCCTCAAAAACTATCGAAAAAATCGCTCAAATCTTTGCTGAAATTGCTCACTACTTCCTCCACTTCAGTGTACTCAGCCATGCTTGTTTACATATTGGGTTCCTCTCGTGATGTCACAATATGGCGGTGCCGTTTGACCCAATTTCGGCAAACAAACATCGCAATCTGCTGCATCATGATGTAATTTATGGTAGTATATGGAAAAAAAATATTGAATTTTTTTGCCTACACAGAATAAAAACACAGTAGTTCTTCTTTCTAATGATGTCTTGGTTGAATTATGTCACAGACTCTTCAAGAAAAAGCAGTTTCTGTGTAAATGTTTTGGAGATTGTTGTGCAATCAAAAAATAAAATTTATCGCAAAATTCATGTTGACCTATAGAGATCTTTGAAAGATCCTTGAGACATCACTGAGAGACCAAGAGAGATTGTTGAGAGATAAGAAGAGATCCTAAGGGGTCATCAGAAGTTTCTTGAGTGATCAAGTTGAGCATTTGAGAGGTTTATAGTGCTTTTCTACTCCCTTTATACAGGGGTGAAGATCATTGAGGGTTTGTTGAGCAATGAAAAAATGGCCAGATCTCTCAATAAACTTCAAGTGATCTTCATAGTTGCCATGGTCTCCTCAAAGTTTTGACTCAGTGTAAAACAATGTCTCAACTAGGGCTGGGCCGTTTGACTGCCTATGGTGCTCAGTCATGCCGTCAGCCCCTAGTGGTCAAGGTTTTTATCAAGCAAATATTCAGTTCAGATGTCAGAGATTTCCAAAGCTATAACTTGAAAGTGGTAAGAGATAATGGCTTACTGTCAATTAGAAAGATGTAGAATATGATCCAAAGGTTGAGATAGGAGTAAATTTATGCATCTAATTTGCATAGTGCCATGGCAGTCATATCAAAATACATAACTTTCAGTCAAAAATGGACTTTGGACATATTTACACAAAGGATGGGTTTGGGGGGGGGGTGTCACCGTTTGTTGTTTTGTGCATTTTGTTATCTTATCTTTAAAGTATATGAACCAGAAAATCAGTACAATGTAAACAAACAAAGAAATTTGTCACTTTCCGCTGGCCAGGTGGCACGCATCATCCATTTTTGTCCATCCTGGTCATTATTTTGTCTTCTGTCGGTCATTTTCACTTTTTGTCCCACACCCAGAAACTGTTATGATTATCCCACCGCAATTTTGCTTTTATTCCACCGCAACTTATCTCATATGACGACCGGGAACTGGCGCGATTGTTCTGTCCAGTCACATGGTGCTGGGGGTCAATGGCAGGTGCAAATCAACCAGCCTCACCCACCCTCTGTTATAGGAAAATGTAGATATTTACCTTCATAAGCTAAATAATCTCTTTTTAGAATCATAGTTGGCAAATTTGGGAGCAAATGCCTCCTCCGTCTTGCGATCGATTACCATTTGTTTACAAACTTTTCTTCTCTGGTGTTCTGAAGTGTGTGTGTGTGTGTGGGGGGGGGGCTATATGGGGGCCATTGGTCCTCCAAGGCAAGAGCAGTAAGTTATACGTGTCTGCCACCTTGTGAGGTGCTATACTTAGTACAACTGAGGATTTATTATGGTTTAAGGCCACGTCACATGACAGCCACAGAACTGTCACACAGGCACTCCACAGCGCTACCTGTGCATGAACCAAGGCAGTCAAAAGGTTACCTGAAATAAAACCAGAACTGACATTCAGGGTGTACAACCAACGTAACCTTGCTCATGATGATTTTTCTTTTTGGGGGGGGGATTTTTTTTTCTCCTTGTTGTATGCATGTATGTGAGTGCTTTTCATGTACTGCCCCTTTAAGACATGTTACAGGTGCAAGTACATAATTGGAAGCAGTGCAGTCAGTGTTGTTCAGATGCAGTAGAACACAGGCGGGATAATTAAAGATGGCTTGTAACAAAAACAAACTTGGCCTCAATCTCCATAGTATGTGATAACTGACTATTTCATCTGAAGATGCCAAGAAAAATTGAGCAAAATGCATGAATACTAACACTAAAAGGAGCTGAAGCAAAGATGCTCTTAGCCTCTGACAGCTATCCAGATCATATCAACTGTTTTACAGAGGGAATGGACAAGCTAAAGCTGTATTTAAGAGCCCAGTAAGAGACTCATAATCACTATGGGCTCATTTCCACCAAAATAAGAGCCAGTGCTAGTTCGGTTCTGGGGCTGGTGCCAGTGCTTAACCAGTTCAACTGTAGTGCCTCATAAGAACCAGTTGGTTTTCCACCGATATGGAGCTAGTCGGGGATTACGTCAGGGCTACGTCATTACGTATAGTGTGAAGCGCCTTTATGCAACCCCACACAACACCACAGAAGAAGTAGCAGCGCTAGCTTGTCAACAGCTTGTCAACATGAGGAGTTTGTTGTCTCTTTGGGAGCACTGCTTTTATTATTCCAAACCTGGATTACCATCCAAAAACAATTTTATTCTTAATTGCAGAGAACAGCGGCTACGTTTAAGGAGACCGGTAATTATCAATATTTCAGTTATCCGCTGTTGTTAGATCAAGTCTGTAGCAAACATAATATTTATGTCAGTTCTGGAATAGGTGGTGTTACAGCATTACGAGGCGGAGGTCACCTGTTATGTCATGTCAAAAAGTGATCAGCTGCCCAAAAAATGATCGCCAGGGGCCATATTGTTATGGGTTTATATTAGCCACTAAATATACTGTATATTTCAACAGATAAACAGTACTTAGTTAGGTATAACAAGATATATTTAACACTTATGATGCATTTTGAACCCAAAACAAACTTGATCTAGGATTAAAAACAATTAAAATAATGCAGTCACAAGCTAAAAATGGAAAAATGCATAGATTTACTGCATATATACATGAAGATACTGTATCAATATATACTCTCTGTACCTCCAAACAACAATGTTTTTGCACATAAATATTGCAATCAGATAAATTCTATACGTTGTTTTCCAAACTGCAACACTCTGGCCAACACTATAATTTTTCAGCTGTGATAAAACCTCACAACATTGAGACACATTGTAGGTGGGCTGAGACCAGGCAGTCCACCTTTAACAAGCGGGCACTCCTGGCTCCTGTAGACGGTGATCACTTTTTGGCACGACACCAGATTTCACCACCCAGCCGACCCCACGCAGAAGTGACTGATGAAACCCTTTTCGGACACAGGCAGACTTACCCCTGAACAACGTAACTACAACTACCGGATGAGCCGTGCACGTTCAGTTGTGAAAATAGCTTTCGGTGGCTTGAAAGGATGATGGAGGTCCCTCCTGACAAGGAATGACTGCAAACTGGAGCTGAGCAAGAAAATGGTGCTCACCTGCTGCATACCTGATATTTGTGAGGAACATGGTGACAACGTTGGACTCCCAGACACACATGATCACAGTCAGCCTCCAGTTCAGCCACTAGCTGACCATGCCAGTGTAGAATGACATTAGGGCAGCTTTAATGGAGTACTTTAACAGTGGGGAGCTTTCGGCTTTAGGACTGTGACTAGGATTCTTCTTTGACTTGGCACAGAGGCGTCGTCTCTTCGAATTTAGTCTGCTGGTAGGATCATTAGCTTCCCCAGGCGAGCCCGGGTACTGGCGGAGGGCGCGACGAGAACGCTGATCCATTGCCCCCCTCACTTATCAATCCATGCAGATATCTACACCCCACCCACTGCCCGACTTTCATCCAGACGGCTGATTTGGAAAAACCCTCCCCCAGCTGACTTTACCATCCAGACAGCTTGGCAAGAGGAATGGGAGACCAAGGAGGTCCCAAACAAACAGCTGGTGATAAACCCCAACCAACAGGTCCCGGGCACCAACCTCCCAAGGAGACAGTGGTCTACACTCAATCGCTTCAGGACTGGACATGGCCCCTGCTTGGCCAGCCTTCACAGATGGGGCAGTATCCCTAGCCCACTGTGCGCATGTGGAGAGGAGCAAACTATGGAACACATCATAGAGGCTTGCCCGCTCCAAAGACTGGAAGGAGGATTACACATCCTCCATACAGCAAACCAGGAGGCAACTGCTTGGCTTAAGGACTTTGCATTCGCTAAATAAATACAGTGGGGAGCAATAACCTGTTTAATGCCTTCCATATAATTTACAAAATATAACATGAAGTAGTTCAAAATAATTAATGAATAAAACATTCAGCTGACAATCAGTCCTCAGTGTACTCTGTTTTAAAGTATTTATGGTATATTTATAGGCACGTTTACAGAGTTGTTAAAGGTATACCCTTCTGTGTTTGTATGTCATCTATTCTGGTTAAAGTACTGATTCAAGATTTTATTCATGTGGGGTAAAAAGAGATAGACTGTAAAGTGCAAAAGTTAAAAGTACTTTCCCCAGAAATGATCTTGTCCAGAGCTGATAGAATGTCATGTGGTACATTGTCAAAAGAATATAAACTCATTATAATTTTTGAAGCTGGCAACTTGGAACATTTTCCACAGAAAAAGTGCACAGATTTAAAGTTTTATTGCTGCTTGTTCTTTAGAAAATGTGAAAAAGTTGTCAAAAATATGAGTAAAGTCCACAAATACCTGATATATTGTCCAATACCTGAAAAAATGAACTTAAGTGCAGTAATTCAGTACTTGTACTTTCACTTCCCACCACTATAATGTTAGTGATTTGCATTGTTTGTCCTAAATAGCTTTACATTTCATGTATATGTTTGGTGTGACCATAATTACTTAATGTAGAAGCAGAAAAACACTTAAGGAAAGAAAGCTTTCATTTACAAAATGTACAAAAACTTAAGATGGCTACATAAGAAATATTATGTACACACAGCCAAAATATTAATGCTGTGATAGTTACTCTGTTTGCAGTCCCTCAAGCACAGACACAACGTGTCCCATCAGTCCAACAGGGGTATTGGTCCTGTCCTCCATCTTCTGGATGCTTTGCAGCAAAGCGGAGGTCAGCTGCTCCTCCCTCCTGCTCTGCTCCTGCTGTCTCTCATCTGACCTCTCCAGGTAGTCAAGAAGGAGGTCCATGTTTGTGTCCCACTTCTGTTTCCCTGTTTTAAAGTACAAAAATAAGCAATATAAAATAACCACACACTGAAAAATGCAGGAATTGTCAATCCAAGATTGAATGTGTCTATTCAACATCCATTTACTGTTAGTGGCATCTCAACATTCAAGTGTATAATTGATTTAATTCACTCCCTCCTTTGTGTGAATGGGGCATGATCTGAACATATATTACCTAATCTGGTCTGATGAGAAGAGGAAGCGCAGGAGGAGGACAAGCTTGGTGCTGGTGAAGGTGAGCTGGACACCACAGGTCTGGGTGGTTCTCCCTCATCATCCAGCTGTGAGAAATCTGTAAATACAAAAAAAGTGTTTTAGTTTGTGCAGTGTACAACTTAAGCCTTCCATTAAATGTACAGACACAGAAGGCAATTTTATTCAATATCAATATTAGCAAAGCTTACATGTCTGATTATGGAATAGAAGAATAGGAATAGAATAGGCTTTATTGTCATTGCAGCTGTACAGTACAATGACATTGTAGGTGTTCCAAAAGGCTACTGCACAATAAAGTAAGAGAAGGATTAGATAAAATGTGGTTACACAGCACACAATTAAACACACAAGTGAAATTTTTTTTAAAAATGGCCCGATTATGGAAATATTACCAAAATAGTAAAAATGACGATGTTACTAGCGTCTTTGGTAGAAAAATCTCCCATAACACAACGCAAGGCACTCATTCACAGTATTGATACCACAAAAAGTGTATTTTGCGCTGGATATCTTTATAAAAAAGTATTCTGTAAGACGTTAAGATTTTTGTTCTCGTTTTCTCTCAAATGAGCATTTCAAGATATATGGCGATGCCACTAACGTCATTTGAGACAACAATAAACAGTATTGATACTGAACAAACAGAACGTATTTTGCACTGGATATCTAACAAAGTATTCTGTAAGACGCTAAGATTTTTGTTCTAGTTTCTCAAACGCGCATTTCTTTATGGCGAGGAGAGATGTTCGTGGTAAAAACACTGTTAGCTTGTTAGCATAGCTAACTGAAAATAGTATAGCCACAAGAGTGAGTAAATAAATATCCGCACTTTGGCCGTTACTTATCAATACAAGCGATATACATTTGTCAGCAGAAACGGCCTGTTCATTTCTTTATGGCGAGGACAAACGTTTGGTCGTAGTAAAAGTACTGTTAGCTTGTTAGCATAGCTAACGGAAAATATTATAGTATTTTAGTATATTATATATATCTGCACTTTGGCTGTTACATATCAATACAAGCGTATATATATATATATATATATATATATATATATATATATATATATACACACACACACACACACACACATACATACACACATATACAGTATATATATATATATATATATACAGTGGGGAAAAAAAGTATTTAGTCAGCCACCAATTGTGCAAGTTCTCCCACTTAAAAGATGAGAGAGGTCTCCAATTTTCATTATAGGTTTACCTCAACTATGAGAGACAAAATGAGAAAAAAAAAATCCAGAAAATCACATTGAAGGATTTTTAATGAATTAATTGGTAAATTCCTCAGTAAAATAAGTATTTGGTCACCTACAAACAAGCAAGATTTCTGGCTCTCACAGACCTGTAACTTCTTCTTTAAGGGGCTCCTCTGTCCTCCACTCATTACCTATATTAATGGCACCTATTTGAACTCGTTATCAGTATAAAAGACACCTGTCCACAACCTCAAACAGTCAGACTCCAAACTCCACTATGGCCAAGACCAAAGAGCTGTCAAAGGACACCAGAAACAAAATTGTAGACCTGCACCAGGCTGGGAAGACTGAATCTGCAATAGGTAAGCAGCTTGGTGTGAAGAAATCAACTGTGGGAGCAATTATTAGAAAATGGAAGACATACAAGACCACTGATAATCTCCCTCGATCTGGAGCTCCACGCAAGATCTCACCCCGTGGGGTCATAATTATCACGAGAACGGTGAGCAAAAATCCCAGAACCTCATGGGGGGACCTAGTGAATGACCTGCAGAGAGCTGGGACCAAAGTAGCAAAGGCTACATCAGAAACACACTACGCCGCCAGGGACTCAAATCCTGCAGTGCCAGATGTGTCCCCCTGCTTAAGCCAGTACATGTCCAGGCCCGTCTGAAGTTTGATAGAGAGCATTTGGATGATCCAGAAGAAGATTGGGAGAAGGCCATATGGTCAGATGAAACCAAAATAGAACTTTTTGGTAAAAACTCAACTTGTTGTGTTTGGAGGAGAAAGAACACCATACCTATTGTGAAGCATGGGAGTGGAAACATCATACTTTGGGGCTGTTTTTCTGCAAAGGGACCAGGACGACTGATCCGTGTAAAGGAAAGAATGAATGGGGCCATGTATCGTGAGATATTGAGTGAAAACCTCCTTCCACCAGCAAGGGCATTGAAGATGAAACGTGGCTGGGTCTTTCAGCATGACAATGATCCCAAACACATCACCCGGGCAATGAAGGAGTGGCTTCGTAAGATGCATTTCAAGGTCCTGGAGTGGCCTAGCCAGTCTCCAGATCTCAATCCCATAGAAAATCTTTGGAGGGAGTTGAAAGTCCATGTTGCCCAGCGACAGCCCCAAAACATCACTGCTCTAGAGGAGATCTGCATGGAGGAATGGGCCAAAATACCAGCAACAGTGTGTGAAAACCTTGTGAAAACTTACAGAAAACGTTTGACCTCTGTCATTGCCAACAAAGGGTATATAACAAAGTATTGAGATGAACTTTTGTTATTGACCAAATACTTATTTTACCGAGGAATTTACCAATTAATTCATTAAAAATCCTTTAATGTGATTTTCTGGATTTTTTTTTTCTTATTTTGTCTCTCATAGTTGAGGTATACCTGTGATGAAAATTGGAGACCTCTCTCATCTTTTAAGTGGGAGAACATGCACAATTGGTGGCTGACTAAATACTTTTTTACCCCACCGTATATATATATATATATATACTGTATATATACTATATATATATATATATATATATATATATATATATATATATATATATATATATATATATATATATATATATATATATATATATATATATATATATTCGTTAACTTTTGCCATTTTAAAGACAATACACTTACCAGTGTGTTTTGAGCAGTTTGTTGTACGGACTCATCCATGGCAGTTACTATGGTCCAGCTGGCTGGCCTATCCCCAAAAACAGTTCATCACATCAGTGGTCCCCTCCAGCTTATCTTGTACTTCTGCTCATGTCCATAGAGCCAAGAAATGTGTCTCCTCTTCGCTCCAAAACTGTTTGGTTTTGGAATCCATCGCTTGCTCAGCTGTTTGGAATGCAACATGGCGGTCAGTAATGTTTTGAAGCTGGTCAGTTAACCACGCCCATGGCTGTGGATGTAACCAATGTAAACTGGTGCTGCAGCTGGCCTAGCTAGGAGGTGGGGCCACGATAGTCCCACTTTTGAGAGCGTGGGAGTGGTGCTTCAGGCGGTGGAAAACCAAAGAACTGGTGCCAATCAGGCTCTTGCTCCAGTTAAGCACTGGAACGGTTTTGGTGGAAAAGACCTGTATGTGGTGGTAACATAGCCAATATAATGTAACGAAGTATAACTAATTAGCTGCCGCACACATGACCCACAAACCCTCGAGTTATGTGGTGTAAACACTGGACAATGTTTATTTTGTTTAGTTTAGTTTAATGCTTATTTGAAAGTGACGTTACATACTAACATTAATACAAATGTAAGTATGCCAAATTTAGCAATATTGCTAATTTGAATCTGTAGTCCCCCGGCGAGTCACAAAAACACACAATCATACAAGAGAAAAACTGCAATGAAACTGTACAAAGGGGATATGCTAAAGTGCAAGGGTTAAGGTGCTACAAAACAAAACATTCAAATGTCACACGAGTGAAGTGCTGTGTATGCATACACACACACATGCACCCAAGCACTTCACAGCAACAAAAAACAACAGCAACAAACAAGAGGCGGGGCATACAGTATGTATGTGACGCACGGGCACATACACGTATATGTGCATGCCGCAGAGCAACCACTAGTGATGGGTACAGTTTTGGTAATCTAAAAAACAATCTTTAAGATGAGTCTTAAAAGTGTTTAGTGTGGTACGTTCTCTGATTGCAGGTGGTATATTATTCCAGATCTTGGTGCCCCTCACTGATAGCACAGATTGAGCAAATGTGGTGCATCTGTGGGGGATCTCACAGTCTCCTCTAGTCATTGCTTTGGTGGTTGTGCCGGTGACATTCCTCAGTTTAACATATTCTCCCAAGGGGGGAGCCATTTAATATTTTATAAATTTAACAGGCAAATTTGAGAGTTTTATAATTTTCAAAAGACAGTAAATTGTATTTCTTGTAAATGTGTGTGAGAAGATCATTGCATGCAGGAGGAACATTTTGGCCAACCTGTCAGCGATGGTCTAATTTGTTTAAAATTTGTCAGATTGAATTTGATTATGTTTGAGATTTTTTTGATGTGTTTTTTCAAGGTTAATGAGGAATCTAAAATCACGCTGAGGTACTTAAACTCTTCAACTAATTGCAGCTTCTCTCTTTTTAAGAAAATGTTTGAGTTTATAATATTTGATCGTTGTTTGGTAAATATCATGCAAATAGCTTTTTTAGTGTTTAGAAGGAGATATGATATGTGGTTCCAAGGTTGTCATAGCCAGGAGCAGCACTGGGGTTAAGCTCCCAGTGCTTATAAAAAGCTCCTTATGGCGTGCGTCTCAAAAAGCCTCTGACAACTAAGTCCAACTCCTAGCCTGCTCGTGTGGTTTAGTTTCTAAGCCCGGCGTAACTGCTTTTACTAATAGGAGAAGGGGCGAGGGGGGACTTCTGGCGCCTTAAAACCAGATGCTTCGGGTAGATGGTGGCCCGTTAACCTGGGAAGGTAGCCCATCTAGGGGAAGATAAACCCTGATTTCAAACCTCCGCTGCCTTGCGGCATACCCGGTCATGGGAAAGGCTTTGGGAGTCAACCCTGAGGAAAAATCCGGAGTCGGAGTCCCTAAGGCAGTTCTCTGTTGTGCTCAACATCGTTCTGGCAGCTCCTGTGATGGCGCTGGTGCCAAACTGTAGCAGCTCTGCTGTTCCTTTGGATTCATCAGTGTCGTGGAGAGGGGGGACATGCTGTATGGGCAACATCTTGTCTTCCATATCTTCCTGCCCAGGCTTGAATCCTACCAACGCCCAACGCTGGAAGGTAGAACACCGGATCACTGGAGAGGACACTCCAGCTTCGTCTTCAGCGTAGACAAAGCACGGGGAATGACAGTTACCGGTTATAAGCCACCGCTCAACTGGCATAGAGCGTGGCACCAGGGGTTGTTCCCGACAGTGGGAGGGATCATTTGATCTCATTGGACAGCTACCGCCCGCCTCAAGTTGGGCAGCCCCCAGCCAATAAGGTGTTGTCCCGTCACAGCCTGCTTTCCTCATTGGGTGTATGGAGATGAGGTGAAGTCCAAACGGCAGGCTGAGAACCTTTGCACCAGGCAAGACAATAAAACAAAAGAGACCAACTCTAAAACTGGGAACTTGGAACGTCCGCACTATGATGACAGGACTAGCTGTTAACCTCAAGGACATCAGCAACACCAGGAAGACTGCCGTCATCAATAATGAGCTGAAGAGACTGGAAGTGGATATCGCCACTCTCCAGGAAACACGGTTGGCTGATGCACGCACGCTGAGAGAGAAGGACTACACGTTCTACTGGCAGGGAAAGGGCAGCGACAAACACAGGGAACACGGAGTGGGCTTCGCAGTGAAGAACTCCTTGCTGAAGATGGTGGAACCAGGCAGCAATGGCTCTGCACAACTCCTCACCCTCTGCCTTAACACCACTCAAGGCCCAGTCACCCTCGTCAGTGTGTATGCCCCAACACGGACAGCCACACCAGAGGCAAAAGACGAGTTCTACAAGAATCTTGCAACAACTGTCAGGATCATCCCCAACTCTGAACAACTCATTCTCCTTGGAGACTTCAATGCCAGAGTGGGTGCTGACCATGACTCCTGGCACTCCTGTCTTGGACCATTCGGCGTGGGCAGAATGAATGGACAGCGGCTGCTCGAGTTCTGCACACATCATGATCTGTGTATCACAAACTCATTCTTCAAGACCAAGCCCCAACACAAGGTTTCCTGGCGACATCTGCGCTCAAAGCACTGGCACCAGCTGGACTTGATCCTGACCAGGTGCACCTCACTGAAGAACGTGCTAATCACCCGCTCATTCCAGAGTGCAGATTGCGACACA
The DNA here is from genome assembly GCA_020510985.1 of Pholidichthys leucotaenia. NCBI lineage: Eukaryota > Metazoa > Chordata > Actinopteri > Cichliformes > Pholidichthyidae > Pholidichthys > Pholidichthys leucotaenia. The sequence goes on from CM035837.1 coordinate 262,188,451, forward strand.
TACCATTCATTGGTGTGTTGCAACGTCAAGCTGCAGCTGAAGAAATTCCACCACGCCAGACAGCCTGGAAAGGTATGGACTGACACCAGCAAGATGGCCCAGCCAGAACTTGTCGAGCAGTTTGCCTCCACCTTTGTGAAGGAACTTGGTGAACCACAAGAAGCAAAGGCCGCAAAGCAGAAGTGGGAAGAGCTGCGAAACATCATCCACCGCACAGCCTTGGCTATCTTTGGGAGGAAGACCTCAAAGTCACAGGACTGGTTTGATGCCAAGTCGACCGTGATGACCCCCGTCATTGAAGCCAAGAGCTCAGCACTTGCCGAGTACAAGAAGTGCCCAAACGAGAAGAATCTCCAGATCCTCAGGGCTGCGAGAAGCAAAGTTCAGCAGACTGCTCGGCGCTGCGCCAATGAGTACTGGACTCAGCTCAGCCAAGACATTCAAACCGCTGCCATAACAGGGAAAATCCGTGGTATGTACGACAGCATCAAGAAAGCACTTGGTCCGGCTCAGAGCAAATGGCCCCCCTCAAATCTTCCACTGGGGAGATGATCACAGAAAAGAACAAGCAGATGGAGAGATGGGTGGAGCACTACTCCAACCTCTACTCCAGACAGAACACCGTGACACCGTCAGCCCTTGATGCCATCGATTGCCTGCCATCCATGGATGAACTGGACGCCGAGCCAACCATCAACAAACTCAGCAAGGCCATTGATAGCTTGGCCGCTGGCAACGCACCTGGCAACGATGGCATACCCCCCAACCTGCTCAAGCACTGCAAGACCGCCCTACTGCTGCATTTGCATGATGTCCTCTGCCAGTGCTGGAAGGAAGGTGCCGTACCACAGTACATGAGGGACACCAAGACCATCACCCTCTACAAAAATAAAGGGGAGAGAAGTGACTGCAACAACTACAGGGGCATCTTCCTCCTCAGCATTGTTGGCAAAGTCTACGCACGAGTTGTCCTCGTTTGTCTACAGAAGCTTGCCGAACGTGTCTACCCCGAGTCTCAGTGTGGCTTCCGTGCTGGGCGATCGACAGTGGACATGATATTCTCCATCTGCCAACTCCAGGAGAAGTGCAGAGAACAGAACATGCCCCTGTACGTCGCCTTCATCGACCTCACTAAAGCTTTCGATCTGGTCAGCAGAGAGGGCTTTTTCAAAATCCTGCCAAAGATAGGATGCCCACCAAAGTTGCAAAGCCTCATCGAATCGTTTCACATCAACATGCAGGGGATGGTGCAGCACGACGGCAACGTCTCAGAGCCATTCAATATACACAGCAGAGTGAAACAGGGCTGTGTACTTGCGCCAACCCTCTTTGGGATTTTCTTTGCTATGCTCCTGAGGCATGCCTTCAGCACAGCAACAGAGGAATCTACCTGCATACAAGATCTGATGGCAGGCTTTTCAACCTCGCCCGCCTGAAAGCCAGAGCCAAAGTGCGTGAGGCTCTAATCAGAGATATGTTGGTCGCAGATGACGCTGCAGTCGCGACCCACACACAGCAGGAGCTTCAGACCCTGATGGACCTCTTCTCCCAGGCATGCATGGACTTCGGGCTTACCATCAGCCTGAAGAAGACTAACGTGTTGGCGCAAGGCACGGAAGCACCACCAACCAGCACCATCGATGACTACGAGCTGGAGGTTGTGAATCAGTTCATGTACCTGGGGTCCACAATCAGCAGCAACCTCTCCCTTGATACAGAGATCGACAAGAGGATTGAAAAATCAGCCTCCACACTCGCTCGCCTCACCACACGAGTGTGGGAGAATAAACTCTCTGTCAAGACGAAGATGACAGTGTACAAAGCCTGCGTCATCAGCACACTGCTCTATGGGAGTGAGACGTGGACAACATACGCCCGGCAGGAAAAGAGACTGAATTCCTTCCACTTGCGCTCTATTCGCCGCATCCTGGACATATCCTGGCAGGACAAAGTGCCCAACACTGAAGTCCTGTCCCGCACCGGCCTTCCCTCCATGTTCACTCTACTCAGGCAGCGCAGGGTCCGCTGGCTAGGCCACATTCACCGTATGGAGGATGGCAGAATCCCCAAAGACGTCCTCTACGGAGAACTGGCGACTGGCAGGAGAGACGCTGGCCATCCACAGCTGCGCTTCAGAGACGTCTGCAAGAGAGATATGAAGGCCCTGAAGATCAACACAGAGCGCTGGGAGGACCTCGCAACGGACCGCTCCAAATGGAGAGGTACCTCGACCAGACAGCTCAAGGCGGGTGAAGAGAAACTGACTGCTGCAGCAGATGAAAAAAGGACCCGCAGGAAGAACCGCCACAGACCCAGCAGCACGGAGACCATCCACAAGTGCGACCTGTGTGACAGGGACTGCCATTCGTGCATCGGCCTGTTCAGCCACAGGTGGTGCTGTTCCAGCAGAGTAGACATCTAGGATTCTCTTCCATGGTCATCATAGACCGACGGAGGCTGACGACGAGGAGATATGAATTATTAAGCTAGTCATAGATTTGAGTCATCACTGTTGTAAGAATACAGGCAGCTTCTTGTGTGTTTTTGCAGGTGTGAATATTACCGTGTCATCTGCATACATCTGTATATGAATGTTTCTGCATGCATTTGGTAAGTCATTTATGTATACGGAGAATAATATTGGTCCAAGTATGGAGCCTTGTGGGACACCCATTTGACATTTCAAATATGGTGATTTGACACTGTTAACCATTACACATTTCCCACACATTTTATGTGTGAAATGACAATAGTCCTGTTCTTTAACATATCATGCTCCTTTACTACCTTACCACAGTGATATGATAACACTGTCTTGTGTAAATTTGCTTAATTATAAACCTTGTCAGTAAGAAGAAGGGAGAGGAAGAAAAAAAAACCAACCTGAAAACCAACATGAATTAACCATAATGCTGGTTTAAGGATAAATTGCCCAGCCCTACTCTCAATGATCACCAAAGGAAAACAAGCTCTCAAGCTCTCAAGGAGCATTCAACGATCTCATTGATCTCCTAATTATTTCTCAGCAATCTCCACTGTGGTTTTTCAATGAACTCTATTGGTCTTTCTTCGAATGCTCAGCAATCCCTGACTGATCTCTCAAACTTCTCTACCTTTGGGGTAAAAAAAATTGGGAGTACATACATTGAAAGATCACTCCTTGAGAGTTTGTTAAGCAACCTTTTCCCTTTGGTGATTGTTAAGAGTTTGTTTTGGACTGAGTCAAAACTTTGAAGACCATGAAGATCACTGAATATCATTGAGAGATCATTCATACATCTGGTCATTTTTTTCAATGATCTGTCAACAATCTTCTTCCCTGTGTAAAGGGGGGTTTAGCAAGATCTTTTTTGGCCAAACTTTCATTATTCAACTTTTGATTCGACAGACGTCTGCCCAAAGTTTGAATCTTAACCTCCATTCACACATTTGTTCCTGCTCTGGTCATTCTGCTCAAAACAATAACAATATCATTATTTTTAAAAATTCATTGGGAAAAAAAGAAGAAGTTGGACTTGGTTATGCAACACAGTGCTGCTGGTTTCTTGTGGTGTTTTTATGCAGAAATCCTATGGGTCTGTACAAGGCTTTTCCACTCCCGTTGGACTGCAATTAGGCTGGTTGGAGTGATGTGGTGCCAGAGGCCTTAGTATGAGCTACTTCACACAGGTCCTCAGAGAAATAACAGAGCTTACCTCTCTTTAACTCTTCCCGTCTCCACTCAACATGCTGTCAGCCCCTCGCTTTCATTTTCTGGCTTCTTTTCTGTGTCATCATTTTCTTCTCCCTCTCTCTACTACCCTGGTCTCTCCATCCCTTTCTCTCCTGTTTGGGCTTTCTCTGCCACTCTCTCTGCTTCTCCTGTTTTGTTTATGTTGTTTTTTCCGAGCCGACTGATTTGAATAAACTGCCAGGGTTTAAATGAATTATTGATTGTGGTGCATACTTTAAGAGGATGGGAAATGTCTTGTTAATCATGTTATCTTGATTAATAAAAGAAAAACGTCAAGAACCATTATTGCTTGGTATCTTGTCATGACTGGTTTATTGAAACACAAAACCTGTTTCAGACTACAATTTTAAATCATGTCAGCGCTTCTTTGCTTGACAGCCAATCTTTCATCTTTGGCTTTATTTTTCACATTGTCAACATTTACTGAGTAAAGGTTCCTTTTTTCTTTTTATTTACATGTTTTGATCATGAAGAGATATAAAGCACCTGACTTCTATCATAAAAATTTGAATATCAGAGTTATTTGTGTGACTTATGAAGTCTGAATTGCAAATGGGTAGGAAGCACCTCTGTCCCTGCACATGGCTGCCATCTTTACCAAGCTTCTACACTATAATTCATCTGATTTAGTATATAAAATAAGTGCTGTCAATATAGTCACATGTTCCCATAACATTAGTACACTCAATTCTTTCAGCTCTTTTTGCAGATCATTTCATTCTAGGACATACACAGAGGCCTTTGTAGCTCTCCTTTGACTGAACATGTAAGCAAATAGAGTTCTTAGGACTTCCAGAGCACAGGCTAGCAAACATCTTAAATGTTAATGTGACTAGGTTGACTAATTTTGTGGCCAGCTGTTTCGTGGTCACTCCAGTGTCTTCAATTTATTCAAAAACTACAGCTTAATTTCCCGTTGACATTGATTTCTATCTTTGCCACAAGGCAGGGTGAAGAGCAGTTGATGCTCACCTTTCTCTTTGCATCACAGCCCGTACTGACCAGCTGATGCAAACCTGTGATACATTAGAAGAGAGCAGAAAGTGATGAAGGAGACTGAATGAGAAGAAAGAGGGCACCAAGAGTACAAAGCATTTCGTGGAAAATGTGTTTATGCAATAGAACAGTGTTTTTCCCGCGGTACACCACCAACCAAAAATGTTACACAATGACACATTGTAGCCAATTACAGTATATGTAATTACAATTTAGTGTTATTTGTTTATACTCACTCGGTGCCTGTTTAGTCCTGTCTTTACGTGTGGTTGCCCATCTCACTTCTGCTCAGTGGCAGACATTTGAATAGGACAACCCAGGACAAAAGTGTGATGCACAGCAACAAAATGGAAAGGAATCTGAATGCTGTCCATCATTAATATAATCTGACAGATTATGTTAATTATGGATCTGCACAAGCCAGTGTATGCTGAGTGCTGGCCCCAAACGTGGAGAGTTGCGTCAAAAAGGGCATCCAAAGGAATGGCATGTCTGATCAGCAGACATGGTGCAGCATGGTGGTGCAGTGGTTAGCACTGTTGCCTTACAGCTAGAAGGTTCCTGGTTCAAATCCCCAGGTTGGCAGGGGTTGGAACCTTTCTGTGTGGAGTTTGCATGTTCTCCCTGTGCTGCGTGGGATTACTCCGGGGGCTCCGGTTTCCTCCCACAATCCAAAGACATGCATGTTAGGTTAATTGGCTGTTCTAAATTGTCCCTAGATATCTGTTTCCTATAGGCCCTTAGAATAGAGGGTTAGTATTAGTGAAAGCACTTTGAGTGGTCTTTGTGACTAGAAAAGTGCTATATAAGTGCAGGTTAGTTAGTTAGTAGTTAGATCTTTGCCAGATCAGACATGCAGATCATCACGAATAAGACTTCCCTAGGGGATTGGTTGAGGCCCGGTGCTGTTAACTGGCAGGGTACCAGTAGAAATTAGGCTACTTGGGGGTGATTCTAGGAGCTTTAGGGGTGCTGAGCACCCAATGAGCTCCACCACCACACACCAACCCTTTTTATTCCCCACACAAAAACAACAACAAGAAAAACCCTGAATAAAAAAACAAAAAACAAAACTGTAATTCCCCAGTTTGGGCTCAATAAAGAACATCTATGTATTCTAATACACATAGTTTTTGATGATGATAATAATAATAATCTCTCTCTCCTTCTCTATCTTTCTCTCTTCCCCTTTGCCCTGAAATGTCATCCTCGCCTTCAGTTTATTATTGTGTGATTCTGTGTTTAACTTCTTGGCTTTCATTATTATTATCGTAGTCATGGTTATGTTCTGTATTCTGGTCTTGGGTTTGAGTTTGACAGTATCCTGTTTATTTCCGGGTTTTTTCCATAGTTTATGTCGTTTGCCTCTGGCAGGCATGATATAATGGATTCATAAGCAGGCAGTCTTTCCCAGTTACAACACAATTTATTCCCCCAACAAATAGACAAGGACAGCACAGGCGCTGCTGAACACAAGGAGAACCAGCAAGGCTAAATACACTTACACATAGGCTAACAGTAATCCCAAACGTAATGAAGACCAGGGGGCGAATCCTGCTATGTGGCCACATGGGAATGTGCTACCACTGGAAGCTCATAATAACTAACACAAGACAGCTGAGCCTGATTAAGAGACTAAAAGTAAAACACAAGATTATACAACAGAACAGGAAATGAGACTACAACAACAAAACTGGGCAGAACAAGCCAGGAAATACTTAAAATAAAAGCAAACCTAAGCACCAAGAGCAGACAAGGAATGAAATCAGAACACCACAAAACAAACCAAAAACTGGAAGAATACATGGCAGAATAGTGATAAATAATAAAAATGCAACTTAAAGGGTGAGACATGTTCACCTACCCTAACCCTCCCCCATGAGGTCTGCACGCCCCAACCATCAGCTCCTGAGGTCTGCGCCCTCCAACCAGGGGCGTAGCACCAAATTTTGGGTCCCAGGTGCAGCACTGTGTGCGGGCCCCTCAAACACAAACTGAATTTTGAATTTTACAGTCCGAGGTTTAAGATGGGGTCATTTCCATTAAAAGCTTTGTTTGTAAGCTCCACTGTTATGGACAATTTGATGCTAATATATGATATGTCTTTGAGAATATATTTACTGTCATCAGTATTTCCAAACCTCTTTGTCTATAATGCACTTTTGAGAATGGACCTGTAGTATTTTTCCATTTACACACTTATTTACTTACATGAACTTACATGAGTTATGAGTTGAGCACTTATTTATTTATTTATTTATTTTCTATTCTATTGGTCTTATTCTTTTGTATACTTCCAATTTGGGGCTAGTAGAGCATCTTTAATAAATCCAGTTTCCAAATGAGATCAATATACAGACACGGGGGGGGGGGGGGGGCAGGTGGTCATCCCACCCAAAAAAAGCACTCCTAAATAATGAAAAAAGGAAATTTACATACAGTAGTCCAAATTTTACTGTACTTGTTTGGTATATCTATTTTAATACCTATACACTCATGGACATATTTTATACCCCATAGATTTTTACAGAATTATCAACTCACACAGAGACCATGGTTTTCATCAGTAAATATGTAAAAGTCAATGACGAAAAATGGGCAGCTTCCATTAAAAAAATAAAAAAAATAAATCTGTTCAAAATACAAAAAAATCTTTGCAAAAATGTGAAAAAAGCTTGTTTTTCAATGAACAAAATATTAAACCCCCATTCCAACAGATAAATATTTGCAAAAAAAAACTTAGTCTATTTCTCTTGTCAGCAAAAGGAGCCAAAATCCTCCCCTCTGTTAACCTGCCCCTCTCCATCCCCATAAAAACTGTAAGGATTACCAAAATTATTTCTATTTCCTAATTAATTTTTATATTTGCTAATTTTTTATTTTTTTTTAGAAATTTTTTTTAAATTACTTTCTTCAAAGTCAGAAAGTTTTTCTTTTTGCTGGCTGCTCCATGGACTTTTTTCATTATTCAACAAAGGTAAACATAATTTTAGGGATGTATTTCAGGCTGCGAATCCTCCTTGTTTATAAAGTTAAGTTAATCCCTTCCACAGCATATGGGACACCATGTGGTGTATGGGGCGGTGCCTATCTCTGTTTCCCTGACCCTAGGCCACACAGCTACTGTGACTAGTGAACACTACAGTGGGGGGTCAGTCCTCTTGTAGCTCTGTGCATTAACTTTCCTTTCCCCATTCTATTATGCTGAACACCAAGCTAGGAGGCAGAAACTACCATTTTTATATGGTCTTTGGTATGACCCAGCCAGGATTTGAATCCACGACCTCCTGGTTGTGGGGCAGATGCTCTCCCAACTACGCTGCCACTCCGGTCGCCTTGGTCATAAGGTTCATGACTATGATTATTTTTTCATCTATAAGGCTGCATCTGTTGTAAACGGGGGGGGGGGGAGCATTACAGACACTGTTAGGAGACCCTTTTTTAACCTAATCCTAAAATATAAACACCATATTTAAAGTTTAATCACAGAGCATGTATTTCTGTGAAAAATACAAGTTCCATGGTGTGTGGACTGGCTGAAATGTAAATTAGTCACTGTCACTATTACTGTTTTTACTTTGTGCACACGAAGGGGGAAAAAGGTGCCGGTAAAACCTGTCCACTCTGAAGACTCGTGCTGAGTATCATGCTGTGTCTGGATATATTGCTTAATCTTATGTATATGTTGATTGTTTTACTTTTGCATGTTTATATCTTTTGTTGCTGTTAACAGTTGCAACTATTGTTTGGGGCATGCTGCCCACACGGCTCAGTAGGGACACGAGTGGGTTTCCCTATCTCCTACATAAGCAGGGAGAGACCTGCATGCAGTCCTTTTTCTCTTGAATTGAAGCCCACAGCCCTCCCAGGCAGCTGATGAGCAAGCAGATGACCTCTTTTCAGATGAAAGTAAATTTTGCATTTCATTTGGAAATCACAGTCAAAGAGTCTGGAGGAGGAGTGGAGAGGCACACAATCCAAGTTGCTTGAGATCCAGTGTGAAGTTTCCACAGTCACTGATGATTTGAGGAGCCAAGCCATCTGCTGGTGTTGGTCCACTGTGTTTTATCAAGTCCAAAGTCATCACAGTCTACCAGGAAATTTTAGAGCACTTCATGCTTCCCTCTGCTGACAGGCTTTATGCTGGTTTCATTTTCTAGCATGACTTGGCGCCTGCCCACACTGCCAAAAGTACCAAAACCTGGTTTAATAACCATGGTATCACTATGCTTGACTAGGCAGCAAACTCTCCAGACCTAAACCCCATACAGAATCTATGTGGTATTGTCAAGAGGAAGATGAAAGATACCAGACCGAACAATGCAGGCAAGCTGAAGGTCACTATCAAAGCAACCTGGGCTTCCATAACTCCTCAGCAGTACTACAGGCTGATCACCTTCATGCTACACCAGACTGATGCAGTAATTCATGCAAAAGGAACCAAGTACTGAGTGTGTATATGGACATACTTTTCAGTCGGCCAACATTTCTATTAAGAATCCATTTTTTTAAATTGATTTTATGCAATATTTCTTTTTTTTTTTGAAAAACTTAATTTGGGGTTTTTATTTTAAGAGAAATAAATACTTGAAATACATCAGTCTGTGTAATGAAGCTACATAATATAGGAATTTCATTTTTTTAAATTGAATTACTGAAATAAATCAACTTTTTGATGAAATTCTTATTTATTGAGATGCACCTGTATATTAATGTAGCCAAGTCGATGGGCAGTTAAGCCCCAACTGGCAATGTCCAACCGGAGGTTCAAACCCATAACTTCCGGCTCCAGAGTCCAGCACTCTACCTGTGTCGCCAAGTGGGTCAACCCACTTGGCAAGCAAAGTAGGAATGCTTTTATTGACTCTGCTACATATTTCCCTCCAGATTTCTGACATCACCCCAGTGTCAGAGGTATGTTTAAGCTTTCAGGCTCTGTGGCCGCCTTATGACACTAGCAGGATATGAAGAATGGAACTAATACGCCACCAGTAAATCCTGCTTACCAGCACCAAGTGTAGCCAAGTGGATGGGCAGTTAAGCCCTAATTGGAGACGTCCAACCGGGGGTTCGAACCCACAACCTCTGGCTCCAGAGTCCAGCACTCTACCTGTGTCGCCAAGAGGGTCAACCCACTTGGCAAGCCAAGTAAGAATGCTTTTATTGACTCTGCTACATTAAGAAGAGAGAAGACCATAGGGTGACTTACAAGAGTAGAGGAAGGTGCACGCAGGTATATGACATCATCTTTTAATTTTTTATTTAACCTTTATTTAACCAGGTAAATCAATTGAGAACAAGTTCTCATTTACAATGATGGGCTGGGCCAGAGGCAACAAGACAACATATACATAGTGATACATATCGATGGCTGAAAAGCAAAACCTCCTATCTGAAAAATGCACCTAGGCATTAGTGCCTTGCAAAGTACAGATAGGAGGTTGTATTGTTAACACATAATATAGTTTAAAAAAAAACTGTGTATAATGTACTGGGTATCGTTAAAAAATAGCATTCTGTAAGAAAACAAAAAGTTTTTTTTAGTTTTCTCAAAAAAGTGCATTTTTCAGATAGGTTTGCATTTCGGTTATTGCAATGAATTATGCAATGAATTAAGTATACCCAACTTTATATCTATTTATACAGTATCATGTAAAAAGCTAAAATATGTAAAGTATAACAGAAATTCTGATTCTGAAGGGCAGTTACTAGCAGGAGCAACGGTCACAGCCAATTGTTTGCAACAAGTTTGTAAAAGAGGAAAAGGGAATCAATGAAGTGAGTTTCAGATTCTGCCGCAAATTAAAATAAGAAACGACCAAAGGAGGTCCGGGCTCTTGGGATAAGCAAGTTAAAGTGGTTTACTGGAGCATAAGTTACAGTCACTGTTATGGATATTGAGTAGAAAGTGGAGATAAGCATGGGGGTGCCAATTATGGTTTTATAAATAAACTGATACCAGTGGATAGTCGGTGGGAATGGAGTGAGGGCCAGTTGACAAGAGAGTGCAGATTGCAGTGCTGAATGGAGTGCCGATGACAAAGTGGACGGTAGTATGGTGGATGACATCCAGTTTATTAAGAAGGTTCTTGGTAGTAATTCTGTAGATTACATCACCCTAATCAAAGATTGGAAGGACTGACATTTTCACCAGCAAGTGCTTTGCAGAGTGGGTGAAAGATGATTTGCTCCGGTACAAGAAACCAGATTTGACTTTGGAAAGCAAGGTGTTGATGTGCATGTCAAAGGAAAAGGAGATGTCAAGCCAGATAATAGGGCTGTGAATCTTTAGAAGTCAAAAGATTCAATTCAATTCCGGTTTTTGAGGTCACAATTTGATTCAGAATCAATTTTCGATTCAAAATTATTTCTGATCCGCATCTGGCTCTCAGTTCAGTACGAAAACCCACTAATCTCAGAAAAAAAGTCCACTGCACTGCAAAAAATGCTGAAGTAAGCTTGAAAGCAGTATACAGTGTGTTGATGTTTTGGGGAGTCATGCTTTTAAAAAATTGCATCAATTGATTTACAATAAAATACTGTTAAATGAAAGAAGTAGGTTTTGTCAACGCTGAGTGCCCCTGCGGGGAAGAATTCAGGACCCAAACGTTGGACATAAAGTTTTAAAGTTTTATTTTGAGCTGGTCAAACCCTAATACAGCTCTAGGGCTCAAAAACAAGACTTGACAAAAATCCAAATAATATTAAACTTGGCAGGATACAGGCTAGACAAGACACAAACAAAACATGAAGCGTGTACTCATGCAAAATGACAATTAAGAAAACCAGACAGGATGAAGGCAGACATGGGTTTAAATAAGGTAAGGGGTGAGCAATGAATATCAAACAGGTGTGCACGCTAATTAACCCTCTAATTGCCCTAGGTGCTGTGTGGCGCCTGGGGTGACGCCTGGGGCAACGCAAGGTCCCTAGTGGTCAAGGGTGGTAAAAAATTTTTGTCAATAAAATAGTTCAGATTTCCAAGGCTATAACTTGAAAGTTACAAGAGATAATGGCTTACTGTCAATTAGAAAGATGTAGAATATGATCCAAAGTTTCAGATAGGAATAAATTTACGGATCTAATTTGCATAATGTCACTGCAGCTATATAAATTACATAACTCAGTCAAAAGTGGACTTTGGACACATTTACACAAAGGATGGTCCGTTTTTTTTTATGCCGATTTGTCTACAGGGGTATGCTTTTATCTAATCTTCAAAGTATATGAACCAGAAAATCAATAAAATGTCAAAAAAACATATATGTCTCTTACCTGGTGCCGGGTGGAGGGGCTCGCTCGCCCATGTGACCGGTCCGTTTTCATCCATTGTTGCCGATGTTTCGCGTTTACTTTGTAATTTACACCCGCTTCCACATCTGCAAACTCTTATGATTATCCCACATGAATTTTGTTTGTATTACGCGGCTATTTTCCCCGTTTCATGCAGTTTCAGTCATCATCGCTGCCGCGATGACCAAACATGGTGGCATCCACATTGGTGTGTGAACTCAAAGCGGAAAAAGGAATAATAATAATGAGGATTTCTTCTTCTTTGCTATATTCCATGTCAGCCATGATTCCTTCGGTGCGTGTCTGCCACCTTCTAAACTGTCAGATCAATACAGATTAGTATAAATTCTCAGTATAGCCAGGGGACGTCAATAAGTTGACATGTGCAATTGCTGCGCTGTGCCACTGGGGGCACGCGACCCATCCAAAAAATGTGGACAGTTAAAGGGTTAAGACTAACAGCTGCCACACGGGTAGAACAGTGACGACAGGTACGGGAAAACAGCACGGGCAGGGCAACACATACAAACACTGACAGGAAACGCACAGAGACATGAACAGAGGATTAAGGGAGACAAGACCAAGACAATCATAATGATAATAGCAAACAGAGAATCATACAAAACTAAGCTCAAACCCAAGACCAGAATAAAGAACATACACACGTGGACAAAATTGTTGGTACCCCTCTGTTAATGAAAGAAAAACCCACAATGGTCACAGAAATAACTTGACTCTGACAAAAGTGGTAATAAATAAAAATTCTATGAAAATTAACAAATGAAAATCAGACACTGCTTTTGAATTGTGGTTCAACAGAATTACTTTAAAAAACAAACTCGTGAAACAGGCCTGGACAAAAATGATGGTACCCCTAGAAAAGATTGAAAATAATGTGACCATAGGGACATGTTCAACCAAGATGTGTCCTCTAATTAACATCACAGGTGTCTACAAACTTGTAATCAGTCAGTCGGCCTATTTAAAGGGTGCCAAGTAGTCACTGTGCTGTTTGGTGACATGGTGTGTACCACACTAAACATGGACCAGAGGAAGCAAAGGAGAGAGTTGTCTCAGGAGATTAGAAAGAAAATTATAGACAAGCATGTTAAAGGTAAAGACTATAAGACCATCTCCAATCAGATTGATGTTCCCGTAACTACAGTTGCACATATTATTCTGAAATTTAAGATCCACGGGACTGTAGCCAACCTCCCTGGACGTGGCCCCAGGAGGAGACGGATTATACGAATGGTCACAAAAGAGCCCAGAACAACCTCTAAACACGTTCATGGTGGACTCCAAGGTCAAGGTACATCAGTATCAGATCGCACCATCCGTCGTTATTTGAGCCAAAGTGGACTTCATGGGAGACGACCAAGGAGGACACCACTGTTGAAAACAAATCATAAAAAAGCCAGACTGGAATTTGCCAAACTGCATGTTGACAAGCCACAAAGCTTCTGGGAGAATGTCCTATGGACAGACGAGACAAGACTGGAACTTTTTGGCAAGGCACATCAGCTCTATGTTCACAGATGCAAAAATGAAGCATACCAAGAAAAGAACACTGTCCCTACTGTGAAACATGGAGGAGGTTCTGTTATGTTTTGGGGCTGCTTTGCTACATCTGGCACAGGGTGTCTTGAATCTGTGCAGGGTACAATGAAATCTCAAGACTATCAAGGTATTCTAGAGAGAAATGTGCTGCCCAGTGTCAGACAGCTTGGTCTCAGTCGCAGGTCATGGGTCTTGCAACAGGATAATGACGCAAAACACACAGCTAAAAACAGCCAAGAATGGCTAAGAGCGAAACATTGGACTATTCTAAAGTGGCCTTCTGTGAGCCCTGATCTAAATCCTATTAACCATTTGCCAGTGACGTCCCGCGTCACGTGATTTTTGTTGATACCGCCATATTGGACGTCAACTCGGGCGCTGTGTGAGTGCGTTTCAACATGGCGTCCGCTCAGTCAGATGTGCCGGCTTTGTCCGATGTAGCGCAACTACTAGATAAAAAAACATCGTGACCGGTACACGGAAAAGCACAGTGTTATCGGCGTGGACCCTTACAACTTGTCGCTTGAAAAATTCACCAGTTTCATAGATTTTTGCCCCAAACCTGACGTACGCTATATGGACATCTACAACTACCTGGTCAACACACCGTCTAGGTACACTGGAGAGTCTCTGAAAGCCTACAAAAGTTTGGACGCTTATAGTTATTTTGTTGCTGGGTTTGTGAGAAATGTGCTGATATCCCCAGTCATCACTTCAACGGTCCACTATGTCGTGAAGGCTCAGGTATTTTTATTTTATTTTTTCCCAAATTCAGACTCTAGTCTCTAGTCTCTCCCCTACTGTATAGATTTGTCATGTTATATAGAATCTATTAAGTGATAAATTATTAAAATTTTATAAAATATTCAATTATTATTATTATTGTTATTAGCTGTATATATAGTATCTCAATTAAATTAATTAAAAAATAATTAAATATTTTTATAGATCTATATATTCTGTAAAAGGATTTTTAAATATTTGTCTTATCAATAGAATACTTGATAAACAACTCCCAACACTATTAGATATATTACAAATTTTATTGTTCAGTCTATACAAGAAAGACTTATATCCAGATAAAAAGTCATCATACCCATATATTAATTATAAGAATATTTATCCACTACAGGTACATCACTCCCAGAAGATGTCGGACCCCCCACTGAAACCCTGGGTGATCATGAATCAAGATGGTGTCATATTGTCTTCACACTGTACTTGTATGGCAGGGTTAGGAGAGACTTGTTCGCATGTTGCAGCTGTGCTGTTTGCTGTTGAGTGTGCTGTCCGCCTGTCCCAAGGCCAGACTTGCACTGATGTTCCCTGCGCCTGGAATACACCAACAGCAAACTTGAAGCTTCCTTTTGCTGCATTGCGTGATATCGATTTTAAAAATGTATTTCTAAAAATAACAACTTTTAAAGTGCTTTACAGTCTATTAAATGCTATATAATCATTATGTGGGACGTCATAATATCTATGCAGGAAAATTTAGGTTAGTTATATCAGACATTGTTTCTTCTGCAGGTAAAATTTGTTGAAGAAACTACCAGATCGCAGAACAAGTGTGTATTGCGGCATCAGCAGCGAGTCGGCAGAATAACGGCATCCATCTTCAAAGAAGCTGCACAGACTCATCTTGACGTTCCTTTGAGAAGCCTGCTGAACAAGATATGCTACCCAGTTAGTTTTACCAGTAAAGCAACAAAGTAAGAGACTAGAAAAGCACTCGGAGAGCGCAAACCTCCGCCAAGCCTGCATGCAATTCCTGAATTGTTTTTTTTTTTTACCGGTAATCATCTCTTTTTAGCCTGCTATGCTTAGCTACTTACTGTAAGCTACTTTTGGTGCTCAATTGAATCATTGAGTACTAAGTGGGTTGACCATGGAAACTGACAACATTTAAATTGTAAAGAAGACATATAATTCTAAAAAAAATTGTCATTTCATTGTGCTATCTAAAATATTCAGATTTCTTACAAAAAATAGTTCTATATTGTTTTTAAGGAATACTGGTACATTTTTTTTTGTACTCTGTCAATAATTTTGCCGATTTGTTTACAGATGGGGATGCGACCATGAGAAAGTGGCCCGTGATCAGTATGAAGAAATCAGGTCTTCTCAGCACCAGGATCTACTAGTGTGTGATGCTGGACTAGTCCTCAGTCAGCGCTTCCCCTTCATGGGTGCCTCTCAGGATGGATTTGTCTCCTGTAGCTGCTGTGGGGAGGGTCTGGTGGAGGTGAAATGTCCTTTCTGTAAGAGGAATCAGGCTTTAGAGGAAGCGGTGGAAGACCTTCAGTTTTGTGCAAGCAACATTGATGGCGACATCAAGCTGAAACCATCTCATGAATATTTCTACCAAATCCAAGCTCAACCGGGTGTCACAGAACTTTCTTACTGTGACTTTGTTCTCTGGACTCAAAAAGGTTGTAATGTTCAAAGAATTGAGTTTGATGATCTCTTTTTTAATGAGAAAGTTCAACTTGTTGGTAAATATCACAGGTCTGTCATTTTACCAGAACTACTCGCCAAATGGTATACCAAAAATCCAAATTTGTTTCATATATCTTGTAAGACAAAAGAAACCCCAAAAGGTGATAATACTAGTGTCATTTGCTACTGCAGAAAAACCTGTGGTGATACATCTATTGTAACCTGTGAGTCTGGCTTTTGTCAAATTGGTCAGTTCCATGTATAGTGTCTCAGGTTGAAAAATGTTCCAAAGAAAAAGTGGTGCTGTCCAGATTGTAGAGCAATTTCAAGGAGTCAGAAAAATCTGAAGAACTAAGTGTGTGTAGCATGTAGATTGTGGTTGTATCATCACCTGAGGTTTACTAAAAATAATGAAATGTATTGGCCAAATAGAATATAATATTTCTTTGTTGTACAACTAGCTTAGCTATTGCATGTAAATATATATCATGACTTAAGTAATAAATTCAGATTTAATTGTTATAAATAATTTTCAGGTTATTTCATTGCGTGCATCATATAAAATGTTGATTGCATAGCCGCGAGTAAGGCGGCTATGCAATCTTTCCTCTTTAGCGCTGCCACCCACCTCTTGCGCCTGTCTTCGTCAGCTGGGAACCGGTAAAACTTCAAGTTGGATCCCTTTTTCTGGAGATTTGTACACCCAAAGGCACAGCAGTGAAACAACATAGTCTAATTCAATGCCAACATAAAATAAAACAAAGACGTAGGTTGAAATCAGGTAAATATATCGAGATCTGGTACACCGCTGAACAGCTGCTGAATGCGCCATCCACTCGCTTCCGCCGTCCAATATGGTGGCGTAAACAAAAGGTGTGACGTCACAGCAAATGGTCAATTGAACATCTGTGGAAGGAGCTGAAACATGCTGTCTGGAGAAGGCACCCTTCAAACCTGAGACAACTGGAACAGTTTGCTCATGAGGAGTGGGCCAAAATACCTACTGAGAGGTGCAGAAGTCTCACTGACAGTTACAGAAATCGTTTGATTGCAGTGATTGCCTCAAAAGGTTGTGCAACAAAATATTAGAAATCAGTCCCCTCTCACTCCAGGAGAACAAAGGGATTTCTCCCACGTGTTTTTTTTTTTTTTTTTTTTTTTTCCTACGATCACAATCAACGAACATCGGCCAGGATCATGGGCCCCAAGAAAGCTCAGCAGACTGAGGAGGTGGACGACATCAAAAGATCGCTGAACTTCTTGGCGGAAGAGATTTCTGCTGTTAAGCTCCAGCAAAGAAACATCCTGGACCTGATGGAGGAGGTGAAAGCGCTGCGGATCCAGAATGCCGAGAAGGACAAGAGGCTGGCGTATCTGGAGAGCAGAGTGTCGGAACTGGAGCAGAACACCCGGGTGAACGATGTGATCATCACTGGGCTCCACATTAAACCCCGATCGTACGCGCGAGCGGTGGCCGTGGACAGCGGAGGGAGGATCGACATGCTGGAAGAGGAATCCACGGAGCAACAAGTGGCGGCCTTCATGCAGTCCAAAGGAATCCAGCTGGACTGTAATACCACTGAGACCTGCCACCCTCTGCCCAGGAAAAACAGCGACAAACCGGCTGTGATCATGAGGTTTGTGAATAGAAAACACAAGACTGCGCTGCTGAAACAAGGTAGGAAACTGAAAGGAACGAACATTTACATAAACGAGCACCTCACAAAAGAAAACGCAGAAATAGCCAGAAAAGCAAGATACCTGAGAAAGCAGAAAAAGATTCAAAACACCTGGACATCAAACTGTAAAATATACATCAAATTAAACGGATCACCTGAAGAAGCCAAGGTCATTAACATCCGTAATATTATGGAACTGGACAAATATCAATGAATATTATGAACTGGAGTCACAGCAACAACAGACAATTGTAGGACAGTGAAGGATTATACTCATCTGCTACAAGACATTTAACAACATGAAACAAAAGATCAACAAACATGAGCAACAGGAACTGAAAGTTTTTGAATATACAGATCACAACCACAGGACGTAGAATATGACATAGACCCTGATAATAATTTATTTACCTCCATCAATAATGACTGTAGTTACTACACGGATGAACAGTTTAACACAATGGTCACATCTGATTTCAATATTTCTATGATCCACTTCAACAGCGGAAGTCTCTATGCCAACTTTAATAACATTAAAGATTATTTACATCAGTTTAAAGAGCCATTCAATACTGTGACAATATCAGAGACGTGGCTCAGTGAAGAGAAAGGAGTGGATTTTACCATGGATGGCTATGAATTAAATTATATAAATAGAAAAGTGAAAAAAGGAAGAGGAGTTGCAATTTATGTTGACAAGAGCTTGAAATACAAGGTTGTTGAAAATCTGTCAGTAACTGTGGATGATTTATTTGAATGTATTACAATAGAAATCTGTCTGGACAATGTGAAGAATATAGTAGTGAACTGTAGAAGAGCTTGGAAATGAAGAGGCGATGTGATTTATAAACAAAGTTTATTAATCAGCTCTTCCAACAAGTCTCATCTGGTGCAGAGTGGCAGAAGGGAAAAGAGAGAGAATCTCTCCAGCTCACTGGCTTTATACGTGCACACAACAAAAGACATGCATAACAAAGGCTGACATCCCTCATTATCTTAATCCCCCCATTGTCTTGGTATTTCCTCTCCTCGCCTTAGGGGGTGAGGGTGGCTCCTCCGGTCTCCTCCGCCTCGTCTGGGAACGTCTTTGTTCTTCACTCGGCGGTTGAGAGCCTTTGTCCTTTCAGAGGTGTGAAGTCCTTTACATATGTAATTACTAAACATTTCCACATGCTTCAACATATGTAGGTTATGGAATATATGATTAATATAGACCACATGAACTATGTATATAGAACACCTGGATCAAACATTGACTTGTTTAAGGACTGGATGGAAAAAATGTATGCAAAACTAACTCATAAAGTTATGTTCATCTGTGGGGATTTCAATATAGATCTGATGAATTCAAAACAACATAGTTTGACAGAAGAATTTATCAACACAGTGTACAGTATGGGCTTACATCCAACAATTACCGGACCTAGCAGAATCACGTCACACAGTGCCACACTAATAGATAACATATTCACAAACATTATGGAAAATAATATCAGGAGTGGGCTTTTATTGAATGATATCAGTGACCACCTGCCGATTTTTGTTGTCTATCAATGTGATTATAGGAAGAAAAAGTATACCAAAAATATTAAATATAAAAGAATAAGAACCAAAGAATCTATGTATTTACTGACAAAGGAATTATTAACACAAGATTGGAAGATAGTTTATGATGAAAATGATATAAATAAAACATATGATAAATTTTTACAAATATTTCAATCATTGTACAATAAAAACTGTCCTATAAAACAATACAGTGACAGACAACAAAAGAAAAATATTCCTTGGGTCACCAAGGGGTTAATAAATGCATGTAAAAAGAAGAATACATTATATAAACAATTCATTAAGTGCAGAATGGTGGAGGCTGAGATCAAATATAAAAGATATAAAAATAAGCTTACTAATATAATGAGGACCTGTAACAGAATATTAGAGGATAATAAAAATAACTTAAGAGGAATATGGCAAGTACTCAATGGGATTATTAGTAATCGACCTAAGAATGCTAATTCTCCAGAATATTTTATTGAAAATGGCAAGTTGATAAATAATATGGAGGATGTGGTCAGTGGTTTCAATAAATTTTTTGTAAACGTTGGTCCTGAATTAGCAAAATCAATAGTGGCAACAGAAACAAACAACAGTGGTTCTGTAAATGAAATCTTTTTGGGTGCAGTTACTGAAAAGGAAATTATTGAGACTGTGAGTAAATTTAAGAACAAAAAATCAACGGACTGGAATGAAATTGACATGACAATAGTGAAAAAAGTAATTGAATGAATTGTTAAGCCACTCACCCACTTCTGTAACCTGTCATTTCAAACTGGTAAATTTCCAAACAAAATGAAAATAGCTAAAGTAATACCTCTCTACAAAACAGGAGACAGTCATTGTTTCACAAATTATAGGCCAGTCTCTTTACTCTCACAATTCTCAAAAATACTTGAAAAAATCTTCACTAAGAGACTGGATGATTTCATTGAAAAACACAACCTCCTTACAGACAGCCAGTATGGTTTTAGAGCAGATAAATCTACATCTTTGGCACTGATCGAACTTATAGAAGAAATTACTAGTTGTATAGATTAAAAAAAGTTTGCTGTAGGAGTATTTATAGATTTAAAGAAAGCTTTTGACACCATTGACCACAGAATACTACTAGGGAAACCTGAAAGGTATGGGATAAGAGGGGTCGGACTGAGTTGGGTGGAAAGTTATTTAAGTAACAGACAACAATTTGTACAAATTGGTGAGCACAAATCACCCTTCATGGAAATCACTTGTGGTGTGCCCCAGGGGTCAGTTTTGGGACCCAAACTCTTTATTTTGTATATAAATGACATATGCCAAGTATCAAAAATTCTGAAATTTATTTTGTTTGCAGATGACACAAATATCCTTTGCACTGGTGAGAATTTGCAGCAGGTTTTAGAGGTGGTCACAACTGAAATGAAAAAGTTAACGCAGTGGTTCAACAAAAATAAATTATCTCTAAATCTAAAAAAAACAAAGATTATGTTGTTTGGAAATTATAAAATAAATCATGAAATAACGGTAACGATAGATGATTCCAGAATAGAAACAGTACAGGAAAATAAGTTTCTGGGGGTGACGCTAGACAATAAAATCTGCTGGAAACCTCACATCAGTCACATCCGGGCCAAGGTGGCAAAATGTATAGGCATACTGGGGAAGACAAGACACATATTGGACTATAACTCATTGTTCTTACTGTACAATTCACTGTTTCTATCTTATCTTAACTACTGTGTAGAAGTCTGGGGAAACACCTACAAGACAAACCTACAGTCAATATGCACATTACAAAAAAGAGCTATAAGGATAATAAATAATGTAGGATATAGAGGCCATACCAATTCGTTGTTTTTAAAGTCACATGTCATAAAGTTCACCGATTTAGTTAAATTTAAGACAGCACAAGTCATGTACAGGGCAATTAATAATCAACTCCCAACTAATATACAAAAATATTTTAAAAAAAGAGACAATGATCATAATTTGAGAGGAGACTTAAACTTTACAAAACAAAAGATACGAACAACCAAGAAAAGTATGTGCATATCTGTCTGTGGGGTGGATTTGTGGAACAGTCTGGAGCCAGAACTGAAAATATGTACAAACAGAAATCAATTCAAAAAGAGGTACAAACATTATTTGCTGAAAGGATATATGTTAGAAGGGTAGTATTTATATGTACGATTCACTATGCTCACTCTGGGACACTATGGGACACTATGGAATGGTGGGTGGGACAGCACTGTGTATATCTGTGTTGTTTGAGGCTGGTTTTGATGTATGGACATCAATGTATGCTAGGATGGATGGGTGTTAATGTTGATATGTACAAAATACAGTTAATTGTTTACTTGGGGTCTTAAATGTGGTAATTTGTATATAATTCACATGAGTGTATTTATGGAAAAGAGGAGATGGAATTAATAAGTGTTCACTTCTTCCTTCTCCCTTTCGAACACTGTATACTGTTACTTTATTGCATTTGTCATTTGTTTTGTTTTTGTTATACTTTTTTGTTCAAAATAAAGTATCTATCTATCTATCTATCTATCTATCTATCTATCTATCTATCTATCTATCTATCTATCTATTAAGTTAAGGGTACCATCATTTTTGTCCAGGCCTGTTTCATGAGTTTGTTTTTTAAAATAATTCTGTTGAACCACAATTCAAAAGCACTGTCTGATTTTCATTGGTTAATTTTCATAGAATTTTTATTTATTACCACTTTTGTCAGATTCAAGTTATTTCTGTGACCATTGTGGGTTTTTCTTTCATTAACAGAGGGGTACCGACAATTTTGTCCACGGCTGAATAATACTAATAAACTAGACTAAGAGGAAAACCAACAAAGACATAAATATACAAGGCAAAATAATAATAATGACAACCCAGGAAACTAATGATAATGATAAATACAGAAAATAACAAGAATGAATTTCAAGTGTGAGCATGGTCCTCCACCCATGCACAGATCCTAACAGGCTTAGGTTAGTAACTGCTTTTTTTTATTTCTTGAAAACTTGTGAGTTTCAAAAATGAAATTATGCACTAGTGAAATAAATTTTGAAAATTTTCCTTTTCAGCACATCACAATTCTTAACAACTTTTACACAGTGTATAGGTTTGGTCGCCCTCCAGCATTCTAGAAATATAGGCTGCTCATTAAAAAACAAAAGTAAATTCTATCACAAATACTTTGAACATCCATTTAAATAGTAGTGCTACCTGACTGTATGCAGTCAATGTACAGTTACCTACACAGTAACTTAATGCAATGAACAAATTCAGTAAGAACTCAATGCAATTGATGCACAAGATAAGCAACATTAACTTTAAACCTGCACAGAAACTCAAGTATCTAAATTGTTTGGAGACTTAAAAAACAAATTAAAGTATTTAAACAAAACTAGAAAAGCACTCGGAGAGCGCAGACCTCCGCCAAGCGACACAGTTTCCCCCATACAGTCTTCAGATTCCTTTACCATGAAAACATATGACAAGCAGTGGTTCAGTAGTTATTCACGAAAATGACATTTTCCGTAATGGCGGCCACAGTTCCCCCCATACAGTGTTTGTGTGTACGTTTTCAGATTCCTTGACCATGAAAACATATGACAAGCAATTGGATTCACAATGATAGGATTAGTGGTTCAGTAGTTATTGATGAAAATGGCATTTTCCGTAATGGCAGTTTAGCGCCACAGTTCCCCCCATACACTGTTTGTGTGTACGTTTTCAGATTCCTTGACCATGAAAACATATGACTAGCAATTGGATTGACAATGATAGGATTAGTGGTTCAGTAGTTATTCACGAAAATGGCATTTTCTGTAATGGTGGCCACAGTTCCCCCCATACAGTGTTTGTGTGTACGTTTTCAGATTCCTTGACCATGAAAACATATGACAAGCAATTGGATTGACAATGATAGGATTAGTGGTTTAGTAGTTATTCACGAAAATGGCATTTTGCGTAATGGCGGTTTTCTTGTGGACGGTGATCCGGATCACCACCAAAATCTAATCATCTGTAGGATACCCCATTTCTGACAATCTGTGAAAATTTCATGAAAATCCGTCCATAACTTTTTGAGTTATCTTGCTAACAAACAGACAAACAAACAGACAGACAAACAAACAAACAAACAGACAAACAAACAGACAAACCAACGCCGATGATCACATAACCTCCCCCTTTGGCGGCGGTAATAAAGTGCTGTTACAAGATTTCATGATCTTTTTTTTTTTTTGCCCATTCAAAATTTGCTGGGATTTTGTTAAAGTGGTGCAGTGTGCATTGTTCAGTAGGAGGACTTACAACTTTTTCCACTTCTTTCAATTCTGGGTGATGGCGGTTAATGTGACCCCCAGCAATTGTGGTGTAAAAAGTACTTGACTTTTGTTTTGCAAACTTTACATATTACATGTGTCATGTCCAGCGCTTCTTTCCTGGAATGTTGTAGAAAAAAAATGCACTCACATACTTGCCTTCATTGAAGATGGGACTGGCTGAATTTCTTGCTGATCCATTTTTTCTTTATTTTGACTGTTTCATCCGGGTGCTAACTAGTAAGCTACTCTGCATGGTTCTTCTACGTTGGCAGCATCAATGAGTAATTGTGTATCATGAAACAGCAATACATGTCAAATAATAATAATAATAATAATAATAATAAAATTGATTCTTAATTTTTGTGAATTGATTCTGGATCATGTAAAATGAGAATCTTGATTCTTATGTGAATCAGTTTTTTCAAACACCCCTACTAGATATTCAAGTGTTTATCAATGTTATCAAATTGAATTTCTGAACCGTTAAAAGAGGAGATTTTGAGAGGGCACTCAGTCTGAGGTAAATTGTGATTGAAAATCATACATTTTGTTTTATTTATCTCATAAGTTAAATCCCTTCAACAGCATGTGGGACACCATGTGGTGTATAGGGGCAGCGCTTATCTCTGTTCCTCTGACCCTAGGCCACACAGCTATTGTAAGTAGTGAAAGCTACAGTGGGAGGTCAATCCTCTGTAGCTCTGTACGTTAACTTTCTTTTTTCCCTACTATTATACTGAGCACCAAGCTAGAAGGTGTAAAGTACCATTTTTATATGGTCTTTGGTTTTGCCGACCTCATGCAGAAGGAGAAATCTTAAAGAGATAGGAGACTGCAAGGTGGTGTCAGGGGAAAATGTAGCTAGACAGCATTGGATGGTAGTCTATAGGATGACTTTGGAAAGCAAGAAGAGGAAGAGAGTGAAGGCAGAGCCAAAGATTAAATGGTGGAAGTTACAGAAGGATGTGGCACATTGTTCAGGAAGGAGTTGCGGCAGACTCTGGGTGGTAGGGAAGAAATACCAGAGGACTAGGCAAGTGCAGCTAAAGTATTGAGAGGAAATGGCTAGAAAGGTATTTGGTGCATCCTCTGGCAGAAAAAGGATGCAAAGGAAAATAAAGGAAGAGGTTGGCATATAGTGAGTTGCTGGGCTTGACAGATTTCACCAGTGGCGGGTAAGACAGCCACTCCTACTAGCCACTTTGGCAGGTTTTAGTTTTCTCAAGTGACATCTACAGTGGGGTAAAAAAGCATTTAGTCAGCCACCAATTGTGCAAGTTTTCCCACTTAAAAGATGAGAGAGGTCTCCAATTTTCATCATAGGTATACCTCAACTATGAGAGACAAAATAAGAAAAAAAAAATCCAGAAAATCACATTGAAGGATTTTTAATGAATTAATTGGTAAATTCCTCGGTAAAATAAGTATTTGGTCAATAACAGAAGTTCATCTCAGTACTTTGTTATATACCCTTTGTTGGCAATGACAGAGGTCAAACATTTTCTGTAAGTCTTCACAAGGTTTTCACACACTGTTGCCGGTATTTTGGCCCATTCCTCCATGCAGATCTCCTCTAGAGCAGTGATGTTTTGGGGCTGTTGCTGGGCAACACGGACTTTCAACTCCCTCCAAAGATTTTCTATGGGGTTGAGATCTGGAGACTGGCTAGGCCACTCCAGGACCTTGAAATGCTTCTTACGAAGCCACTCTTTCATTGCCCGGGCGGTGTGTTTGGGATCATTGTCATGCTGAAAGACCCACCCACGTTTCATCTTCAATGCCCTTGCTGGTGGAAGGAGGTTTTCACTCAAAATCTCACCATACATGGCCCCATTCATTCTTTCCTTTACACGGATCAGTCGTCCTGGTCCCTTTGCAGAAAAACAGCCCCAAAGTATGATGTTTCCACCCTCATGCTTCACAGTAGGTATGGTGTTCTTTCTCCTCCAAACACGACAAGTTGAGTTTTTACCAAAAAGTTCTATTTTTGTTTGATCTGACCATATGACATTCTCCCAGTCCTCTTCTGGATCATCCAAATGCTCTCTAGCAAACTTCAGATGGGCCTGGACATGTACTGGTTTAAGCAGGGGGACATGTCTGGCACTGCAGGATTTGAGTCCCTGGCGGCGTAGTGTGTTCCTGATGTAGCCTTTGTTACTTTGGTCCCAGCTCTCTGCAGGTCATTCACTAGGTCCCCCCATGTGGTTCTGGGATTTTTGCTCACCGTTCTCGTGATAATTTTGACCCCACGGGGTGAGATCTTGCGTGGAGCCTCAGATCAAGGGAGATTATCAGTGGTCTTGTATGTCTTCCATTTTCTAATAATTGCTCCCACAATTGATTTCTTCACACCAAGCTGCTTACCTATTGCAGATTCAGTCTTCCCAGCCTGGTGCAGGTCTACAATTTTGTTTCTGGTGTCCTTTGACAGCTCTTTGGTCTTGGCTATAGTGGAGTTTGGAGTCTGACTGTTTGAGGTTGTGGACAGGTGTCTTTTATTCTGATAACGAGTTCAAACAGGTGCCATTAATACAGGTAACGAGTGGAGGACAGAGGAGCCTCTTAAAAAAGAAGTTACATGTCTGTGAGAGCCAGAAATCTTGCTTGTTTGTAGGTGACCAAATACTTATTTTACTGAGGAATTTACAAATTAATTCATTAAAAATCCTTCAATGTGATTTTCTGGATTTTTCTTTTCTCATTTTGTCTCTCATAGTTGAGGTATACTTATGATGAAAATTGGAGACCTCTCTCATCTTTTAAGTGGGAAAACTTGCACACTTGGTGGCTGACTAAATACTTTTTTGCCCCACTGTAAATAAGCCTATTGTAGTGTGAGACTACAAAACTATAACTCCCATAAGCACTATCTGCACACACACATGGTGTAGTCTCATTGGTCCACTGTTGCTGTGGGCATAGTCTGGCTCAACTGCCAGAACGGTACACAGGACTGCTGCAGGCTTGGGAGAAGAGAAGCCTCGGATGCTGTGCTCCACAGGTCGGTTCATTTTGTGGTCAGAAACAGAGACGAACTGACAGCAGTCCAGCCAGCAGAACACACCTGTCCCTGCTCTAAGTGATCAGATCACCAGGGGAATTGCACCTGATTCCCCGTTGTCCCAGCGTGAGTAGTTAATAACCTGTGCTCTCCCCCCACATTAGTTCCTACCTCTGTGGTTAAATAGGATTATTTTTAGAGCAAGAAGCTCCCGTTTACAGTCCACAGCTCTGCAAATTTAAGTTTTCATATGAAAGAGAAAAGGTGACGAAACTTTGATACAGTATGTTGCTGTTAAGAGCAAATGAAGCTTCTTCGGAGGTGAACTTTTGTTTATCTGTGATTATCACTGGTCAACACTAAATTTATTGTCTAAGGTTTTTTTTAGCTGATTTAGGACAATTTTGATGTGCTGAATCCAAAAATCCCATTGGTTTTGCTCAATCAGATCAACTTTTTGAATTATGGCCACATGTCGTTTTATACATTTTTGTTTACGTGTACGGGTATTTTCACTTTATATGATGCAAAATTCTTTTTTATGTCTTGAAATTCTCTGAATTTTGAACAACGATGACGTAACATTCAATTTACATGTACTTACCTTTTTATAAAGGTAAGTACATGCACAGTACTAAGTAAGTACTAAGTAAGTACAGGTTTTTACTCAGCACCTGATCGAGAGAAATGGATGTCATTTTCGGATTCAGTGGTGCAAAATTGTCTTAAATCTGTTGAAAAAACACAGACAATTTACAAAAAAAATGTTTTTGTAACCCTGCGTCATCTATGATATCTGTGATATGCAACTTTTTCATGGAAGTAAAACCTCTATATATTTTTAATGTGCTGGTCCAGGGGTGTCAAGCATGTGGCCTATGAGCCAAAAACGGCCTGCCAGTGGGTCCAAGTATCATGATTCAGGGCAAGTGAGGCTCAAACACGGAGCGGCCAGAATGAACACTCAGATGTAAAAAGTTCACCAGTTTATTGCAAAACCAAAACTAATACACAACTCTAAATAAAGGTGCCAAACTAAGGAAAAGCAAAACACAAAAACACACACTTAAATGATGTAAAACCGGTGCCCACTGGAGCGCATGTAGCCTAGGGGAAAAGAGCAGAAAGAGGTTATAAGGAACAGAGTCTCCCAAAGAGGAGAATAATTATGGGAAAGTACTCTTACTTTTACTTGCAAACCTGAAGAGACAGGAGGACAAAAGGGAGTGAAAACACAGATCAACTGAGAGATAGTAGGATAAAAGGCTTAGACGTCTTCTTGGTAGCAAACCTAACGATCCAGCAATGTGTTCTCCACATGCTGGCTCTTAAATATGCTGGGTCATTGGGACGCAGCAGGTGTGTGATCAAGCAGGTGTGTGATCAAGCAGGTGTAGCTGGTACTCCAGAGCCGAAAAGACAGGAAAAGGAGGGGAGGGGGAGCACGCTCGCCTGATTATCACAGTGCCCCCCCTCAAGGGGCGCCTCCTGGTGTCCCACCTGGCTTGCGTGGATGGGCCCGATGGAATGTCTGCACCATCCGCTTGTCCAGGATGCAGGACCCCGGAATCCAAGACCTCTCCTCCAGACCGTACCCTTTCCAGTCAACTAGGTACGGGCACCCACAACCCCAACGACGGACGTTCAGGATCTTCTCCACTGTGTATGTGGTCTGGTTCTCGATGACCCGGGGGGGGGGGCAGTGGGGGATCTGGAGGAGGTCAGGGAGGGCTGGCGAAGAGGGACTTAATGCATGAGACATGAAATGTCGGGTGGATCCGCATTGAAGGTGGCAGGTCCAGCCGAACAGTGATGTCGTTGATGAGCCGCTTGATGGTGAACGGGCCCAGATAGCAGGGGGAGAGCTTCCGAGACTCCGTCTTGAGCGGGATCTGTTTGGCAGACAGCCAAACCTTCTACCACATTGCATACTTCAGCACTGGTGCACGTCTGTGGTTAGCATATTGTTGATTGCGCTCCGCAGAGCGGAGCAGGGCAGCTCTTGTGGCCTCCCACAGACAGCGGCACTGGCGCGCATGGGCCTCCATGGATGGGACGGCGAGGCCCCTCTCCGCCATGGACAGCAGAGGTGGTGTGTAGCCCATCAAGGCCTCGAATGTTATGAGCCCAGTAGAGGAGGAGACAGTTGAGTTGTGGGAATACTCCACCCAGGTCAGGTGGGAGCTCCAGATGGATGGGTTTCGGGATGGTATGCACCTAAGGGTGGCCTCCAGGGACTGAATGGCACGCTCGTCCTGACCATTGTTTTGCGGGTGGTATCCGGACGTCAGGCTGGCTGTAGCACCCAAAAAGCATCAGAACGCCTTCCACACCTGGGATGAGAATTGTGGTCCCTGGTCCGAGATGCTGTCCATAGGTATCCCATGCAGCCAGATGACATGCTGCATCACCAGGTCAGCCGTCTCCATCACAGATGGTAATTTGCAGAGAGGGACCAGACGGATGGCCTTGGAGAACCGGTCGATGATGGTGAGGATCACAGTGTTGCCTTGGGATGGAGGGAGGCCCATTACAAAGTCCAAAGCAATGTGTGACCATGGATGACTCGGCACCGGGAGGAGATGGAGAAGGCCAGCTGGGGGGAAAGAGTCAGATTTATTTGCGGGGTAGATGTGACAGGCCTTGACGAACTCCTGCACATCCCTCCCAAGTGTGGGCCACCAAAACGCTCTCCTGAGCAGCTCCATTGTCTGGGAGATGCCGGGATGACAGACAAAGAAGCTAGTATGCCCCCACTTAATCACCTCTCCGCTTAACACTGAGGGGACATATAGCCGGTCAGGCAGACCTCCCTCCGGGATGGGTTCCAATAACTGGGCCTGCCGGACCCTCTGCTCAATCTCCCACGAGAGTGTCTCGAGAAAGCAGGAAGGAAGGGAGAATAGTCTCCGGGGGAGACACAGCAGCTGCGGAGGAGGAGGAGGTGGAGGAGGAGGAATTGGGAGAAAACTGGCATGAGAGGGCATCAGCCTTGGCATTATGGGACCCTGGTCGGTATGAGATGGACAGATTGAACCTATTAAAGAACAGGGCCCACAGAGCCTGCAATGAATTCAACCGTCTGGCCGATCAAAGATATTCTAAATTTTTATTATCGATCTAGACAATGACCGGTTGGCTAGTTCCCTCCAGCCAGTGTCTCCACTCCTCCAGTGCCAGCACAATGTCCAACAGTTTGCGGTCCCCAACATTATAATTCCTCTAGGCTGGCATTAGCCGCCGGGAGAAATACGCACATGGATGGAGCTTCTGGTCAGAGGCGGAGTGCTGGGAGAGGACAGTGCCCACCCCCAAATTGGAAGCATCCACCTTGACCACAAACTGCGCCACGGGATCAACCTGCGCCAGGACGCACGCATTAGTGAACAGGCCTTTCAGGGTAACAAAAGCACGTTTAGTGGCCTCAGGCTACTTGAACGGGCTTTTGGTCGACATCATCTGCGTAAGCGGTTGCGCCACCTTGATATAATCATGGCTAAACCAGCAGTTGAAGTTGGCAAAGCCCAAGAAGCGGTGGAGGTCCTTCCTGGACTGGGGGGTAGGCCAGTCTACTACCACCTTGATTTTCACCGGATCGGCCTTTACCATGCCCTCAGCGATGATGAACCCCAGGAACGAAGTTGAACGAGTGGAAAATTCGCACTTCTCCACTTTCATGAAAAGCTGATTTTCCAGCAGCCACTGCAGGAAGGACCGAACATGGACTACGTGCTCCTCTAGTGTGCGGGAAAAAATCAAAATATCATCCAGGTATGCAAAAACAAACTGGTTTACCAAATCTCGCAAGACGTCATTAATTAACCATTGCAAGACGGCAGGGGCGTTGGTCAGCCCGAATGGCATGACCAAATACTCAAAATGTCCCAGCGGTGTTTTAAATGCCATCTTCCGTTCGTCTCACTCACGAATGCGGCCCAAGTGGTACGCATTACGGAGGTCGAGCTTGGTGAAAAAACACGCCTGTTGGAGTAACTCAAATGTTGAGTCAATAAGGGGCAGCGGATATTTTTCCTTACGGGTAATCATGTTAAGCTCAAGGTAATCAATGCATGGCCGCAGTGTCCCGTCCTTTTTCCCTACAAAAAAGAACCCAGTGTCGAGAGTCCCTATATTCCCCCTCCACCTGCTGGAAATACAACCGGCAGTGAAGCAGGAACACTTTGCATCCCCCCACCTCGACCCCATAGGGGGCAGGTGTAGGAATGGAAATGTTCCGGCGGCTGGCATGTGCTGCCGGGGCAGCAGGTGCAGGAGGAGGCGCAGCACCAGGAAGCCGACACAGGTGCTCGGTAACGGTCGCCAACTGCTGGGTGATGGTTTGTAACTGTTTGGAAAGAGACATGACAAACGATGTCTGCCACTGTAGTATTCTCTGGGCCCCTCCCCAATCTGACCAGTGATAACATGTTTAGCCGCTCGTCATCCTTGAACCGCTGGCTGTCTGTGTGGTGTCCTGCAAATGACGTGGACTACATTGACAATTGGAGCTCTTTTTGGGGAAAACCTGGTCTTATGAGACGAGATGGCATTCATCCCACTTTGGATGGTGCTTCTCATTTATCTAACAATCTGGCATCTTTTTTATCCAAATTTCCAAAACCTTGACTACTCAGAGTTGGGACCAGGAAGCAGAGTCGCAGACTTACACGCCTCTCTGCAGCTCCTCTTCATCCGCCACCCCTCAGCTTAGCCCCTGTCTTCCCCATCAGAGAATCATTGTCTGCTCCATCCAAAGTAAATAAAATTATAATATATAAGCATCCCAAAGTGATTAAGCAAAATATTGGTAAAACTCAAATTAAACATAAAGCCTCTAAATTGAATGATTTGGCATCTGTTCCTCCTCATAATTTAAAAATTAAATGTGGTTTATTAAATATTAGGTCTCTAACTCCCAAGTCTCTGTTACTCCATGATCTGTTAATTGATCATCAGACTGATTTAACTTCCCTTACAGAGACTTGGTTAGGGCAAGAGGATTATGTTGGTTTAAATGAATCTACTCTCTCTGGTTATTTAAACTGTCAAAATCCCAGAAGTTCTGGTCGTGGAGGAGGAGTAGCAACAATTTACCATTCCAAATTACTAGTTAATGTAAAGCAAAAAACATGTTATAATTCCTTTGAGGGCCTGGTCCTCAGTATTGAGCACTTTAGCAATTTTAGGTTAAACCCAATTTTATTTGCCATAGTTTATCGTCCCCCATCAACCTACTCAGAATTTTTATCTGAATTTGCTTATTTCTCAGCTGATTTAGTGCTGAAATCTGAAATCTGAAATCTGAATAATTATAGTAGGGGACTTTAATATACATGTGGATGTAGATAGTGACTGCCTTAATGTGGCATTTAATTCAATATTAGACTCGATTGGGTTTTCTCAGAAAGTAGGAAATTCTACTCATTATCTCCACCATGCATTGGGCCTTGTTCTGACATATGGCATAGAAATAGAAAATCTTGTAGTGTCTCCTCATAACCCTGTACTGTCAGACCATTGTCTGTTAACCTTTGATTTTACTATTTCTGACTATTTGGCTCCTAAAGAAAAATATTATTACAGTAGATGCCTCTCAGATGATGCTGTTACCAAATTTATGCAGATTGTTTCCTCTATGCCATGTGTCAACACAACGGAAATAAGCTATAGACAGCTTGCTCCTTCTGTAATTGATAACATGGTGGATAGTGTTACAGCTTCTCTGCATCAGACTCTAGACTTGGTGGCCCCCTTAAAAAAGAAAAAGTCTAATCAGAGATTTCTAACTCCTTGGTTCAACACAGAAACTCGTAGCTTAAAACAGAAGACTCGTCAATTAGAAAGAAAATGGCGCTCCACTAATTTAGATGAA
The DNA here is from genome assembly GCA_020510985.1 of Pholidichthys leucotaenia. Classification (NCBI taxonomy): domain Eukaryota; kingdom Metazoa; phylum Chordata; class Actinopteri; order Cichliformes; family Pholidichthyidae; genus Pholidichthys; species Pholidichthys leucotaenia. Next base: position 262,220,903 of record CM035837.1, read on the forward strand.
ATCTATTTAGCTTGGAGAAATCATCTTTTAATTTATAAAAAATCTCTTAGAAAAGCTAGAACGAGTTATTACTCTGCATTAATAGAAGAGAACAAGAATAATCCCAGGTTTCTTTTCAGCACTGTAGCCAGGTTCAATTCAATTCAACTTTATTTATATAGCGCCATTTCACAACAACAGTCATCTCATAGCACTATCAACTGTAGGGGGAACCCCCACAGTTGCAGAAAGACCACAGCAATCAGGCGATCCCCTATGAGCAAGCACTTGGCGACGGTGGAGAGGAAAAACTCCCTTTTAACAGGAAGAAACCTCCAGCAGAACCAGGCTCAGGGAGGGGCAGTCATCTGCTGCGACTGGCTGGGGGGTGAGGGGATAGAGAAGAAGAAAAGAACAGACATGTAGAGCGCAAACAGCACGATGGGGACTCAATCTACGGGAGAGAACAAACAAATGTTAATGACCAGCAAAAAAAATATTTCATTGAGAGTGAGGAAAGGAGTGAGGCCCAGTGCATTACTGGAGGTCCCCCGGCTGACTAAACCTATTAGCAGCATAACTAAGGGAGGGTTCAGAAACACATGATCCCTCCCTAATTGTAGGCTATATCAAAAAGGTAGGTTTTAGCCCTATTCTTAAAAACAGAGATCGAGTCTGACTCCCGAATCCAGATTGGCAGCTGGTTCCACAGGAGAGAAGCTTGATAACTGAAGGCTCTGCCTCCCATTGTACTTTTGGAGATTCTAGGTATTACAAGTAATCCTGCATTTTGGGAGCGTAGTGCTTTGTTAGGATAATACGGTAGTATCAGATCTTTTAAATAAAAAGGAGCCTGATTGTTTAGAGCTTTGTAAGTAAGAAGAAGGATTCTAAACTTAATTCTAAACTCTATGGGAAGCCAATGAAGGGAGGCCAGAACCGGAGAGATATGATCTCTCTTTCTAGTACCTGTTAAAACTCTTGCTGCAGCATTTTGGATCAGCTGAAGACTTTTTAAAGATGTTTTAGGACAGCCTGATAATAAAGAATTACAATAATCTAATCTTGAGCTAACAAAAGCGTGGATCAGTTTCTCAGCATCACTCTGAGACACGATGCTCCTGATCTTGGCAATATTACGCAAATGATAGAAGGCAGTCTTAGAAATGAATTTAATATGTGAATTGAAGGACAGATCTTGATCAAAAATAATTCCAAGGTTCCTCACAGAGCTATTAAGAGAAAGAGTAATCACATCCAAACTGAAAGTTTGATTTGGAAAGGAATTTCTAAGGTTTTTTGGACCGACAAGAATGACTTCAGTCTTATCTGAATTTAATAGCAGGAAATTCCCCCTACAGTTGATAGTGCTATGAGATGACTGTTGTTGTGAAATGGCGCTATATAAATAAAGTTCAATTGAAATTGAATTGAATGACCTGACACTCCGTAGCATCCAAGCACGAGAGCGCTGATTGTTCGCCCGGCTGAGCGCTCGCTGAGCCTCCATCCTGGCTGGATCATTCTGTCATGATTCAGGGCAAGTGAGGCTCAAACACGGAGCGGCCAGAATGAACACTAACCAAAACTAATACACAACTCTAAATAAAGGTGCCAAACTAAGAAAAAGCGCAACACAAAAACACACACTTAAATGATGTAAAACTGGTATCTGCTGGAGCGCATGTAGCCTACGGGAAAAGAGCAAAAAGAGGTTATAAGGGACAGAATCTCCCAAAGAGGAGAATAATTTATGGAAAAGCACTCTTACTCTTATGAGTTGAAGAACCCGACAGGGAACTCCGGCGTGGACCAGGGGAACAGGGGGAAGACGGTGACCTGGGTGGACGTCCGCCGTCTTCTTGGTCAGACAAGCGTGATCAGCCCCAGAGTACACACCGCACAGGTGGCAGCAAACCTGAAGAGACAGGAGGACAAAAGGAAATGAAAACACAGGTCAATCGAGAGATAGTAAGATAAAAAGGCTTAGACGTCTTCTTGATAGCAAACCTAACGATCCAGCGATGGGTTCTCCACACGCTGGCTCTTAAATATGCTGGGTCATTGGGACACAGCTGGTGTGTGATCATGCAGGTGTAGCTGATACTGAGCTGAGCCAAGAAGACAGGAACAGGAGGGGAGGGGGAGCACACTCGCCTGATCATCACACCAAGTTTTTCTCTGAATTTACAGCTTTTATTCTAGTCAATTTCTGACTTTTCTACTAATTAGAATTGTTCATGTAAATTTGAGACATTTTTCTCCTTAAAAGGAGACTTTTTTCCTCATCAGTTTTCTTTTTCTTCTTTTTACTGGTGAAAACTGGTAATGTCGATTTAGATTAAATCTGTTAGCAAGAACAAATGACCCTGTTCAGGGCTGCAAGAGGTCCCAATTCATAGGGGTAATTTTTAACCTCTTTCAAGGGCAAAGGGGAAGGGGTAGGGATACAAATGACAACTGGGACGGACCCCAAATCTACCTGTACTTCATTCTCATATTGCAAATATTTTTCTAGACTGTTTTACAGCATTTACTGCTGTTAATAAATAATTCAACAGTGTTTCTCTTGCTATATTTATGTATGTATAAGGGTCATTTACTTTTAAAATGGCTGTAAAGTCAAGTAAATTTTAGCATGCAATACTCAAATTGGATAATATTAACCATAATTTTCCAACAACAAAATTGTGGCCAGTGAAAAGACTGAGTGGCTAGTAACTTTGGAAAATCACTAGCCACTGTGGCTGGTGAGCAAAAACGTTAATGTCAGGCCTGGTGAATTGTATGAGAGGCTGGACATTAAGGAAGGAGAAAAGGACTTCAATTGGCTAGAAGGAGAGATGTGCAGCAGGTTAGGATGATTAAGGATAGAGATGGTAATGGACTAACAAGTGAGGAGAGTGTGTTGAGAAGGTGGAAGGAGTACTTTGATGAGCTGATGAAAGAAGAAAATGAGAGAGAGAGAGAGAGAGAGAGAGAGAGATTTTGATTTTTAAAAGATCTTTAATAAACACACTTGTCCATCAGTCAATACAATTTCTATGTCATGCTATATTACACAGAAAATTATTCCCCCAAAAAACGCCCAAAAAAAAGCTGTCCATCACGAACTGAACAGAGGACATTCTCCAGGGACCAGAGGGTCCTGAAACCTTCCACATCCCCATTCCCCATAAAAAACTGAAAGTCCAGCCTGATTCTGGCTTTAAGTAGCCTCACAAATAAAATTTTGACATCAACATCATTCTCAACATTCTCAAGTTTTCTTCTCCGGCTTACATAGATAGCCAACTTTGCCTGCCCTAAAACAAAGTTCAGTAGTTGACACTTCTGCTTAAAACCGCTTAAAAAAAGGATCGTCACTTCCTTGTGGTAACGTAACGTATCGTCACTTCCTGTTTTGCTGTCTGCCTGTGTGGTTGCTCTCCAGCTATTAGCTATGGCTACTAGCTTTCCTTCCTCTCCTCCTCTGGTGTGCTCTCTCTGTCAGATGTTTAGCTACACCTCTGCCTCTTTTAGCGATAACGGTAAATGTAATAAATGTTGTCTTTTTGAGGCGCTCGAGGCGAGGTTGTCTGATTTGGAATCCCGGCTCCGCTGCATTGAAACACCGTCTGCGCCAGTTAATCTCGACGGACCCCCATTAGCTGCAGCGGAGCTAGCTAGCTTAGCCCCCCCTATCAGCGGTTTCCCGGCTCTCCTCAGCAGCGAGGAGACTGGGTGGGTGACGGTGAGAAGGAAGCCTAGTCGCAAAGCCCCGGTTCACCACCAACCTGTTCACGTTTCTAATCGTTTTTCCCCGCTCAGCGACACACCCGCTGAGGAAAAAACTCTGATCACTGGCGACTCTGTAGTCGAAACGTGAACCTAGAGACTCCAGCGGTCATAGTCAAATGCATTCCTGGGGCCAGAGCAGGCGACATCGAGTCAAATTTGAAAATGCTGGCTAAAAGTAACTGTAAATACTCCACAATTGTTATTCACGCCGGCATTAATGACATCCGTCTCCGGCAGTCGGAAGTCACCAAACTTGATGTAGAATCGGTGTGTGACTTTGCCAAAACGATGTCTGCCACTGTAGTATTCTCTGGGCCCCTCCCCAATCTGACCAGTGATGACATGTTTAGTCGCTCGTCATCCTTGAACCGCTGGCTGTCTGTGTGGTGTCCTGCAAATGACGTGGGCTACATTGACAATTGGAGCTCTTTTTGGGGAAAACCTGGTCTTACGAGACGAGACAGCATTCATCCCACTTTGGATGGTGCTTCTCATTTATCTAACAATCTGGCATCTTTTTTATCCAAATTTCCAAAACCCTGACTACTCAGAGTTGGGACCAGGAAGCAGAGTCGCAGTCTTACACGCCTCTCTGCAGCTCCTCTTCATCCGCCACCCCTCAGCTTAGCCCCTGTCTTCCCCATCAGAGAATCGTTGTCTGCTCCCTCCAAAGTGAATAAAAATATCATGCATAAGCATCCCAAAGTGATAAAGCAAAATATTGGTAAAACTCAAATTAAACATAAAGCCTCTAAATTGAATGATTCGGCCTCTGTTCCTCCTCATAATTTAAAAATTAAATGTGGTTTACTAAATATTAGGTCTCTAACTCCCAAGTCTCTGTTAGTCCATGATCTGTTAATTGATCATCAGATTGATTTAATTTCCCTTACAGAGACTTGGTTAGGGCAAGAGGATTATGTTGGTTTAAATGAATCAACTCCCTCTGGTTATTTAAACTGTCAAAATCCCAGAAGTTCTGGTCGTGGAGGAGGAGTAGCAACAATTTACCATTCCAAATTACTAGTTAATGTAAAGCAAAAAACATGTTATAATTCCTTTGAGGGCCTGGTCCTCAGTATTGGGCACTTTAGCAATTTTAGGTTAAACCCAATTTTATTTGCCATAGTTTATCGTCCCCCATCAACCTACTCAGAATTTTTATCCGAATTTGCTGATTTCTTAGCTGATTTAGTGCTGAAATCTGATAGAATAATTATAGTAGGGGACTTTAATATACATGTGGATGTAGATAGTGACTGCCTTAATGTGGCATTTAATTCAATATTAGACTTGATTGGGTTTTCTCAGAAAGTAGGAAATTCTACTCATTACCTCCACCATACATTGGACCTTGTTCTGACATATGGCATAGAAATAGAAAATCTTGTAGTGTCTCCTCATAACCCTGTACTGTCAGACCATTGTCTGTTAACCTTTGATTTTACTATTTCTGACTATTTGGCTCCTAAAGAAAAATATTATTACAGTAGATGCCTCTCAGATGATGCTGTTTCCAAATTTATGCAGATTGTTTCCTCTATGCCATGTGTCAACACAACGGAAATAAGCTATAGACAGCTTGCTCCTTTTGTAATTGATAACATGGTGGATAGTGTTTCAGCTTCTCTGCATCAGGCTCTAGACTTGGTGGCCCCCTTAAAAAAGAAAAAGTCTAATCAGAGATTTCTAACTCCTTGGTTCAACACAGAAACTCGTAGCTTAAAACAGAAGACTCGTCAATTAGAAAGAAAATGGCGCTCTACTAATTTAGATGAAATCTATTTAGCTTGGAGAAATCATCTTTTAATTTATAAAAAATCTCTTAGAAAAGCTAGAACAAGCTATTACTCTGCATTAATAGAAGAGAACAAGAATAATAATAATCCCAGGTTTCTTTTCAGTACTGTAGCCAGGTTGACAAAGAGTCAGGACTCTGTCAATCCTAGCATTCCCTTAGAGCTTACTAGTCAGGACTTTATGAACTTTTTCAATAATAAAATTTCATCCATCAGAGATAAAATCAATCAGATTCTTCCCACAGTTAACTTAAATACTGTAACTATTACAACTCCTTCTTTTGATGTCTGTCTTGATGAGTTTACTCCAATTGACCTTTGTGAGTTACACAAAATAGTTTCCTCATCCAAACCTTCAACTTGTCTTTTAGACCCTATTCCTACTAGGTTATTTAAAGAAGTCTTCCCACTTATTGGTAGCTTTATTCTTCATATAATCAATTCTTCATTAACTTTAGGCCATGTACCGCAGGCTTTTAAAACAGCTGTAATTAAACCCTTACTCAAAAAGCCAACGCTAGATCCAGGAGCTTTAGCTAACTATAGACCAATCTCTAATCTCCCTTTCATTTCAAAAATCTTAGAAAGAGTTGTTGCTACGCAATTATTTGACCACCTGCAGGGAAATGGTTTACTCGAAGAGTTTCAATCTGGGTTTAGAATCCATCATAGTACTGAAACAGCCTTAGCGAAGGTCACTAACGACCTCCTCATTGCATCTGATAATGGACTAGTTTCTGTACTTGTCCTTTTAGACCTTAGTGCAGCTTTTGATACTATCGATCATAATATTCTACTTGATTGATTAGAACACTATGTTGGACTTAATGGAACTTCGTTGCAGTGGTTTAGATCTTATTTATCTGATAGGTTCCAGTTTGTTCATGTAAATAATGAGTTTTCTTTCAGCTCAAAGCTTAGTCATGGAGTTCCACAGGGATCTGTGCTAGGCCCTACTCTTTTTAGTTTATATATGCTTCCGTTAGGCAACATTATTAGAAAGCACTGTATACATTTTCATTGTTATGCAGATGACACACAATTATACCTGTCAATGAAGCCAGATGATAGTAATCAATTCTCTCCGGTTCTGGCCTCCCTTCACTGGCTTCCCATAGAGTTTAGAATTAAGTTTAAAATCCTTCTTCTTACTTACAAAGCTCTAAACAGTCAGGCTCCTTTTTATTTAAAAGATCTGATACTACCGTATTATCCTAAAAGAGCACTACGCTCCCAAAATGCAGGACTACTTGTAATACCTAGAATCTCCAAAAGTACAATGGGAGGCAGAGCCTTCAGTTATCAAGCTCCTCTCCTGTGGAATCAGCTGCCAATCTGGATTCGGGAGTCAGACTCGATCTCTGTTTTTAAGATTAGGGTTAAAACCTACCTTTTTGATATAGCCTACAATTAGGGAGGGATCATGTGTTTCTGAACCCTCCCTTAGTTATGCTGCTAATAGGTTAAGTCAGCCGGGGGACCTTCAGTAATGCACTGGGCCTCACTCCTTTCCTCACTCTCTATGAAATATTTTTTTTTTGCTGGTCATTAACATTTGTTTGTTCTCTCCCGTAGATTGAGTCCCCATCGTGCTGTTTGCTCTCTACATGTCTGTTCTTTTCATCTTCTCTGTCCCCTCACCCCCCAGCCAGTCGCAGCAGATGACTGCCCCTCCCTGAGCCTGGTTCTGCTGGAGGTTTCTTCCTGTTAAAAGGGAGTTTTTTTCCTCTCCACCGTCGCCAAGTGCTTGCTCACAGGGGATCGCCTGATTGCTGTGGTCTTTCTGCAACTGTGGGGGTTCCCCCTACAGTTGATAGTGCTATGAGATGACTGTTGTTGTGAAATGGCGCTATATAAATAAAGTTGAATTGAATTGAATTGAATTAAAACGACGATTGTACATAAAACCACAAATGAAAACCTGCTTAGAGAAAACGTCCTTAAAAATGTGAAAAAGTTCTGTAAGAAGTTCAAAGAGGCCACTCAGGCGCTGACATTCAATAAAACAATGAAAAACTGTCTCCCTAGAGGAACAAAAAACACACTGATCACTGACACTGCTGTTAATCACAGAAACAAAAGCATTGACTGCTATAATACCATGCAGGACCCTCTACTGTAAGTCTCCATGCCTCTTAGGGAGAGGGGCTTTATAAAGAGCCCTCCAGGCAGGCCGATGCCCTTTTCCTAGTCTAAAATAGGCTCTCCAAGGAGTGTCCACGCAGGTGTTCAATCTGTCCTTGTTGAGTGCCATCACCACCAGTCTGTAGAGTGCCTTACCACTGGCTCCTCCAAAGTCCACACCAGTGGGAGCACAGAATGCCAGTAAGGAGCAAGGAGCGACGTCAAAGTCCATATAGAGCGTGAGAGAGGGAAAGGGGTCCGTGTTTTCCGGCTGCAGCATGCCATTGCTAAAGTCCAAGAGTAGGGAGTGCTCAAGTCCATGAAGCTCCTGTTTCCAGTGTGCAAGAAGACCATCGATGAAACGATTTGACCTGACACCAAGATGAGCTGCTAAAGCTGAGGCGTGGTTGAGGCCAGGACCAGCAAGTTCCACCACTTGCTTCAGAGTGAGAACGTTCCTGGAACACAGCCTATCAAGGAAGGTCCTTCCAACTCCCGGCAGGACACCAAGGCGACCACCAAAAACCAGCGGCTCCCTCAACAACCAGTAGAGGGAATCGCATGGCCCTCTCTGTTTTTTAAAAAGAGTCCACACTGAAGAGTTCTTAAAATCCATTAAAAACACAGAGAGGTCTAGCCCAAGCCCAAGGACTCTCTGTAAAATAACACAGGCCAAAGGCCTCCATACCAGGTCCTGGGGGCCCGTCAGCAGTCTCTGTATGAAAGTCAGTCTAAAAGCAGCACCTCTACTAGCTAAATGAATCACTCCTTGCCCCCCCTCCTCTTTGGGAAGAAATAACAGGGCTTGAGGAACCCAGTGGAGTCCACCCCCCCAAAAAAAGTCCACCAAAACAGACTGAATTTTGGACAACAAACCAGCAGGGGGGTCCATGCACATGAGGCGGTGCCACAGGGCTGAGGAAACAAGATTATTTAAAATGAGCACTCTTCCTCTAAAAGATATTCTTGGCATTAGCCACTTCCATTTGTTTAGTCTCCCATTAATTTTCTCTATGACCCCATCCCAATTTTTTTGCTCAAACTGCTGATTTCCAATAAAGACACCAAGATACTTAAAACCTCCTTTTTTCCAAATCAACCCACCAGGCAGCGTAAGCTGATTTTCTAGGTTCTCCCCCACCATCAGAGCCTCGCTTTTTCCCCAGTTTACTTTTGCAGAGGAAAGTTGGCCAAAAAGATTGACACTCCTAACCAGAACGTCAATGTCACTCTGCTTGTTTAGCAGAATGACTACATCATCTGCATAGGCCGACAGCTTGAACGTGGTGTCACAGCCAGGAAAAGTAACTCCTGATAGATCCCTTCTCAGGCAGTGAAGCAAAGGCTCTATGGCGAGGGAGTACAGCATCCCTGAGAGAGGGTAGCCCTGCCGAACCCCCCTCTGGACTTTTAAAGGGGCAGACAGGCCCCCATTTATCTTCAGCACACTCTCAATGTCACTGTACAAGACCCGTATCCTGGCTATGAAGCTTGGACTGAACCCAAAAGCTGTTAAAACTGTCCATAAATATTGGTGTTCAACCCGGTCAAACGCCTTTTCCTGGTCAATTGAAATCAAACCAGTTTCCACCGCCAATGAACCAGAGACCTCCAAAACATCCCGAATTAAAGTGACATTGTCACTAATCAGCCTGCCAGGCACACAGTAAGTCTGGTCTACATGAATGAGCTCACTCATCACCTTTCTCAGTCTTCGGGCCAGAGCTTTTGAAAGAATCTTATAGTCTGTGCAGAGCAGAGAGACTGGCCTCCAGTTCTTTAGGCTCTGGAGGTCCCCTTTTTTCGGCAACAGTGTGATGATGGCCCTCCTGCAGGTCGTGGGTAGAGTCCCCCTTTCCAAGCTATCTTGGAGAACCTCCAGCAGGTCTGGACCAAGCAGGGGCCAGAATTCCTTAAAAAAGTCCACAGAGAGACCATCTATGCCTGGTGACTTTCCATTCTGGAGGCTCATTAGCGCCGTATACAGCTCAGACAGAGACAGTGGAGCATCCAAGCCGGCAACAAGGTCCTCTGAGAGCGCTGGAAGACCATCAAGGAAGACCTGGCCCAGTGACGTGTCTTCCCTCCACTCTGCTCTAAACAAGTCACTGTAAAAGCTAGCAGCGTATTTCCTGATCTCTGCTGCTGTGGAGATTGTTCTCCCGTCATCGTCCAACAAGGAGTGAATGAGTTTCCTCTGTCCATTTTTCCCCTCCAGTCCAAAAAAGTACTGGGAGGGCGAGTCAATCAGAGCTACATCCATGTAGCGTGAGCGGACCAGAGCACCCTGTGCGGTGACCCCTAGCAGGCTAGCCAAAGCTGACCTTTTTGACTTAAGAGCCTCTAAGTGCTCTTGTTTTCCTGTAGAACTGAGCAACTCCTCTAGCTCTACCACCTCAGTCTCCAGAACTTTCAAGGATTGGGTCAAGCTATGAGTGACATTTTGAGTGTACTGTTGGCAGAATTGTTTTATCTGTGCCTTACCAAAATCCCACCACATTTGGAGAGAACTAAAAGAAGATTTTTGTTCCCTGTGTGACTTCCATACATCATGAAAAACTCCCTTAAAAAACACATCATTTAAAAGTGTATTATTAAAATGCCAAAAAGCACTCTTACACTTTACATTTTCAATGAAAACAGAACAAATCTACAGGCAGTGATCAGTGAAACCAACAGGACAGATACAACTATTTTTAAAAACACTCATTTGATGTTTAAAACGATAGAAACGGTCTAACCTAGCCATAGATAAGAGGTTATCTTTCGCATGGCTCCAGGTATACTGCCTCTGGGCCCCATGATGTGATCTCCACACATCAGCCATCTCATGTGCCTTCACAAGTTCCCTCAGCCTATTGGCAGAAGCAGGGTGAGGCTCCTGATGGTTCCTGTCCAGTCTGTGGTTTAATGTACAGTTAAAATGACCCCCCAGAAATAAAAAACTATTTGGATTACAGGATCTAACCGTATCTGATAGCATATTAAAGACCCTGATCCTTTCTGCTCTCTGTGTTGGCACATACACGTTTATGAAAACGAAGTTCACGTTTTCAAACTGTACCTTTAATAAGAGGAAATGACCTTTCACCACCTCTTCTACCTCATAAGAGACAGGCACACAACCCCTAGAGAAAAGTACAGCCACCCCCCCCACTGCTATTGGATTTGTGGCTAAAAAAAATGCAGCCATCCCACTCTTTTCTCCACTGGCTCTCAATGTCTACAGTGCTGTGAGTCTCCTGGAGCATCAGCACGTCAAGTTTCTTTAAATTAAAAAGCTTGTATAAAGAGGCCCTTTTTACATCATCCCTGGCCCCATTAATATTGAGAGTGCCAATTCTAAGGTGGGGCATTAAAAAGGATAAAAATAAGGTACAGTAAAAAAACACACACATAGCATAAAAGGGAAGAAACAAACTAAGAGTCAACATGACTGTTAGTAATTTGTGATTTCAGTTTAACAACCAGTTTCTTTAAACGATATATTTCCTGATCAGTGAAAGTCTCATTCCCATCATTCAGTTTCATAAACTTGCGAGCTGATGCCACAAATAACTCCAGATCTGGAAAGTAATTTTCCACTTTCACAGCTCTGCTCCCCTTAGTCACCTGAAGAAATTTCCTAATCTTGGTAAAACAATAGGAGCTTTGCTCCTCCTGCGTCTGCATCAGTTCAGACTCAGCTCCACTTTCCTCAGAAGCGCTCTCATCCAGTATTTCCAAATTCCCAACCCTACTAGATTTAGCAGAGCTCTGCAAGTTTTCAGCACTATTTCATTTTTGTGCAGCTTTAAAAGGATCCTCTTCAACAAAACTACATTCCTGCATTTCTTCGTGAACTGCAACGTTTGTCATGCATTGTTTACTCTGTATGTCCGCTACAGCCTCAATCCGCTCCTCCCCCGCCTGCAAAGTCTGTTCATTCACGTTCCTTCATTTAACTGCACTCATTTCGCCCTCCACCTCTTTATTCCGGGTGACAGGCTCGTCACAATGATCAGAGCTGCCGCCAGAAAGAAACTCCCCACCATCACTGTTTGAAGGGGCAACTACCGTGCCCGCCACGGCCGCCCCAGCAGAAGCGGACGCTGCCGCCCCAGCGGAAGTGGACGCCGCAGCGGCATCCGCTGCACCACATGTAGCGCTACCCTCCGGACCACCAGAAACAGCGGCGTCACCTTTCTTACTGCCAGTGTTCTTTGTGTTCGCCTTTTCAGTACATGATCTAATGAGATGGCCTTCTGCACCACACGCAAAACACTTCATGGTTTCAGATGTTGCAAACACCAAGTAGCTAAAGCCGTCAATCCTGAAGTTAAAAGACGCGTTCAGTTCAGCAGAGCTGTCTTTTAACACCATGAAACACTGCCTCCTGTGACACACGACATGCTTCAGCAGGGGTGATTTACTACCCAGAGAGACCATCCTGATGGGGGAAACAACTTGGCCAAAACGGGACAACTCTTTGATCAGCTGATCATTTTTAATGAAAGGAGGACCGTTTGAGATGGTGATCCTCCTAGAAGGGTTCACCAGCGGTAAAACGGGAGAAAAAGTGTCATTTATGACCACTCCCTGTTCCACCACCTGATCAGCTTTTTCAGTTGAATCCAGAAAGATGACAATTGCGCTGTTCATCCTCGATGCTGATTTTATGCTGTCATGCCCAACCACCTGTCCTACAGCGAGGCCGGCCTCCTCCACAGAACAGGGAACTGTCGGGAGGATTCTCACGCCATGCCGCCGGGTCAAGCGCTCAAACTTCACACCACCATCAAACACCGGCATGATGCCGGCCGGGAAAAACAGGCAGCAGAAGCTACCGTTCCCCGACACACTCACTCCAGCACTCACACCCCAGCACACACACACTCAAACCACTATATACTAAACACACACACCTCAACACACCCGATAGAGAAAAGTTAGAAAAAAACAAAGTTTAAAGTACTCACTCGACACCACTCCACACCCCTGCTCCCACAAACGCTCACGCATGCGCATGAGAGAGAGAGAGAGAGAGAGAGAGAGAGAGAGAAAGAGAGAGAGAGAGAGAGAGATTTTTTGATTTTTAAAAGATCTTTAATAAACACACTTGTCCATCATTCAATACAATTTCTATGTCATGCTATATTACACAGAAAATTATTCCCCCAAAAAACGCCCAAAAAAAAGCTGTCGATCACGAACTGAGCAGAGGACATTCTCCAGGGACCAGAGGGTCCTGAAACCTTCCACATCCCCATTCCCCATAAAAAACTGAAAGTCCAGCCTGATTCTGGCTTTAAGTAGCCTCACAAATAAAATTTTGACATCAACAGCATTCTCAACATTTTCAAGTTTTCTTCTCCGGCTTACATAGATAGCCAACTTTGCCTGCCCTAAAACAAAGTTCAGTAGTTGACACTTCTGCTTAAAACGACGATTGTACATAAAACCACAAATGAAAACCTGCTTAGAGAAAACTTCCTTAAAAATGTGAAAAAGTTCTGTGAGAAGTTCAAAGAGGCAACTCAGGCGCTGACATTCAGTAAAACAATGAAAAACTGTCTCCCTAGAGGAACAAAAAACACACTGATCACTGACACTGCTGTTAATCACAGAAACAAAAGCATTGACAGCTATAATACCATGGAGGACCCTCCACTGTAAGTCTCCATGCCTCTTAGGGAGAGGGGCTTTATAAAGAGCCCTCCAGGCAGGCCGATGCCCTTTTCCTAGTCTAAAATAGGCTCTCCAAGGAGTGTCCACACAGGTGTTCAATCTGTCCTTGTTGAGTGCCATCACCACCAGTCTGTAGAGTGCCTTACCACTGGCTCCTCCAAAGTCCACACCAGTGGGAGCACAGAATGCCAGTAAGGAGCAAGGAGCGACGTCAAAGTCCATATAGAGCGTGAGAGAGGGAAAGGAGTCCGTGCTTTCCGGCTGCAGCGTGCCATTGCTAAAGTCCAAGAGTAGGGAGTGCTCAAGTCCATGAAGCTCCTGTTTCCAGTGTGCAAGAAGACCATCGATGAAACGATTTGACCTGACACCAAGATGAGCTGCTAAAGCTGAGGCGTGGTTGAGGCCAGGACCAGCCAGTTCCACCACTTGCTTCAGAGTGAGAACGCTCCTGGAACACAGCCT